>JZKD02S2020128.1:12689-28974 GCA_000966675.3 Picea glauca | reverse complement strand
ATAAATTTTAACTTCTTGACTTTCCCCCCTTCAGTGTGAGACTATGACCTAGTGGGGGTGCCCAGGCCACTGAGTCTCCTCATCACCTCTCTAAGAGGTGGGGGACATTACAGTGGTAAGGAAAATTTTTCTTGGGATTGGTCCCAACAACAAGCGTTCGATGATTTGAAGAAGCGCTTATGCTCATCCCCAGTACTTTCATTACCATACCTGCAGCAACCCTTCGAGATCGAGACAAATTCTTCTGACTATGTTGTGGGCATCGTTCTCACTCAGCACGACCACCTCGTGGCCTATCATAGTGATACACTATCATATTTTGTCTGTAAGTACCCTACTTACAACAAAGAAATGTACTCCATTGTGCAAGCCTGCCATCAGGGGAGACATTACATTCTTGGGAAGGAGACAGTCATCTACACCGACCATAATCCACTACAGTTCATGCAGACACAAGGAAAATTGCAGAATGACCACCATCAAAAGTGGTCCACATACTTGCAACAAATCCACCTCAACATCAAGTATAAAACAGGAAGCATAAAGAGCGTCATTGATTGCCTTAGTAGACCACTAGTCACGGCACTCACCCCGGTGCTAGAATCATGTGGCCATTAGACCTATGGATGGCCCCAACTCTATGAGACAGACCCGAACTTCGCCACCACCTACCAAATGTTGGGTGCAAACGCAGTTGTTGATAATTTCCATCTTCAGGATGGGTTGTTGTGTCATCTGGGCCATATCTTTGTTCCATCAAGCGAGTGAGAAAAGATGATCTGGGAAGCCCACTACAGTCGGATGGCAGGACACTTCACTGTCGAAAAGACAGTGGTGATGCTAAAGAAACATTTCTACTAGTCGAAACTTCGACAGGAGGTTAGCAAGTATATCAGGTCCTGCACTGCCTGTGCTATGTCCAAACTGACCACTAGGAAACAGGGCCTGTACACCCCTCTTCCTACTCTTGACAGGCCATGGAAATCCATCTCAATGGACTACATGTTGAGCCTCTCATCCACCAAGCAGGGAAATGACTGTGTTTTTGTGGTTGTTGATCGCTTTTCTAAAATGGCAATTCTTATTGTCTACAAGAAGAGCATCATAGCTGAGGCCATTGCCAAGATCTTCTTTGAATGATTCTGGGTACATTTTGGAATCCCACAAACCATTGTCTCATATCGGGACAGTCAATTTATCGACACATTCTGGTCGAGCCTCTAGTCACTATTGGACACCAAGCTCACCAAATCCGCGGCCTTCCACCCCCAGACAGATGGCCAAATCGAGGTCGTAAATTGAATGATTGTGTATATCCTTCGCACGTATAATTAAAAGCACCCTCGCACATGGGATGAGATCCTTCCCTATGTCCAGCATAGCTACAATCGAGCCCTGCATAGCTCAACCGGCCACATCCCCTTTCAGGTGGGGTTGGGATTCCAACCATTGGGTCCCATAGATGTTGCACTTCCCCTTGCGGTCACCTCAACCAACTCATATCCTACTCCAACTGAAGTTGACAAAGCCACCCAGTTCATTGAGTGGATCCAGCACATCCACCAACAGGTTCTAGATATCCTATAGAATTTCAATGAAAAGTACAAGCAGCGCTATGATCAACATTGGGTGCCACATAAGTTTCAGGTGGGCAACAAAGTTTGGTTGCACTTGTAGAAAGAACGCCTTACAAGACCCCATAGAAATATTATCCCACTCTGTTATGGGTCGTACACCATCACCAAGGTATTGGGGGATAATTCTTTTGATCTCAACATTCCTCCTTTCCTTGGCCTACACCCAGTGTTCAACATGGATCTCCTTCGCCCTTATTTCCCACCATTATTGGACACCTCAGAAGTAGCAGAACAGCTGACACCAACAGAGCTCAACCTCGACTACATACAACATGAATCTAGTGATCATATTGTGGACACATAGATCAAGGGCACTCAATATCAAAGGATCCAGCTTTATCGAGTCGTCAAAGCAGGGCAGCTCTTGCACTAAGGCAAGTGGCTCACCCGGGGCCAAATTCATTAGAAATTTTCTCATCTGATGGGGGAAATCAACGCAGTGGATACCATTTCTTCCTAATGAGGGAGGATTGATCCAGGTGGATATCGGTGGCCACCCACCTTTTCTAACTGACTCAAAACAATTTTCTGGCAATTTTGGTAATTTACTATTTTTAGCAATTTTTCACTTTCGGAGCTGTTTTGAGGCCCTAAACGATGTTTTTTGGGAAAACAGGGAAATATATATATTTTCCTTTGGTATTTCCCCTAAAACTATTCTCCTCTATGATACCTTTCCAATGGGCTATCATACGCCTCAAACGGAGATTGTATGCAAAAGTTACGACCCTGGGAAGTTGATGTACTAACTTACCCAAACAGGGCCCACATGAATTTTGGTGCTTCATCTCCTAGCGTTAGGTTTTTTTATGTCTAAGGTTTTTGGAAGTCCTATTTATTGTAAAAGGGCCTTTAGAGCCTCATTGTAATCATATTCATGTGAATGAGTGTAGCCATCACATCTCTTCTCAGAGATAAGTCGCCATCATTCCAGCAAGCTTGTTTCCGCTGCATTTTACAGTTTTAGCGTATTTCCTTATTGAATAGAAAACCAGTTTTATTGTATATTTGTTATTCTGTGTTAAGAACCTGTTAATAATCTGTAGTCATTTCGTTCTACTCATAAAATCTGGATCAATCTTTCAATGTTCAGAAGTGAATTCAAATATTTCAAAAAAAAAGTGCAATATTGGTGCCTGCATGCGCATGCATGATCATGAGCACCCCAATACGCTAGTAATTTCTAAGTTCATGATCACATAGATCGTGTTAAGGTCATGCTAATATCATGTGAACTTTACCTACAGTTTTCATCATCACAAGAGGTTGCAGAGAATTATAGTTACAGGTGAAACTTCATCAAAATTAAGGTCACGATCATCTAATTGTATGCAATCTCAGCGAATTAAAGTTCAAGAATCAGCTCATCACTCATTTTTCGCACTGGATGAAATTGAAACATATTGGAATTACTTTCTATAATATGTGGGCTTACTAAATCAAGAAAATAAACCTGATACAAAGATTGATGATAAAGGAGATGAAGATGATACAGAAGATAAGGTTTCCCCTTAAGCTGGTATCTCATCAAAGGCATCACAACAAGATGCAAGCACAAAAGGGCTCCAAAAACTAAAGGTACCCATCGAGTGCAAATAGTTCAGCTACAACAAAGAAAAGAGAGAAGGAGGGAAGCAAGGTTTGTATCAAGCAACAAGAGGAACAAGTTACTCCACTAGGCCCATTGTCACCTGAGCATTCAGAAGACAAGATTGTGAACTCCACCATGCAGCAGGACAAAATTCCCAAGAAAAAAAAAAACAAGGCGACAAAGGAAAACTAAACAACACAGTCCCAATATTGTTGTTGTGAAATTTGTGCCTATGGAAACCTTGATTAAGGAATCCCCTGAAGCCAAGAAAAATAGAAAGAGAAAAGGGAAACAAGACCCTGAAATGTTCATTAAGCCTAAAAAAACTTGAATTATCATGCCATTTCCCGGAAGAAACGTGTGTTATCAATTGAAGATTTGAAAGACAGAGTATTTGAAAAATAAGAAAATGATCATATTCACTTCCATATCTCAATCTTTTTGCAGATTCGATCCTCTTTTCCGAGAATAATTTCAGATCAACATTCACCAGAAACAATCTAGCAACTCTATATTCATAAGGGTCAATCAAGGGTCGATTCTAGATTTATATGTCAATAAAATAACATCCAAATATATCATTTCATGATTAAATAGAGACAGAGCACATTCAAAGAAAGGATTTCTAAGGCATTGCCATAAATTCACAAAATGCTCTAGTTTTTTTCATGTTTTTGTCATTCTCATTCGACACACCTCCCGAACAAATGGAGGTGAATTTGTGAAAAACAAAGAAAAGTTTTTTTTAATAAAAATCCCATGCACAAAAATATCTCTCATATTTTACAGAGGTATCATGGTTTGAGAGAATCAAAGAGACCTTTGAGGTTGTTTTTCCATAAATTCGCCAAATGTTGATTTCCCTTTTTGTGCCCTTGTCTTTTGGTGCACCCTATGAACAACTGCAGGTGAAATTGTGAAAACTAAAATAGATTTTTTTTTAGAACGGGACCATGCACAAAAGCCTCTCTTATATTTTACATAAGTATCATGGTTTGGTAGAAATGAAAATACCTTTGAGGTCATTTTTTCCAGAAATTCATCAAATTTTGGTTGAGTTTTGTTCTAGTTTACTGCTATCAAAGAGGAGGAAGAGTTAGAGGAAGCTTCATGCACATTAGGTTATCTTCCATATGGCCTCCAAAAATGTACATGGATACAAGTACTCGATTCAAAACGTAGGTCTATCAGTCCTAGTTAGTTTTTTCAAATCTCATTTCACTTCAGCATATGCATCAATTTAGTTTTATCATTAGTAACAGTTTTGGTTGTTTAATTTCAAGACCTTTTTAAATTAAGGCATAATAAGTGGTCATTTGTGCTTAATATGAACCACTTCCTTTTTTTTAAGTCAAGTTTGAAGTATGCATTACTATACTCCAACAATATTTACTTAAGTCAATAAGTTGTTCTCCAACTGATAGTGTAGAGTTAAGCCTCAGTTTCATATGGACGAGAGCCTCTACAAATTTTATAAATATGCAGTTTTTGTATGAATTAGGGATTTTATTTTTGGGAAGGAATTCAATATATCAAATTGGTTGAACATGTTCCATGATTGGAAAAAATCTCTCTACCTAGTGAATACGCTCTTGATGACAGTGTGTTTTTATGTTCAAATCTATGTGTGTTTTTCTCTTATCTTGAATGCAGCTTTTGATGTGTGCAAAGTAAATTTCATTTTCCTTTCAACTATTGTATAACTCATCTTTACCGATATGCAACCTATAAAACAACTAATGCTTTAGTGAAGATTTGTTTGTATTGCAGCCTGTGGGAGTAATTGTGTTTGGATACATGTTTAATGCCTTGAAATATTATTTTAAGACTTAAACTTCCTACAACAGATAATTCATTGAGTTGTTTGTTGTTCTTCCTTTGTTCATCCCTCTATTTTCTCACTTGTCTATCATTTGTATGCCACCAGCCAAGGATAACCTACAACTATATCATCTTTCCAACCCAACTATGTTTTTTTCTTGGTATACCAACCCTGCAACTGACCAAGAAAACCAAAATAATAAAAAAAAAAAACCATTTCAAACTTGAGGTGGCCTAGCTCTTCCCTTTAGCAGTCAAGTGCATACTTTAGGACCAACATCTTCTAGCATCATTGTCAAGGATCATATTAATGGAATATCTTTCCCTAGGAGAATGACAACAATCAAATCTGATATTTGATGGTGAACAAAGACCAAACACATTCAGACTGCAAATCATTCACCTAGTGGTTCGAAATTACGTTCCTATTCAGACAGAAATAGATATGAATAAAGAACACAGGAAGTACATACGCAAAGAAAGGAAACAATACATCCAACTGCTACAGTTAGAATCTTTTCATCAAAGCTTCAGGACTTTTGCATTAAATTTCGATCGAACTCAAACTACATCCAATAGTCACTGTCTATACTAATTTTTGCCAACCAACCCAGCTTACATTGAAAAGATAAAATATATAGGCAAGGGCATCGCTTGGGTTTCCCTTCTCACCAGCTACTGTCCCTAGAATTTAGGAAATTGATTGTTCTACGCTAAATGACTCTTTGCATGACATCTTTCCAAAAATAGAAAACAACTGCATCTGGTCGCATCATGACTGCTTGTATTCTTCCACGAGAATTTAGTTATCAGCTAGGTCTCGTCATGGGGAGAGTGATGTGTCAAAACCTTCCTTCGACAAGATATCTGAATGATCAAGTATTATGATAGGCTCCCGCCATCTACTGTAACGGCCTTCATTTCTATCGCGTGTTGGTTTGCTAGGGTGCATGCGTGGTGAGTGGTTGTTGAATGTCGTGACCGTTACCAAAATTAAAAAACCGTCTAAGGGTGATGCCTACTTCAAAACTTTCAAGATCTGCACTCTTTTTGATGATACGAGAATGAACTCAATTAATCATGTTTCTTATGATGTTGGCAAGAGCTGCGCAGACTTTCTCCTCGGTCTCTTCACATTCTCTGAAATGCTTTGCATTCCTTTCTTCTGAAAGCCTCTATGTTTCACACAGTTGTATGTTTGTATCTTGCACCTCTTTGAGTTTTCTCTTAAGCCACATCATGTTTCCTCCGTGGCCTTGAGATGCTGACACTTCAAGGGTCTTTGCTGCTAGTTGTTGTCTCAGTTCCCTGTTTTCCTGGTAAAGTTAAGAGACAGGGAGTTGCTCCTGCTTTATTTATTGAGATGGATCTCGAACATTAGTGCATGTGACATCTTTACTCCTTGTTTTTCTCCCGCTTCCTCGGATTGTGCCTTCGACAGACTCCAACCAAATAGTGTGCATAAGTAATTCTTTGGCAGCCAATTTTGCGTGCGGCTTGTTTGGTACTTAGGTTTCCCCAGCTTCCTTGTTCTTCCTTGGCTTGCCCCTTCTCCAAGGTATTTGTTGTTGGGAAGACAGGGCTTCTAACATCTTTCCTTCCTACACAGCTTCTTCCATTTCAGGCTCTGCGCGGTGTGATATCATCACTTCCGTGAGAAAAGGTAAAACTCCCTTTGGATCCTTGGGGGTGACTGTTGTGAATGACAACAAATCCCAATCACTTTGGAGATCGGGCATGGTACGCATGCCACTTCACGCACCCTTTTTTACATTTTGTGAGGTTTCCATGGTGCAACTCGTATTTGTCTTGCATGTGGTGCATGTGGCAAAGTCCCAATGTGGAACTTCGATCAACCAAGGAACATTGAATTCATGGCGACTGGATGTTTCAAAACGAACTACAGATTTTCCATATCACATCTACGCATGTAAAGTACATCTGATAAGGGCTATAGAACATACATGATACAAACGTCATGATTTTTTCATTCTTTCATCCTTCATAATGAGCCAATAATGGTTACTGCACTTGTTGATGCGACTTCTATTAACAACTTGCCTAGACGTGAGGCATGCAGAAAACTCTCTTTTTGACAAGACCCGACTCTTTGGGAACAGACTCATACTATTTATGCATGTTTGGACTCTGACATCCCTTCCTGACTCCAAGGGACAACCGGCCACCTGCTGACTTTGACCCCTTTGTTTCTATGTACCTTACCTCACATGCTTTGACACACGGGCCATAACTCGACTAAAACTGACTCTAATTGAAGAGAAAAATGGTGGTGCTAATAGCTAGCTCCAACAGGGATGCTATCCTCTCAGCGAGGTAGCAAAGAAAAGTAGACCAGGTGCCTGACCATTGGGCCTTATTCAACTTTCAGACACTGAAAAACAAAACGCAACCTAAACCTTTCGACGCGGTTTCTAAAACATTCAGCCTTCACTTTGGGCTTCAATTTTATGCTGATATACTGACTTGTCACAAAAAATAAAATGACTTTTTATAATGACATGCGACTCAAACGGATTTTATTTCATCGAATAGTGTTTGAGGAACCTGTCGTTTACAGGCCCCCAACCAACACACACTCCATTTAGTTCTTCCATAAAATAAGCATTATTTATGTGATCTGCACCGATTTTGAATGAACCCGTCCAAATATTATCAAATTTTTCCTGCTTTCCTTTATCCTCATTCCCCGCGTCCCATTTCAACACCAAATTACCCAACCAAAACTCCTCTTGCTTAGAACACTTGTCAAAGTTTTTCTCCATCCTCTCCTATTGGAGTTGCGATCAATTGTACACATGTTCTCTCATCTGTTGTGTGTAGATTAGCTGATTTATTTTCCTCTACGTGTCATCTGGCTTGGCCTCCTACTCTTGTAGAAACTTTCTAATGGGAAACCCCAGTGAGGTAGGGAAAATTGTGCCTGCGCCATATACAATCTGGAATGGAAACATTGAGATGGACTTCTTGGTGGTAACTCGGTCCACCCACAGTGCATAAATAATCTTTTTGTGCCAGGCCTTCTTGTTGTCTTGCAGGAGTCTTTTGATGATATTGGTCAGGATTTTATTTGATGATTCTTCTAACTCGTTTCCTTGTGGGTAGTATGTTGTAGAATGTCCCAGGGTTATATTGTAATCTTGATAAAACTTCTCCATCCTCTTGGACTTGAATGCGGTCACGTTATCTGTTATTATCTTGATAGGACATCCAAATCTTGACAGGATGTTTGTCTCCAAAAATTGGATGATGACTGTGTCAATAGCCTTCTTTGTGGGGATTGCTTCTATCCATTTCGTGAAGTAATATTTGGCTGTGAGTATCCATTTGTGCTACATCGAGGATGGCGGATTTATTTCCCCTATAAAATCCAAGCCCCACTGCATGAAAGGTTCTTCGATCGAGATCGGCTTTAGTGGCAAGGGTTGTAGCTTTCTTCTTTCGTCGAAAATCGGACACTCATGGAAACCAGACACTTATTTTTATATCTCTATGAAGATGGTAGGCCAATAGTAACCCACACTTAGGATTTTGTGCGTGGTGGTTTTCCAGTAGCGGTGTCCTCTGCAGTCGCCTTTGTGAAATTCCTCGATGGCTCGTTTCACGTCATTCTCTAGCAAACAACTTAGCAATATCCCTTCGGGATCTTTCTAGTACATTGAGTTATCCAAGATGCAAAACCTGACCGCTTTGATCTTTAAAAATTGGGCCTTTGTTTTACTTAAACCCGAGGGGGCTTGTAGATTTCTCAGCACATAGATGATGTTTGTATACCACGGTGAATCAATGAACTCTTGAGATACCTGCACAGTTGTTTCTTCCTAAGGTTTTTCTGACAGATCAGTGATGAAGTTGATCCCCAAAGTATCACAGTCTGACTACACCATCAGCTTTGCAAGGCCCTGACCCTTGATCAGCTTCATGGGCTTGATTTCAAGGTCATATTCCAGCATGGTTGTTATCCACTTACCTGTCCTTCAATATGGGTCGAGCTGAGTCAAGATATCCTTGACTGAGTTGTTGGGCACGTAAGCGATAACATGGGAGTGCAATATGTACATTATGAACTCCTTTAGGGCCTTCACTAAGGTGCATTCTTGTTTCTCCATAATTGTGTACTTTAGTGGAGCATCCCTCAGCGTTCTTCTGAAATAGGCTATGCTTTTTTCAAAGTCGTGATCGTCTTTCTACAACAGTACATTGGCAATCATATGCTCTGAAGCGAATGAAAACAAGATGAAGTCCTTTGTGAAATATGGACTGGCCAACATTGGAGCTTTAGTCAGTGCTACTTTGATATCTTCAAATGATTTCTTGGCCTCCAGGTTCCACTTGATCTCATTCCCCTTTCTGAGCATGCAGGTGATATTTTTTATAATTTCTGCCAGGTTCGGAATGAACCTTCTCAACAAATTCACTTTTCCCAGAAAGGATTACACTTCCTTCTTACTACGCGGAGTGTCGATTTTTAGGATCCCCTCGACCCTACTAGGGTATACCTTGATACACTCCTTCAAGATGATGTGCCCCAACAAATTCCCTTCTTGCATCTCGAAAAGTGATTTTTTTGGATTTAATGATATGTTGAATTTCCTACACTTCTAGAAAACTTTCCTCAGATGCTAGAGGTGTTGTTCGTCGTAGTCAGAATATACTGTGATGTAATCTAGATAGATCACAATAAAATTGTCCTTTTCATCAGAAAATTCTATGTCCATTTCCCTCTGGAAGGTGGCTCCGATGTTCATCAGGCCGAAAGGCATCTTGGCATACATGAACATCCCCCATGGTGTCGTAAAAGCCATTTTTTCCCTATCATCTGGGTGGACCATGATCTAATTATAACTCGAAAAACCATCCATCATGGACATCTTCTGGGACCCCACTACCTTTTACAGAATATAGTCCATTTTAGGGAGCGAGTAGTGGCCCTTGAGGGACACTTTGTTTAAGTTTCGAAAATCCACACACAATCTTATTTCGCCACTCTTTTTTCTAACAGGTACCAATTTAGCCACCCACTTAGAAAACCTCAAAGAAACAATAGTTTTAGCTTTGAAGAGTTTCTTTACCTTCTTTTCGATTAGCGTCAACAGCAGGGGATTTATCCATCACAAGTTTTGTTTGAAAGGCCTATGGTCTTCTTTGAGAGGGATGACATGCTAAATCACTTTAGTGTCGTACACCTTCAAGTTTTTGTAACTCCAAGAGAAAACATAGGGTAAATAATTCATGATCTTGATGTAGTCTTGCTTGATCTATGGACTGAGAATTTTTGACAATTTGATTATTTTTGGTTTCTCCTCGGTCCCGATGTTGGAATCTTCGACATCCTCATCATTTGCAATGATCTTGGGATTTCTAGCCACGTCGTTTTCGTCAAACAACTTTTCCAGTGGAACTAACCCCTTTGGGATGATATTATTTTTTAGTTGTACTGTGTCCCTTCCCTCTATCTGGTTCTGTAAAGGATCATCATCACCACGCACATCTGCACTCTCATCATCGTCGTAGCAGCACTCATCATCAATGTGTATGTTCGCAAACTTATTGCTCATTAGGAGGAACCTCTCCACCTGTTTGTCATTCTCAAACACTTGCCAATGTTTAATATTATCAGGGATTGTCGACCTGTGTTTGAATTCGATCTCTTATTTTATGTTTGGAAAGATGGGAATTTTAAAAGCCGAGGCTGAGGTGGCCAATGCATCGGTGATTTGATTATGCATCCTCATGATCGCCAATATCTCATACTCCGAGAATTATTCGAGGAGGTCTAGTGATAGGTTTTTGTATGCTCTCTACCAGGGGTGTTTGGATTGATACGTGCCTTTCACCTGGTTTTTAGCCAGCTCGAAGTCTCTGTGCACTGCTATCCTCTTTGTGCCTAATTATTTCAACACCTTTAGGCCCAAAATCAGTACCTCGTACTTGGACATGTTGTTTGTACATTCGAACTTGAGCTTGTATGAGCACAGTTTTGTGCCCACCTTGGGGGGGCTTATCCATACGTCGGCCCCTGCTCCTTCCTTGCTTACAGTGCCATTGAAACTCATGTTCCATGTCTCATTTCTTGCATGGTTCTTTGGGTCGGCGCACTCTGTTTCTTGTCACACGGCTTCCTCATTGGCGGTCATGATGGTTTTCGGCTCCTCCTCTTTGAAGATCAGGTCATTGTAGAATATGGAGGAGCTGACCTCAGTATCGACAGAGTAGATGGGATGGCTATTTGGCTATGTCTTACTACTTACCATGTATTTCAGCAGCACTTCTCTATACAACCGTCTATCCTGGCCAAAGATAGGAATGGTGGCGTATGACATGTCCATTTTCATAGTCCCTTTTAACTTCACAACCCATGACCTGGAAAGAAGCATGCCAAACTTAGGGGGTATGTCTACCAAGACCACATCCATAACCATGTTTTTCGAAGGAATTTGGGCCATGATATGACCAAGTCCTTGATGAGACCCAAGCACTTGACTTTCCTCCAATCAAAAGAAAAAAGGTCCTTATAGGGTCTGGTGACATCCAAACCCAACTCATCCATGATCACCTTTGCCATGAGGTTGTGCGATGCACCTGAATCCAGAATGGCATTATGCATGATCATGTCATGAAATTTTAGACTGACATAGAATGGGGGAACGTTATCAGTATCGCTTGTCACCTCAACGCGTGGACCGAACAAAATAATAATTTTAGCATTGGGGGTCCCTCCCATTTTTAGCATTTTAATAATTTTCTCTCCATATTCACCCTTTCTCATAAGTTCATTAAAAGGGACAGATATTTTGATCTTGGCCATTTCATGCTCGAAGCTAAGGGGGGCATATACCTTCTCTACCTCTTTTCCACACGCTTCCCGGCTTGTTACTAGTAATTTCCTCAGAGCCTCCTCCTTTGACTTTGCCTTTTCAGTTGCATCCTTGGTCAGGTCATCTGGCTTTGGTAGGCTTGTGGAAGGGGTATCCACTGGGGGTTTCCTCAAGGGATTTGTCTGATGAGGATCTTTGAAGGGGTTTGACTGTTGATATTGCGTAGGCACCCTTTTTCTTTTGAGGTTGTGTTGCTTTTGGAACTGCATAATGGCGTTGTGATAAAATTTCCTGATTTCTTTTATTTCCCAAGAAAGCGCATCATCTTCTTCACAAAACGATGTATCATCCATTTCCAACACAAAATCGTTGTTTTCCCTCATGTACTAATCATGTTCACCCTTTGTTAAAAACATGTGTGGGTTCTTGTCATCGCAACAATGCATTTTCTCTTCGAATATCTAATCAAAGTCCTCGTCCACATAATTGTTTTGGAATAGAAGCCTTGTCTATTGCTTGCCTTGATCTCTCTGCTCCCTCTTCCTGATCTTGGGAACTTGACCCCTTCTGAGGTTCTAATTTTTGGGTTGGGGGTCATGTTGTTCCCGGGTGGCAGGTCTGTTTCCCATGGACATTATCTCCATCATTCTCTCCATCATTTTCTCCATCGTCCTCATCATCAAGTCAAATTTGTCGTCTGAAGACTGAGATGTCGATGGTTGTGCGTCTCCTTGGGGTTTCTTATCGTCTCTGTTGAATCTATGTTTGATCTTCCCCAATGCCATCATGTTCACCTCGACTTCGATTTTGTCGCTCATCATCGTGTCTATATTTGTTGATCTTCTTTCCCTCAACAACAAGGAGAAATCGTTGTCAAAGGAGTCGGTGTATCGAAACTGCGCATGCCTGGGGGGTGGTTGGAATTCTACAAGAATCGAGTTATAAACCCTCATGAAACGGGCTGAGAAATCTTGCACTGTCTCCTTCAGTTCCCTCTTCATATTATTGTACTGTGTCAACAGTTGCAAGGGGTTCTTCTTGTCTCCCCATCTAGTAATGAAATACATTTTGAACGTGGGGAAAAATTGAATGCTTGTTGCTAGGAGGCTTTTGAACCATTTTCTCACCTCCCCCGAAAGGCTCTACGCGAACAACCTCATTTTCACATCTGCATAATCTACCTCCTCTAGGTCAATGAAATCATTGAACCAATCTAGATGCCTCTGGGTTGAAACGTTCCCTTTAGCATCATAGAGATTAATCCTCTGGCTGTAATTTTAGGGAAAATCATGCAGTTGGGCTGGCAGAACAAGGGGGGTGAATCTGGCAGCCATGGCTCTAGGAGGGTTGGGGGTTTGAGGCATATTATTAGATACTAGGGCTTGGAATCACTTATGGTCGAAAACTATCTCGTCCAAGGTGGTTTCTGACTTAGACCTGACCAGGGTTTGTTCAAATAATGTGTCAAACTCAAGGTCGTCAAAGCTCTGTGCATCGTCTTTGGGTAAGGACAGACTTTTGTCTAGGTAATAGAATGGGTCAAGCGCTTTCTCTCTAGTCCTGCGTAGAATTTTCTCGGGGTCATACACATGTTCTACAGGGTTTGGGTCAAGATTTTATCTTGTATAGATTGCCTTTGGATCCAGGGTTCTTGAACCATGCTACTTGGTTCCACTGGTCTTTTTGACTGTAGTCGCCAGGGTAAAGGCTTCAACCAATAGAGATGTTTGTCCCTATGTTACCCTCAGGTGTCAAAACTGTAACTTTAGTCGTTCTCCCATGGAAAATTTATTCTGTATCGTCCCCGACAACAACGCCATAATGTTAGCGCTTTGTAAACTTCGTTTGACTGAGAAACAAATGACAGAGGAAACCTACAAACCAACTTTGAGACCCAAAACTAGACTTTCATACCTGGAGATGGATCTCTCGGGAGACTTCGTCTCGATACAGGATATGAATTTAAGTTGTCGGTTAGATTTAACACCTTTGAATAATAAATTTCCAGTTATATTGGTGCAAGAGAGTAAGACCTTGGTCTATGGGGTCGTTTTAAGAAAACGATAGAAACAAATGACTTGGTGATTGAACTTGAGAGGATAAAGGCTAAGCAAGTAACAGTCTTCAGTTTAAAATCGTGGTGTGTGGCGGGGAGAAAAACACATGAGGTAACTCGGAGCACCTCTGAGGATGAATTCGGAGTTAAATTAGAGGAAAACAGTTTGTCTAAATGGTGCGAGTTAACTTATGTTTCTATTCAGAAAGAAATAGATATGAATAAAGAACACAGGAAGTACATACGCAAATAAAGGAAACAATACATCTGACTGCTACAGAATCTTTTCATCAAATATTCAGGACTTTTTCATTAAATTTCGATCGAACTCAAACCACATTCAATAGTCACTATCTATATTATTTTTTTCCAACCAACCCGGCTTAAAAGATAAAACATATAGGAAAGGGCGTTGCTTGGGCTGCCCTTCTCACTAGATATTGTCCCTATAATTTACGAAACTAATTGTTCTAGGCTAAATGACTCTTCACATGACGTCTTTCCAAAAATAGAAAACAACTACATCTGGTCACATCATGACTGCTTGTATTTTTCCACGGGAATTCGGTTATCAGCGAGGTCTCCTCATGGGGAGAGTGATGTGTCCAAACATTCCTTCAACGAGATATCTGAATGATCAAGTATTCTTCTAGGATCCTTCCATCTACTGTAACGGACTTGATTTCTGTCGCGCACTGATTTGCTGGGGTGCATGCGCGGCGAGTGGATTTTGACTGTTGTGACCATTACCAAAATGAAAAAACTATCTAAGGGCAATTCCTCCTTCAAAATTGTCAAGATCCTCACTCTATTTGATGATATGAGAATGAACTCAGTTAATCATGTTTCTTCTGCATGCTCGCAAGAGCTGTGCAGACTTTCTTCTTGGTTGCTTCACATTCTCTGAAATGCT
This sequence comes from Picea glauca, assembly GCA_000966675.3. NCBI lineage: Eukaryota > Viridiplantae > Streptophyta > Pinopsida > Pinales > Pinaceae > Picea > Picea glauca. The sequence continues at coordinate 14,120 of JZKD02S2020128.1, read as the reverse complement.
TCGCATTCCTTTCTTCTGATAGCCTCTGTGTTTCACGCAGCTGTATGATTTCACCCTATGCCTCTATGAGTTGTCTCTTGAGCCACGTTATGTTTCCTTCGCGGCCTTGCAATGTTGACACTTCAAGGGTCTTTGTTGCTAACTGTTGTCTCAGTTCCTTATTTTCCTAGTAAAGTTCGGTGACAGCAAGTTACGCCTGCTTCAGCTGCTGAGATGTCTCTCAAAAATTAGTGCCAGCGACATCTCTCCTCCTTGTTCTTCTCCCGCTTCCTCGGCGTGTGCCTTTGACATGCTCCAGCCGAATATCGCGCATAAGTAATTCTTTGGCAATCAATTTTGCGTGCAGCTTGTTTGGGACTTGGGTTTCCCCAGCTTCCTTGTTCTTCCTTGGCCTGCCCCTTCTCCAGGGTATCTATTGTTGGGAAGATAGGTATTCTAATGTCTTTCCTTCTTGCACAACTTCTTCCATTTCAGGCTCCGCGTGGTGTGATATCATCGCTTTCGCGAGCAGAGGTAAAAATCCCTTTGGATCCTTGGGGGTGCCTGTTGTGAATGAGAACGAATCCCAATCGCTTTGGGGTTCGGGCCAAGTGCTCCTGGCACTTCGTGCGCCCTTTTTTATGTTTTGGGAGATTTCCATGATGCAACCCATATTTGTCTTGCACGCGATGGATCTAGCAAAGGCCCAAGGCGGAACTTTGATCAACCAAGGAACACTGAATTCATGGCGACTTGATGTTTCGAAACGAACTACATATTTTCCATAGCACATCTACGCATGTAAAGTACAGTTGATAAGGGATGCAGAACATACATGATACGAACACCACAATTTTTCCATTCTTCCAGCCTTCATAATGATTCGATAATGGTTACTACACTTGCCGATGCAACTTCTATTAACAACTTGCCTAGACCTGGGGCACATAGAAAACTCCTTTTTTGACAGGACCCGACTCTTTGGGAACATACTCGTACTATTTACACATGTTTGGACTCTGACATCCCTTCCCAACTCCAAGGGCCAACCAGCCACATACTAACTCTAACCCCTTTGTTGCTACATACCTGACCTCACATGATTTGACACATGGGCCATAACTCGACGAAAACTGACTCTAATTGAAGAGAAAAATGGTGGCGCTAATAGTTCCTACAATAGATATATGGGGAGATTGTCTTCCACGCTTTAGAGAAAAGGATGAGGACAATCTGGCACTTCATGTGATCGATTTTCATTAGTGCATAGATCAACTGAATATACATCATGAAGATGTATTGATGAAAATTTTTATGTACTCATTAGATGGTTATGTGAGACAATGGTACAAGACTCTTCCTGCCTCTAGTATTTCATCTTTGAGGGATTTTCATGCTGCTTTTTATTTGTATTGCAAGAAATTTTGTCCAGTTGAAAGTCTCTTTGAGAAT
>JZKD02S2020128.1:0-12639 GCA_000966675.3 Picea glauca | reverse complement strand
TCTCTACCTCTTTTCCACATGCTTCCCGGCTTGTTACTAGTACTTTCCTCAAGGCCTCCTCCTTTGACTTTGCCTTTTCAGTTGCATCCTTGGTCAGGTCATCTGGCTTTAGTAGGCTTGTGGAAGGGGTATCCACTGGGGGTTTCCTCAAGGTATTTGTCTATTGAGGCTCTTTAAAGGGGTTTGATTGTTGATACTGTGTAGGCACCCTTTTGCTTTTGAGGTTGTGTTTCTTTTGGAACTGCATAATGGCGTTGTGATAAAATTTCCTGATTTCTTTTATTTCCCAAGACAGTGCATCATCTACTCCACAAAATGATGTATCATCCATTTCCAACACAAAATCGTTGTTTTCCCTCATGTACTGATCATGTTCACCCTTTGTTAAAAACATGCGTGGGTTCTTGTCATCGCAACAATGCATTTTATCTTTGAATATCTAATCGAAGTCCTCGTCCGCGTAATTGTTTTGGAACAAAGGCCTTGTCTATTGCTTGCCTTGATCTCTCTGCTCCCTCTTCCTGATCTCGGGAACTTGACCCCTTCTGAGGTTCTAATTTTTGGGTTGGGGGTCATGTTGTTCCTAGGCGGCAGGTCTGTTTCCCATGGACATTATCTCCATCATTCTCTCCATCATTTTCTCCATCATCCTCATCATCAAGTCAAATTTGTCGTCTGAATACTGAGATGTCGATGGTTGTGCGTCTCCTTGGGGTTTCTTATTGTCTCTGTTGAATCTATGTTTGATCTTCCCCAATGCCATCATGTTCAGCTCGACTTTGATTTTGTCGCTCATCATCGTGTCTATATTTGTTGATCTTCTTTCCCTCAACAACAAGGCGAAATTGTTGTCAAAGGAGTCGGTGTATCGAAATTGCGCATGCCTAGGGGGTGGTTGGAATTCTACAAGAATCGAGTTATAAACCCTCATGAAACGGGCTGAGAAATCTTGCACTGTCTCCTTCGGTTCCCTCTTCATATTATTGTACTGTGTCAACAGTTGCAAGGGGTTCTTCTTCTCTCCCCATCTAGTAATGAAATACATTTTGAACGTGGCGAAAAATCAAATGCTTGCTGCTAGGAGGCTTTTGAACCATTTTCTCACCTCCCCCGAAAGGCTCTACGCGAACAACCTCATTTTCACGTCTGCATAATCTACCTCCTCTAGGTCAACGAAATCATTGAACCAATCTAGATGCCTCTGGGTTGAAACGTTCCCTTTAGCATCATAGAGATTAATCCTCTGGATCTAATTTTGGGGAAAATCATGCAGTTGGGCTGGCAGAACAAGGGGGGTGAATCTGGCGGCCATGGATCTAGGAGGGTTGGGGGTTTGAGGCATATTATTAGATACTAGGGCTTGGAATCTCTTATGGTCGAAAACTATCTCGGCCAAGGTGGTTTCTGACTTAGACTTGATCAGGGTTTGTTGAAATAATGTGTCAAACTCAAGGTCGTCAAAGCTCTGTGCGTCATCTTTGGGTAAGGAAAGACTTTTGTCTAGGTAATAGAATGGGTCAGGCGCTTTCTCTCCAATCCTGCGCAGAATTTTCTCGGGGTCATACACATGTTCTACAGGGTTTGGGTCAAGATTTTCTCTTGTATAGATTACCTTCGGATCTAGGGTTATTGAACCGTGGTACTTGGTGCCATTGGTCTTTTTTACTGTAGTCGCCAGGGTAAAGGCTTCAGCCAATAGAGATGTTTGTCCCTATGTTACCCTCAGGTGTCAAAACTGTAACTTTAGTTATTCTCCCAGGGAAAATTTATTCTGTATCGTCCCCGACAACAACGCCAGAATGTTAGCGCTCTGTAAACTTCGTTTAACTGAGAAACAACTGACAGAGGAAACCTACAAACCAACTTTGAGACTCAAAACTAGACTTTCATACCTGGAGAGGGATCTCTCGAGAGACTTCGTCTCGATACAGGATATGAATTTAAGTTGTCGGTTATATTTAACACCTTTGAATAATAAATTTCCAGTTATATTGGCGCAAGAGAGTAAGACCTTGGTCTATGGGGTCGATTTAAGAAAATGATAGAAACAAATGACTTGGTGACTGAACTTGAGAGGATAAAGGCTAAGCAAGTAAGAGTCTTCAGTTTAAAATCGTGGTGTGTGGTGGGGATAAAAACACATGAAGTAACTCGGAGCACCTCTGAGGATGAATTCGGAGTTAACTTAGAGGAAAACAGTTTGTCTGAATGGTGTGAGTTAACTTATGTTTCTATTCAGAAAGAAATAGATATGAATAAAGAACACAGGAAGTACATACGCAAATAAAGGAACAATACATCTGACTGCTACAGAATATTTTCATCAAATATTCAGGACTTTTGCATTAAATTTCGATCGAACTCAAACCACATTCAATAGTCACTATCTATACTATTTTTTTCCAACCAACCCGGCTTACATTGAAAAGATAAAACATATAGGAAAGGGTGTTTCTTGGGATGCCCTTCTCACTAGATATTGTCCCTATAATTTAGGAAACTAATTGTTCTAGGCTAAATGACTCTTCACATGACGTCTTTCCAAAAATAGAAAACAACTACATCTGGTCACATCATGACTGCTTGTATTTTGCCACGGGAATTCGGTTATCAGCGAGGTCTCCTCATGGGGAGAGTGATGTGTCAAAACATTCCTTCAACGAGATATTTGAATGATCAAGTATTCTGCTAGGCTCCTTCCATCTACTGTAATGGCCTTGATTTCTGTCGCGCACTAATTTGTTGGGGTGTGTGCACGGCGAGTGGATTTTGACTGTTGTGACCATTACAAAAATGAAAAAACTATCTAAGGGCAATGCCTCCTTCAAAATTGTCAAGATCCTCACTCTATTTGATGATATGAGAATGAACTTAGTTAATCATGTTTCTTCTGCATGCTCGCAAGAGCTGTGCGGACTTTCTTCTCGGCCGCTTCACATTCTCTGAAATGCTTTGCATTCCTTTCTTCTCACAGCCTCTGTGTTTCACGCAGCTATATGATTTGACCCTATGCCTCTATGAGTTGTCTCTTGATCCACATTATGTTTCCTTCGCGGCCTTGCAATGTTGACACTTCAAGGGTCTTTGTTGCTAACTTTTGTCTCAGTTCCTTATTTTCCTAGTAAAGTTCGGTGACAGCAAGTTACGCCTGCTTCAGCTGCTGAGATGTCTCTCAAAAATTAGTGCCTGCGACATCTTTCCTCCTTGTTCTTCTCCCACTTCCTCGGCTTGTACCTTTGACATGCTCCAGCCGAATATCGTGCATAAGTAATTCTTTGGCAATCAATTTTCCATGCAGCTTGTTTGGGACTTGGGTTTCCCCAGCTTCCTTTTTCTTCCTTGGCCTGCCCCTTCTCTAGGGTATCTATTGTTGGGAAGATAGGTATTCTAATGTCTTTCCTTCCTGCACAACTTCTTCCATTTCAGGCTCCGCGTGGTGTGATATCATCGCTTTCGCGAGCAGAGGTAAAACTCCCTTTGGATCCTTGGGGGTTCCTATTGTGAATGAGAACGAATCCCAATCGCTTTGGGGTTCGGGCCAAGTGCTCCTGGCACTTCATGCACCCTTTTTTATGTTTTGGGAGATTTCCATGATGCAACCCATATTTGTCTTTTACGTGATGGATCTAGCAAAGGCCCAAGGCGGAACTTTGATCAACCAAGGAACACTGAATTCATGGAGACTTGATGTTTCGAAATGGACTATAGATTTTCCATAGCACATCTACGCGTGTAAAGTACAGCTAATAAGGGATGCAGAACATACATGATACGAACACCGCGATTTTTCCATTCTTCCAGCCTTCATAATGATCTGATAATGGTTACTACACTTGCCGATGCAACTTCTATTAACAACTTGCCTAGACCTGGGGCACATAGAAAACTCATTTTTTGACACGACCCGACTCTTTGGGAACATACTCATACTATTTACACATGTTTGGACTCTGACATCCCTTCCCGACTCCAAGGGCCAACCGGCCACCTACTAAATCTAACCCCTTTATTGCTACATACCTGACCTCACATGATTTGACACACAGGCCATAACTTGACGAAAACTGACTCTAATTGAAGAGAAAAATGGTGGCGCTAATAGTTCCTACAATAGATATATGGGGAGATTATCTTCCATGCTTTAGAGAAAAGGATGAGGACAATCTGGCACTTCATGTGATCGATTTTCATCAGTTCGTGGATCAACTGAATATACATCATGAAGATGTATTGATGAAAATTTTCATGTACTCATTAGATGGTTATGCGAGACAATGGTACAAGACTCTTCCTGCCTCTAGTATTTCATCTTTGAGGGATTTTCATGCTGCTTTTTATTTGTATTGCAAGAAATTTTGTCCAGTTGAAAGTCTCTTTGAGAATTGTTGCAAGGGATATGCATTATATACTCAGGATTTACCAGTCAATTCCTCTAGCAGTGTAGATGAAGGGGATGATAGTGCTAAGGAAGAGGAAGAAAATTCATTATCATTTATATCTCCTTCCAATTCTGTTATACAGCATGACGACTTTCAACATTCTTTTAAAACTGAAAATGATGATTAGAAGGAAATAAATGTTGATGTTAAATCCTTTTTTAGTTTGGATTTCCAGCAGAAGTTTTTTCAACTTTGTGTTAATGATCCAGCTAATTATAGTCATGATGGTGATCAAGTTTTTGCTTGAATTTTTCATGAAGATTTATCACCTGTTTTTTATGAAAGAAACGTTTTTGAATTTCAACATTCATAAATCTTTTATAATCAACGTGTTTATGATATATTTGAAGTTGGAAAAAATCCATTTATTGGTTATGAAGAAGAGCAAGTGTCTTTTCAGCAAACTCTTGTTGTAGGATCATACAACGAGCCCATCATTGAAGAAGCTTATAAGCGGGTCTCTCAAGTTATATCTCTTGATGATCCACCTTCATTTGATCATTATGGAGACCATGATGTTGAAGACCCAAAACATGTCACTTCCCTTCTCTCTAAAGTTTCCATATGTAATGGGCCAGTAGATGACAGTTATGGTTCTGAGCCACATCAATATAGTAAAGAATAATAGGAAGAATTACATGAGCAGTTCATAATGTCTTCTTCTTTACCAACTATTGAGAAGCAAGTTGAAGAGGGTGATGTTGAGCAGGTATCAATTGTTGTAGTAGAAAAATGAAGAGGAGATACCAAATCAACATTTCAAATCTTATTTTATAGTAGATGTGGATTTTCATTCTCTAGAAATCGTTGAGCGATAAGAAATCTAAAAGTCTGAAAAAGACATTCTGAAGTAAGAACAAGCAAAAACTAGCAATGAAGAAGACATAATCATTCATTTCAAACAAAAAGATGAGTAGTATCAAGAGTGTTTTGTTGCCCTTAATGGTTGTGAATCACATGACTTTCATGAGATGTTTCAACGAGGACAGGAGCAGCCTAGTCTTGTTCATATAGTAGATTTCAAACAGAAGTGACTCAGTCTTCTAGATCAGCTAGAGTCTCCTCATGTTCTTCATGATCCCATATCTGATTGGATGGATTCGGTTTCAACAGGGGTCTCTAATATTGTAGTTGTTGGTATGATGCACACAGTGTGTGGCAATAAGTATGATCTTCCATTAGAATTTTTGTTATGTACGTTTTTGTCTTTTCATGTTTTTAGAAACGTACATGAAGACATGCCAAGAATCTCGTTGCTTGATTGGTTATTTTGGAAATTTGTTTATACTTGAGTATTCAATTTCAGTTGGTTAGAGTAGGGGTGTGTTGAATAAGATCATCATTCGAGCATTTCATTTTCAGTTTGTTTATAGAGTAAATCAGTAATAAGAATCCATATCCCAACAAAGGAACTAGGGTGTAGCTGCAGTTTTGATTTTCAGATTGAATAAGGATAGAGAGCACGGTTGGCAGACAAAAACAGAGGTAAGTTACAACAAGTTTGGAGAGGTAAGGCACTTGATATATTGTTCTTAGCACCTCACAGGGAAGTGTTATCCCCTGATGGAGCCAATGTTGGAACTTAGGTCTGCATCCCTTCCCTTCCCCTTCTTTCACTTATAAATCCTCTTCAAGCTTCTTTTTTGTTTTAATGCTCCTCCATGGTTTATGCGTCAGCTTGAGTTTTTTTCCCCTCTATTACGTTTGCACCATTTTATTTCTTTCTTGAAATATTGTTGCACGTCTGGTTTGGGTTAACAACATGTTNTCATGTCATGAAATTTTAGACTGACATAGAATGGGGGAACGTTATCAGTATCGCTTGTCACCTCAACGCGTGGACCGAACAAAATAATAATTTTAGCATTGGGGGTCCCTCCCATTTTTAGCATTTTAATAATTTTCTCTCCATATTCACCCTTTCTCATAAGTTCATTAAAAGGGACAGATATTTTGATCTTGGCCATTTCATGCTCGAAGCTAAGGGGGGCATATACCTTCTCTACCTCTTTTCCACACGCTTCCCGGCTTGTTACTAGTAATTTCCTCAGAGCCTCCTCCTTTGACTTTGCCTTTTCAGTTGCATCCTTGGTCAGGTCATCTGGCTTTGGTAGGCTTGTGGAAGGGGTATCCACTGGGGGTTTCCTCAAGGGATTTGTCTGATGAGGATCTTTGAAGGGGTTTGACTGTTGATATTGCGTAGGCACCCTTTTTCTTTTGAGGTTGTGTTGCTTTTGGAACTGCATAATGGCGTTGTGATAAAATTTCCTGATTTCTTTTATTTCCCAAGAAAGCGCATCATCTTCTTCACAAAACGATGTATCATCCATTTCCAACACAAAATCGTTGTTTTCCCTCATGTACTAATCATGTTCACCCTTTGTTAAAAACATGTGTGGGTTCTTGTCATCGCAACAATGCATTTTCTCTTCGAATATCTAATCAAAGTCCTCGTCCACATAATTGTTTTGGAATAGAAGCCTTGTCTATTGCTTGCCTTGATCTCTCTGCTCCCTCTTCCTGATCTTGGGAACTTGACCCCTTCTGAGGTTCTAATTTTTGGGTTGGGGGTCATGTTGTTCCCGGGTGGCAGGTCTGTTTCCCATGGACATTATCTCCATCATTCTCTCCATCATTTTCTCCATCGTCCTCATCATCAAGTCAAATTTGTCGTCTGAAGACTGAGATGTCGATGGTTGTGCGTCTCCTTGGGGTTTCTTATCGTCTCTGTTGAATCTATGTTTGATCTTCCCCAATGCCATCATGTTCACCTCGACTTCGATTTTGTCGCTCATCATCGTGTCTATATTTGTTGATCTTCTTTCCCTCAACAACAAGGAGAAATCGTTGTCAAAGGAGTCGGTGTATCGAAACTGCGCATGCCTGGGGGGTGGTTGGAATTCTACAAGAATCGAGTTATAAACCCTCATGAAACGGGCTGAGAAATCTTGCACTGTCTCCTTCAGTTCCCTCTTCATATTATTGTACTGTGTCAACAGTTGCAAGGGGTTCTTCTTGTCTCCCCATCTAGTAATGAAATACATTTTGAACGTGGGGAAAAATTGAATGCTTGTTGCTAGGAGGCTTTTGAACCATTTTCTCACCTCCCCCGAAAGGCTCTACGCGAACAACCTCATTTTCACATCTGCATAATCTACCTCCTCTAGGTCAATGAAATCATTGAACCAATCTAGATGCCTCTGGGTTGAAACGTTCCCTTTAGCATCATAGAGATTAATCCTCTGGCTGTAATTTTAGGGAAAATCATGCAGTTGGGCTGGCAGAACAAGGGGGGTGAATCTGGCAGCCATGGCTCTAGGAGGGTTGGGGGTTTGAGGCATATTATTAGATACTAGGGCTTGGAATCACTTATGGTCGAAAACTATCTCGTCCAAGGTGGTTTCTGACTTAGACCTGACCAGGGTTTGTTCAAATAATGTGTCAAACTCAAGGTCGTCAAAGCTCTGTGCATCGTCTTTGGGTAAGGACAGACTTTTGTCTAGGTAATAGAATGGGTCAAGCGCTTTCTCTCTAGTCCTGCGTAGAATTTTCTCGGGGTCATACACATGTTCTACAGGGTTTGGGTCAAGATTTTATCTTGTATAGATTGCCTTTGGATCCAGGGTTCTTGAACCATGCTACTTGGTTCCACTGGTCTTTTTGACTGTAGTCGCCAGGGTAAAGGCTTCAACCAATAGAGATGTTTGTCCCTATGTTACCCTCAGGTGTCAAAACTGTAACTTTAGTCGTTCTCCCATGGAAAATTTATTCTGTATCGTCCCCGACAACAACGCCATAATGTTAGCGCTTTGTAAACTTCGTTTGACTGAGAAACAAATGACAGAGGAAACCTACAAACCAACTTTGAGACCCAAAACTAGACTTTCATACCTGGAGATGGATCTCTCGGGAGACTTCGTCTCGATACAGGATATGAATTTAAGTTGTCGGTTAGATTTAACACCTTTGAATAATAAATTTCCAGTTATATTGGTGCAAGAGAGTAAGACCTTGGTCTATGGGGTCGTTTTAAGAAAACGATAGAAACAAATGACTTGGTGATTGAACTTGAGAGGATAAAGGCTAAGCAAGTAACAGTCTTCAGTTTAAAATCGTGGTGTGTGGCGGGGAGAAAAACACATGAGGTAACTCGGAGCACCTCTGAGGATGAATTCGGAGTTAAATTAGAGGAAAACAGTTTGTCTAAATGGTGCGAGTTAACTTATGTTTCTATTCAGAAAGAAATAGATATGAATAAAGAACACAGGAAGTACATACGCAAATAAAGGAAACAATACATCTGACTGCTACAGAATCTTTTCATCAAATATTCAGGACTTTTTCATTAAATTTCGATCGAACTCAAACCACATTCAATAGTCACTATCTATATTATTTTTTTCCAACCAACCCGGCTTAAAAGATAAAACATATAGGAAAGGGCGTTGCTTGGGCTGCCCTTCTCACTAGATATTGTCCCTATAATTTACGAAACTAATTGTTCTAGGCTAAATGACTCTTCACATGACGTCTTTCCAAAAATAGAAAACAACTACATCTGGTCACATCATGACTGCTTGTATTTTTCCACGGGAATTCGGTTATCAGCGAGGTCTCCTCATGGGGAGAGTGATGTGTCCAAACATTCCTTCAACGAGATATCTGAATGATCAAGTATTCTTCTAGGATCCTTCCATCTACTGTAACGGACTTGATTTCTGTCGCGCACTGATTTGCTGGGGTGCATGCGCGGCGAGTGGATTTTGACTGTTGTGACCATTACCAAAATGAAAAAACTATCTAAGGGCAATTCCTCCTTCAAAATTGTCAAGATCCTCACTCTATTTGATGATATGAGAATGAACTCAGTTAATCATGTTTCTTCTGCATGCTCGCAAGAGCTGTGCAGACTTTCTTCTTGGTTGCTTCACATTCTCTGAAATGCTTCGCATTCCTTTCTTCTGATAGCCTCTGTGTTTCACGCAGCTGTATGATTTCACCCTATGCCTCTATGAGTTGTCTCTTGAGCCACGTTATGTTTCCTTCGCGGCCTTGCAATGTTGACACTTCAAGGGTCTTTGTTGCTAACTGTTGTCTCAGTTCCTTATTTTCCTAGTAAAGTTCGGTGACAGCAAGTTACGCCTGCTTCAGCTGCTGAGATGTCTCTCAAAAATTAGTGCCAGCGACATCTCTCCTCCTTGTTCTTCTCCCGCTTCCTCGGCGTGTGCCTTTGACATGCTCCAGCCGAATATCGCGCATAAGTAATTCTTTGGCAATCAATTTTGCGTGCAGCTTGTTTGGGACTTGGGTTTCCCCAGCTTCCTTGTTCTTCCTTGGCCTGCCCCTTCTCCAGGGTATCTATTGTTGGGAAGATAGGTATTCTAATGTCTTTCCTTCTTGCACAACTTCTTCCATTTCAGGCTCCGCGTGGTGTGATATCATCGCTTTCGCGAGCAGAGGTAAAAATCCCTTTGGATCCTTGGGGGTGCCTGTTGTGAATGAGAACGAATCCCAATCGCTTTGGGGTTCGGGCCAAGTGCTCCTGGCACTTCGTGCGCCCTTTTTTATGTTTTGGGAGATTTCCATGATGCAACCCATATTTGTCTTGCACGCGATGGATCTAGCAAAGGCCCAAGGCGGAACTTTGATCAACCAAGGAACACTGAATTCATGGCGACTTGATGTTTCGAAACGAACTACATATTTTCCATAGCACATCTACGCATGTAAAGTACAGTTGATAAGGGATGCAGAACATACATGATACGAACACCACAATTTTTCCATTCTTCCAGCCTTCATAATGATTCGATAATGGTTACTACACTTGCCGATGCAACTTCTATTAACAACTTGCCTAGACCTGGGGCACATAGAAAACTCCTTTTTTGACAGGACCCGACTCTTTGGGAACATACTCGTACTATTTACACATGTTTGGACTCTGACATCCCTTCCCAACTCCAAGGGCCAACCAGCCACATACTAACTCTAACCCCTTTGTTGCTACATACCTGACCTCACATGATTTGACACATGGGCCATAACTCGACGAAAACTGACTCTAATTGAAGAGAAAAATGGTGGCGCTAATAGTTCCTACAATAGATATATGGGGAGATTGTCTTCCACGCTTTAGAGAAAAGGATGAGGACAATCTGGCACTTCATGTGATCGATTTTCATTAGTGCATAGATCAACTGAATATACATCATGAAGATGTATTGATGAAAATTTTTATGTACTCATTAGATGGTTATGTGAGACAATGGTACAAGACTCTTCCTGCCTCTAGTATTTCATCTTTGAGGGATTTTCATGCTGCTTTTTATTTGTATTGCAAGAAATTTTGTCCAGTTGAAAGTCTCTTTGAGAATTGTTGCAAGGGATATGCATTATATACTCAGGATTTACCAGTCAATTCCTCTAGCAGTGTAGATGAAGGGGATGATAGTGCTAAGGAAGAGGAAGAAAATTCATTATCATTTATATCTCCTTCCAATTCTGTTATACAGCATGACGACTTTCAACATTCTTTTAAAACTGAAAATGATGATTAGAAGGAAATAAATGTTGATGTTAAATCCTTTTTTAGTTTGGATTTCCAGCAGAAGTTTTTTCAACTTTGTGTTAATGATCCAGCTAATTATAGTCATGATGGTGATCAAGTTTTTGCTTGAATTTTTCATGAAGATTTATCACCTGTTTTTTATGAAAGAAACGTTTTTGAATTTCAACATTCATAAATCTTTTATAATCAACGTGTTTATGATATATTTGAAGTTGGAAAAAATCCATTTATTGGTTATGAAGAAGAGCAAGTGTCTTTTCAGCAAACTCTTGTTGTAGGATCATACAACGAGCCCATCATTGAAGAAGCTTATAAGCGGGTCTCTCAAGTTATATCTCTTGATGATCCACCTTCATTTGATCATTATGGAGACCATGATGTTGAAGACCCAAAACATGTCACTTCCCTTCTCTCTAAAGTTTCCATATGTAATGGGCCAGTAGATGACAGTTATGGTTCTGAGCCACATCAATATAGTAAAGAATAATAGGAAGAATTACATGAGCAGTTCATAATGTCTTCTTCTTTACCAACTATTGAGAAGCAAGTTGAAGAGGGTGATGTTGAGCAGGTATCAATTGTTGTAGTAGAAAAATGAAGAGGAGATACCAAATCAACATTTCAAATCTTATTTTATAGTAGATGTGGATTTTCATTCTCTAGAAATCGTTGAGCGATAAGAAATCTAAAAGTCTGAAAAAGACATTCTGAAGTAAGAACAAGCAAAAACTAGCAATGAAGAAGACATAATCATTCATTTCAAACAAAAAGATGAGTAGTATCAAGAGTGTTTTGTTGCCCTTAATGGTTGTGAATCACATGACTTTCATGAGATGTTTCAACGAGGACAGGAGCAGCCTAGTCTTGTTCATATAGTAGATTTCAAACAGAAGTGACTCAGTCTTCTAGATCAGCTAGAGTCTCCTCATGTTCTTCATGATCCCATATCTGATTGGATGGATTCGGTTTCAACAGGGGTCTCTAATATTGTAGTTGTTGGTATGATGCACACAGTGTGTGGCAATAAGTATGATCTTCCATTAGAATTTTTGTTATGTACGTTTTTGTCTTTTCATGTTTTTAGAAACGTACATGAAGACATGCCAAGAATCTCGTTGCTTGATTGGTTATTTTGGAAATTTGTTTATACTTGAGTATTCAATTTCAGTTGGTTAGAGTAGGGGTGTGTTGAATAAGATCATCATTCGAGCATTTCATTTTCAGTTTGTTTATAGAGTAAATCAGTAATAAGAATCCATATCCCAACAAAGGAACTAGGGTGTAGCTGCAGTTTTGATTTTCAGATTGAATAAGGATAGAGAGCACGGTTGGCAGACAAAAACAGAGGTAAGTTACAACAAGTTTGGAGAGGTAAGGCACTTGATATATTGTTCTTAGCACCTCACAGGGAAGTGTTATCCCCTGATGGAGCCAATGTTGGAACTTAGGTCTGCATCCCTTCCCTTCCCCTTCTTTCACTTATAAATCCTCTTCAAGCTTCTTTTTTGTTTTAATGCTCCTCCATGGTTTATGCGTCAGCTTGAGTTTTTTTCCCCTCTATTACGTTTGCACCATTTTATTTCTTTCTTGAAATATTGTTGCACGTCTGGTTTGGGTTAACAACATGTT
>JZKD02S2020117.1:2927-50245 GCA_000966675.3 Picea glauca | reverse complement strand
GGAGGCTTATTTGGTGTAGAAGTTCCCTTTTTGGGTAGCATGTTGGCCAAGTATCACTTTTGAACCTTGATTTTGAGGTGGTTCTTCTAGACAATCTTTCTTCTGTTGTATCTCCAAAGTTTCGGCCCTTATGGGTATGAAACTTTAATTTTTGTAGTTCTCTGATATTTCTTCTTTGCAATTCCACAGGTCAGATTAAAATTGGATTTTCCAAGTGGAATGTATGGTGACTTCCCCACAACTTGATGATTTTTGGACTTTCCAAGAGATCTCACTTGTATAGTGTGCCCCACACAAAATAATTGATATGAAATTCTGAAACTCGTACCCAAAATACTAAAGACTATCCACTATCCAATGCAACCAGCCTCACACAATTTGGATACTCTACGAATAAGTTATGATAGTTTTACCTGGAACACCTTCTTGAGTCTAGTCAATAGGACTAGTCAGATACCCTATCTTCCACAGGGTGTATATACAAATGTAAGAAGACACGGAAGTGGAAATTTTTACCATGTGTACCTAACTAATTTCTATGAATATCCTCCTGATTTTAGGGTCTGAAACATTACAAAATAATTTTTATAGAAAAAATTATGCAATGACTCGGTTCAGGATGATTCCAGAACCCTATCTTACACAGGCTGTATCTCTGAATGTATAAGGCCTCAGGAGCTGAAATTTTAACCCAACATACCTTGATTCGTCTACTAAATATCGTCCAAGAATTTCCTTCTGAAACATTGTAGAAAACATGTTATAGCAAAAATTCCATAGTGTCTCAGATGTAGCAGTGAAACCCCAAGACCTTGATCTCTGATACCTTATGTTAAGAACCAAATATCAATATAGCATAGAAAAACCTCAGAATAAGTACTCAATGCCTTGAAAAAGAGAGAAATTTAGATAATAAGCCTCTTCGATGGGGCAAACTCCTTATGCCCACATAAATGTACAATTACAAGATGATTCAAAATGAAAATGTCTCCTTGGTATATATCGGAGACTAGGAGGTATAATTACAACTAATGGAATAAATACAACATAAATAAAATAACATTAATAATGTAATATGCCCCAATTAAGGGGTAATGAGCCACTATTTAGAGCTTAACATAAACCCTCATCCAATATCTAGAAATTGGAGTGAGACAAAAGGAAAAAAAGGAGAGAAGAAATGTGTAGTGCAAGAGATCCCTAGAGTTTGAATCGAAAGAACCCAAAGTAGTGGTAGATCATTGGAGCGCTTGAGTACTCTAAGTCTGGCAGTGGCTAGCCATAATTGGAAACAAAGGTAGCCTCGATGGTTCTTGATAGGAGTACAAGTCTCCAGCTGGTAGAGCTAATCATGGATTCCCTTCAACCGATCAATATAGTCAAAAGTATGGATATTGACAATTTGGGACCCATGATATGTCGATCTCCTATTAAAGATGCTAGCTAGTGTATGTTGATGGAGAATGTACTCCTATGGTTTTGGGTTATAACCACAATAGAAAAATGACCCAAAATATTTCACTCAGTCCTAAAAATACAGTCAAGCATTCATAACTAACTAATTAATTAATATTGCAATAAGAAGGAAAGAGACCAGCCTGGGTCCAACCATTTGATGTAGATCCCTTGCTTGAACCTTTTCTCCCACATTCTAATCCAATACTTTCTTGAATCACATGCTCACAAGAAAGGATACAACTGTGAGATAGGTAGTTATGAAGTAACTGACTTTCAAACATGTTAACTGAAAACAAGTCTATTAGTGTTCTAGATAGTAAAATGCTCAAATCAAACAATCATAAACTAAAACATGTAATTGGATGGGAAAGAGATCTATTTTATTGATTAAATAGAAAATTTAAGGAAAGTTTCAACCTATAACCACTGCGGCGTTGCTTTGGAACTATCATCCAAGTTCTTCCACCGAGACCAATGTAGACCAACTCAAGCTCCAACTTCTTCACTCAAGTAGGTTCAAGAAAGAGAAGTGATCTCTTTTTTACAAGATAAAGGTTTCCATATCTGAAGAGGATAGATTTTAGAAACGGGATAAGGGCCTTGTAGACTCTTGACATAAATGGCAAGAATAATGATGCTAAATGGCATGATGATATCTCCTCTACCCCTTGGCTCCTTTTTATACTCTAAATAATTTTTTAGAGTAGTTATTCACTTGAAATAGGGGGTCAGGGACTGAAGGAACTCGTAAACCCTACCCAAAATTTAGCAAAATTATATTTTTTTTAGTCAAACAAATGTATATGGATTCTAATAAAGAGAAACATGCATATGCATGAAGGTTGCATAACTGATAGGGAGTGTACATATTTAAAAATGGGGTGTTTTAATGATTTCTGAGGAGGAATAAAGGGGTATTGAGTCTACAAGTAGGGTAAGAGAATATGAATAAGGCCAATAGAGAATTAACACACATGATGTGGAAATTGTTTCTATAACAGATGCCTCCTAATGTGCGAGGTCATAAGAGAAACCGATGACCAAAATACATTATACAATTCAAGAGGTGTGTTTGCAATGAGCCCATGAAAAGCACGTTGAACACCGATCTAGAATAGAACCTACAAAAAAAAAACAAGTAAGAATACTCTCCTCTTGATTTGGGCATAACCATGCTCATGAGTGATAAAGGCATGGCCTCCAAATCAGGTACACTACGGATCCATGAGGATGTATATAAAAAATTATCATGGCCACAAAAAATGAGTACACAGTGGAATCATGCAAAAGAGATCATAGGCACAAAGAGATACACAGTGGATCCATGTCTCAAAATCAGAGGAGGATATCTATAAATAAGAGATCTACAAATTGATCCTCCACAAGTACCTATGTCATAGAAAGGAAGTGGTATTATCCAATACAACTCGGGCAACAACATAAAAGAGATGATGCTACTACAGACCTGAGATCTTCAAATCAAACCGTTGATGGTACAAGTCTAAACCATGTGAATAAATGTGCTAAACTCTACATCGTTTGGTTACGAATCATTGATTTATACCATTAAAAAACCCAAGACAACCCACCAATAATGATAATGGGAGTCAAGGTACCTAGTACATTCTATCAAGTGTGAATGAATGAGCTCACATCAAACACTTGTAGAATCTATTGATCAAGGGACATTGATGTATTCTCATTTTCAATAGCGAGGGAATCTTCCATTGATGACTATAATCCCCAAGGTACTAAAATTTCTCTATTTCCCTATCCAGGAGAAAATGAGATGAATTCGATGGGAAGAGATCCATTGGAAGGAGGGAATTAAAGTATCCCTCATCATCCAACATGAGGAACAATAGAAGGATATATATTTTGAAGGAATCAGATGAAATATTGAACAGAAACACAATTGAGTATGTCTCTCACATGAACCAAATGGAATAGCACATGGATGAGACCCTATGAGAAACAAACAATAATGAAAACCAATTATAGATGTGAGGAATTCCACCAATGAGGAAAATGGAACCCAAGGTACTGCACGAATCCCAAAGTGTAAATAAGGTCTTGACGTCAGGCAGGGAAACCATTTATTCAACAACCAATGATGGATGTCATCTACCAAGTACAAGGAAAACTATCAATTATGTAAATAGGCCTAGGGTGCTACTCTAGGTGAAACTCTCAAATAAATGTGTCGGAGTCGATAAGAGATGACTCGCTAGTAGGAATTCCATGGGGACCTTCCAGATTATCACGAGTACAAGAAAAATATTCTTTCTAATTATGAGAAGTACTTGACATATGAGAAGACCAACATGAAAAGTTAGAAATTCTAAGGAGTGGCCAACATAGGCTGAAACTTCTCTTGAAGAAAAGCACAACACAATAAGTGACTTAGGAAACATAGACTCAATAATGAATGATGACATAAGTCTGTGATACAAGAGGCATCAACAAATTCTCCACGGTGACTGGAAGGATAATCAGTTGGAGGAGTAAAAAACTCAAAAAAACACGGTTTAGCTTCCTAAGGCCATACTAAAATCCCAATTTGTTTGAGACAAAGACTCCAAAATTTAGTGTTGTGTTCAAGGGTGACATGATTGTTCTTAACATAACTGAGAACTTAAATCTTTCCCATCCTCTTTTTTTAATATTTGTTTTTTTTTCTTTTTCATATTATTAAAGCCTGAAAATAATAAAGGAATGTTATTATACAGTGGAGGAAACAAATGTCACTAACAAGAAAAATAGTTCTAGGTGCAAGGGATATACCTATGCTCAATCCAAGGAACACATGTCAGATATGGACACTCGAGGGAATGATTCCTCCAAGGATACACGTGTCAAATTTCAAAGGAAATTAATGCAAATATGGAAACTAAGATAATGCAGAAGTAACAGGATAAGTAATAGCAAGCTAAAGCCAACATTAGGCTCAAAAGTGCAAGAAGGGAATATGCAATGAAATTACAACTTAACACAAACATTTGGGAGTCTTGTGAGGTATTATCCATGAGAAGAAGTTATGAGGCTTCAACGCAAAACCATGGTGGGACTAAACAAGGCTCCCGATCCCATAGGAAAAACTAAAGGGTGCCAAAATAGATAGCATGGTACTAACTAGGGAACCCATGAAGAGGAAGGCTTTACCACAAGAAATATGACACTTTTAATCAACTAGGAAAGGTTGGTTTCATTAGTAAGTGGTATAGACCCTAAGGAAAATATGAAAATGATACCGATAATGCAAAGTACAGGTCAAAAATGACCTATCCTGTATGCTAGTAATCGCAAACATTACCTGTTAAAGAGTCAAATGACAAACTAAAAGGCTGGAAAAACACACAAAAACACCTTGGTACAACATCCTTCCTGAAAAATTGCATAATTAGACATCTTATACACTTGAAATTCAATCCATTATGTGTAATTTTATAGTGAGGGAATAAAACTATAGTCAAATGGGTGAAATATTTGATTAAATAGTGAAAAAAGGAGTTTTTAACCATGTCATTTTGACATTTTACCCAAATAGTGCATTTTAGTGGAAAATACCCCCAAACGTTTGTGGACGATTATAGGTGCTACGCTTAATGAAATCAAATGCCGTCTGGAATAGGTAAGAGGCCTCTCCTTAATCTTCATTTTCATCCATTTCATTTCCTATTTTCACCCAAAAAATATTTGGTTTGGAAATTTTTTAAAAGGCACAATTGTATACACACCCTCCTTTGGCACGAGGCACATGTAATGTGCACTATATGCACATTTCATCAAGACAGGGAATGTATATACACACTTGTCACCTTTGTAGCTCATGTAAAAGCCTGCCCAAAGTAAAAAAATTGAAGTTTTAATGTCTTTTTCATGATTAAATATTGCAATAGGGTTATTGAATGGAGATAAAGAGAGCACGAGGAAATTGACAATCAGGTTATAGAAGACCTGAAGGTGCTAGAAGCACTCTGAAATTGTGGCCTAAAACATTTCTTCAAGATGAGCAACATGAGATCTCAAAAGAGTTATAGGTCTTGATAGGCTATTGGGACCTCGATGTTGATGCTTTCGTGTTAGATGGAAAACCTCTAAAGCTATAGGTTGAATACATATACTTCATAACGTGACTCTCCCAACGACGAGATGTAGTGAACCTCAAGACTCAAGGTGATTGGAGAATGACAATTGAAGAATACATAGCCACCTACTATGCCTCAAGTACTCAGAAAATGGGAATTCAAGTCCCAATACAGAGAATAGAGTCTCATATTAAAAATAATTGTATGCACCATCACAAGAATCATAGGATCGAAAACGCTTCACCAAGCATCTTGGCCAAAAATGTTTTATGGAGTAGAATGCTTGATACCAACAATATTTTATTGGGGCTCATCACTATTGATGTGCATAAAGAATCAACTTATATAATGCAGGATGGGGAGGATGAAAAACTCCAGTTATGGTAGGTAGTATTCGATACACTTTCTTTTTCTGGAGAGTGCTAGTTATCAGTCCACGAGTGTTTTTTCATCCAAAAATTCTTAGAGGACCTTGTATGGCTCAATGGATAGATGTGATGTAGCAACTGAGGGGAGGGTGACTACCTTTCCCTTATGACAATGATTTATTGTGTCGTTGGTCATGGAAGATCATATCCATTGACAACTATCCCTATGAAGGGATAAACTTCACTAGGGACTAGGACATGCCAATACCTCCTAGCATTGCACTAGAATAAATAGGTAACAAATTTTTAAATATTTCAAGTGATGTAATTTTTGTGTATTTTTATTTAAGAAATAACTCAAAAGGAAAGCCAAAAAGAACATATTTTCGGCATGGATTGTGACTCTAACAACACTTTTGAATGTGTATATATTGGACCAGTATGACTGGTGGGATACCCCCAACATAGGCACAAAGGATGAGGTGAAGACTGTCCTGGAAGAGATGTAGATAGAGTACTGCAAAATGTTTAGAGGAACCTAGAAATACTTACCCACCAGATCCTCATGGTACAGATCGAGGATCTACCAAAGAAAATGAAATGACAGGTTGTCGGAGTACTATGACTCTAGGTTCGACTATTCGTGTATTTGGCCAACACTGCAATTTGTTACAATGAGACACACATAGGGGAAATGCCCTTATCATAGTCATTATTTACTAGATTTTAATGTTCCTATAGATGTATATTTGGGGCTAGGGGCCTAATTTTTTAAATTCAATCCACAATTTTGTACTTGATGAATATTTGAAATAATATATACATAATTTTTCCTCATCTCTTTATTTATGTGCAATGTGATTCTTTATATACATGCATGCTTATGAAGTTAAGAATGAAATAAATGCCAATCTAATACATAGTTAGAAAATGCATAATTCACGATATTTTGACTCCTAGGAATGTGCACATATGTAATGAAATCAAAGGAATGCTCCAGAAGAAGTACCTACAAGAATCACCAGAGAAGAGTTTAGTCATGGATCTAATACTCTCCATTCAACTAAGACACAACTAGTTAGGAATATAGATGAACTTCCAAGGATTGAATGCCATGTGAGATGACATCTCTAAGAAATTTGTTTACAACGCTATACTCGGCCACATTATTTGTCATTGGCCCAAGACAAGGAACTCCTGAAGTCACCAACTGACCCTTGGGAAAATAAATCACCCAAGTTGCAGAGGAAATATTTCGAGTGTGATGGCTAGCACCATCTGCAAATCCTAAAAATACCATCGATTCTAGTGACATCTACCATCCAAGTAGAAGCACGATAAGAAAAAACAAAAGAATGAAAAAAACTAACAAAATCATAATACCACCAATACAATACAATTACAAAGGGGAAAACATCCAAGCATCGCTGCTCAAGCATAGAACCTCTTGAGATAAAGCCCATTTATGGGATCAACCAACACATTCCCATTGTAATCAATAAGTTTGTAAGAACCTTTTTTCAACACATGCCTCACAATGTAAGGCATGTTCCACATCACGTTAAACTTTCCCGCACCCATGGAATCTTTATCTTGATCATAGACCAAAATAAGATCTCCATCGGAAAATATCCTAGGGTAGACAAATTTATCATATTGAACTTTAACATTCTTCTTATGTTCCTCATTCGCCATGGCATCATCTAAATGTTGGTAATAAAGGTGCTATAGGTGAACAAGACGTTCTTCGAGCTTGGATGTGTCAAGAAGTAGCTCAACGACTATTTTTAAGGAGGGGATTTCACATTCAATAAGAAGAACTGATTCAAATTCATGAACAAGTTGAAAAGGAGAGAATCCTGTGGAAATTTCCACTCAAGTTCGATATGCCTATAATGTTGGATAAAGCATCAAGTGCCAGTTGGACTTGCTTGCATTAATTGTTCATTAAAGAATGGTCTTAAGAGACTTATTGATGGCCTCCGCCTGACCATTCTCTTGCAGATAGTAAGGAGATGAATGCTCCTACTTAAATCCCAACTTTGAGGCTAACTCTGACATCATTTTGTTCTAAAAGTGACTACCATGGTTGGTGGTAATCTCCCTCAAAACTCTTGACCTAGAAATGATCTAGTTGAATATGAATAATGAGACAGTTTCATCATCATTAGAAAACATCAGCATGGCCTCTTGCCACTTTGTGAAATAGTAAATGGACACAATAATGTAGCAATTCCCCCCATCCAAAGTTGGGTGGCATGTAGTATAATCAACCCCCCACTTGGTGAAAGGTCCAATGGTGATAACGAGGAACAACAGAGCTAGATGCGTGTTCATTTTCCTAAAAAAACATTGTCACGGATGACACTTCTTAATCGCCTCTATGCAATCCTTGAAGATCGTAGGCCAAAAGTATCTGGCGTGTATAATTTTTTGGGTTGTCTCCAATCTAGGTTGATGACCACCAAAAGATCCACTGTGATGGTCATTCAATGCACTATTTTCCTCTTCATGGGTCAAACAATGATGAAGAACCGAATCAACCCCATGGTGATACAAGGTGTCGTTGATAATGAGGTAATTCTTTACCTGATGGCAAATACATTGTTGATCATCCTATGATTAGTTTGAATATAACTTCAAAGTTTGAATATATACTAGGATATCTCCATACCAAGGGTTAGAGGAAGAAATGAGAAAAATGTGCTCGTCTAGGAATGAGTCTATTATTATAACATCCCTTTCTTCACTCAAAATCTTTGACGTGAGCTTGCAAAAACCAACTTTTTTTGGACTTAGTTGATGTGAAATCCAAGCGAAATTCCTATAATATAAAAATCCACTTATTATATTCCCCCCTAACAATATGTCATTTTAAAACATACCGAAATAGATTGACATTCACGATCATAATGGTTTTGCACAATAAGATATAGTGTCAAAGTCTATGAATGGCATGCATAGACACCAAAGACAAATTTCCAATATGTTCATAATTAAATTTAGGACCTACCAAGACACAACTAATATAGTAGATGAAGTTTTCTTGGAATGCATCATCCTCCTAAACGAAGACCATACTAACTATAGATTTTGATGTTGTGAGGTACAACAAGAAATGTTTGCTATAGTCTGGGGGGGACTAAGCAAGGGGGAGGACATGCGATCCTTCTTAAGCATGTCAAAATAACTTTGTGAAAAATCATCCCAAACAAATGGGACCCCTTTCTTCAACAAGCACATAAATCCCTTGGTGATGTCGGCATAGTTAGCTATAAATTAACGAAGGAAATTGGATTTCCCTTGCAAGCTTTGAAGTTGTCTAACATTACATGAGGGAGGAAACTGAACTATTGCCTAAACCTTTAAAGGATCAACCATGATCCCCTTATTCGATACAATGAAACCCAAGAGATGCCTCAAAATGACGCAAAAGATGAATTTATTCGATTAATTTTGAAAGATTTATTGTTGATTAATTCTTGTATGATTTCGAGTGATTAAATTGTTGTCATTTTTGTGAGAGAATTAATCCTTAGGAAGTTACATGGAAACTTCAATTTATATAAGTTAGAAGAGAGATGATATATGTGAGATTAAAATTTAATTATCAATTTTTATTTTTGTTTAAATTAAGGTTTGTTTTGGCATTTGTATAAATAAAATTAATAAACAACGTAGAGAGGAGTTATGACTTTGAATTAATATTGTTGGAATTCTTATTGTCTTCATACTATATGTTGATGGTGTTATTCTTCTTCACAAAATTATTGATTGTCTTCTTAAGTAAATTATAAACTTATTATTAATAATCAATTAGTGTAAATTCAACTAACTGCATATCTATCATGCATTGAGAGGGATTGAATCCCTTAAGGTGCAAGTCTTTCCTCAAGCTTTTTCAATCAAAACAAAGTTTTCAATTTAGGAACTTGATCTCTCTTTGAGCATGATAGATCTAGAGTTAAGAGGGTTCGTTAAGAGCATGATATATATATAGTTCAATTTTACAAATACTTAGACATCAATTTCAATTTATGTTTAAAATGGAAATACAATATATAGAAGAGAAACACTAAACAAATGTAGAAATTTTGAACTCTCACACTGGAATAAGAGAAAAAACATTTTTCAACACTAGTTATATCAGTTATTCTTTCTTGTTGTGAATTTTGGGAAATGTTAGATAATATATTGAGGTGTAACACAAGGCCACAAAAAACAAAATGCCATTCAAACCTTGGAAATACACCTCAAAATAAGTAAGCTAGAATACCAATACTTTACAGAATGCATAAAACCATTCGAATAACTTCACTCTTGAGAAGAAAGGGGGTCATATTTGAAGGAGGGAGAGATCAAACAAGAAAAATAAATGATTGAGGAAATGAAGGCATTGCTAGGTAGGGCCAAAGAAGTGAAAACTAAGTTCAATGAACAACTCAAAAGACCAAAACTTGGGAAAAGATAGTAGGCACTCAACTAGGGAAGGTCAAGGAAAAGAAATATTAGTACACATAGTGAGGTGAGATCTCTCATTCTAGAATAACATGAGTGACAAATCAATTTCATGAAGATTATAATCGAAGGAGTGAATAAAAAAAATAAGAATGAATATAGAATAAGGATATTGATAGTATTCTCAAGAGATATCATCGGGTGGGAAGCCTATAAAAAAAATAGAAAGGGTGGGAAAATGACAAAGTCATGAAGGTAGAGAAAGAGTATTGAAGGTCACACTCTAAAGTGAATGGGACAAAACTTGAATTTTGTGATAAATAAGGAAGTTGAAGGGATCTAACTGGTTTATTGATGAGGACCTCACACTCATCAAGCAAGAGGAAAGAAGGAAAGAGTGGGCCTTAGTGAAGGAAGCAAAGAATCTGTAACATCTTGCTCTTATGCACACCTGATTGGACTTTTTCTTTGAGGACACTTGCGTGCAAGTGATCCGGCTCCTTATAGGATTGATTGTTTCACTTATGGATTATGATGATGTTTTAGATATGATGATATGTTATTTGATTATATTGGTATCAACAGGTGATATTGTTTGGTTTCTCTTGAGCGTGCAAGACTCTGAACTGATTGAGGATGTCTATGGCATCGATGGACCTCATTGGACTCCGGATTGAGTCAGGGAGTGGAATATTTATTGTTTGAGTATTTTTGTTATTGCATATGTGACATATGACTCGTAAATTATGATGTTGATTTTGGATCGCTGACATGTTTCATTGATGGATGAAGGCTGACGATAGCTTGCTAATCATACTCACGCTTGGATTAAATGGGTCATGCATGAAAATCATCGATATTGAGGGAGAGGTGTGGTTGTTAAGGTCCTAACCCGCACATAGGTAGAACAATATATTCGGATGTAATAAAGGTCAATATTGATAAGGCCTTTCAATAAAATAGAATAAGGCGGATGTAAGAAGACCTAATAGAAGATTTCGCTTCTAGAAGGATCTTCCTCTAGATGCTTTGTTTTAGTATAAATAGGAGTCGAGGGTATGAGAACCCTAACTTGGATATTATTGTAATAGAGCTCTGCTCAATTGGAGGTTGCCTCTTCGAAGAGGCCCATGAATATTGCTTTCAGATTCAAAGTGTTATTTTTGTTATTATTCTCATATCATTTCAGTGCTATTGTGGTGAATGTTCTGGTTATATTGTTGTTATTCTGCCATTTCTATCATTTTATTTATGTTCTTCATACAATTTATATCTAGTATATTACAAGTGGTAGCAGATCACTTTCCTCGGCAGAAAGTGTGGGGTAAATTTTTTTTTAGGGTAGAGATGTATTATGGCATCTTTAAGACACAGTGCTATTGTGGTGAATGTTCTGGTTATATTGTTGTTATTCTGCCATTTCTATCATTTTATTTATGTTCTTCATACAATTTATATCTAGTATATTACAAGTGGTAGCAGATCACTTTCCTCGGCAGAAAGTGTGGGGTAAATTTTTTTTCAGGGTAGAGATGTATTCTGGCGTCTTTAAGACACAGAGATATGTCATTACATGCATAAACCCATGGTTGAGGGATTCATACACATAAGAAATACAAGTGGTACTTAAGCGCACATTTGTTGGCAACCCTTGTAACCCTTGTTGGTACCCCTTCGAGTGGTATCACATCAGACAACACCTGTGTACAGATCGGCCTAGATTACCTGAAAGCCCTCTTTAGATAAATTGATTGGCTGCCTGACTATTATAGTGTCATCGAGAAAAAACACTTGGGAAGATACTCTCTAGTACTTGGGTAGTCGGGTAGTACGGATAAGGGTACAATCTATCCTCCTTAGTTAGTGCCCTGAGATATTGGGTCGAGTACTACTGTTGGAACCTGCACGTATATCACAGAGCTATAGCACAGGGAAAACCCTTGTCTATAGAACCCTTGAATACCTAACCCTTGGGGATAGAAACATAAACAAATTAAAACAAACAAGATCTATTGTCGCACAAGTGTGTTCGAGTTGCCAAGTAAATACACATTTCTTTATGGTTAAGCATTTGGGCATTTCCTCTCTGTAGTATTCTTCAGACCAGAGTCTAACTCTGCAAGTATAATTTTTTTCACCATTATTTGAGACCTATTCCATTGGATTCATTTCTTCACCCTTATCACATTCATCCATACCATTTTTTGGTAAAATTTTTTACCCCGCCCGCCCCTTTTCAGTTCCCCCGTCCTCATGGCCCATACCCATAGCCAAGACTTGAAAGCTCGCTTTAATACCTTGCAATATGGTCTCATCGAGACCCAACAAGAAGTGAAACAATTCAGTGCCAATGTTTCCACCATCAATACAACCATGCAGTCCTCAAGGGAGGAAATCAAACAAGACCTCACCACCCAGTTTGAATCAGTCTTTTTGGCACTCTACACCAAACTACATATCCCTACAAATAACCCTTCCTCTTCCTCACCTCCACATACTGAAGGTGACCATTCCCCTCATTCCCATAACTTTCAGAACCATCACTTTCAACGTGACCTGCGCCTTCTGCGGGTGGATGTGACCAAATTTGATGGCTCAGACCTCACTGGTTGGGTAACCCAAATGGAACATTATTTCTCTTTATATGACATTACAGATGACTTGGCCAAACTCTGGTATGGTGTTCTCCATCTAGATCAAGAACGTTGGTAATGGAGAAAAATGTCTCGTCAAGGGAATATTGCTTGCACACACTTTGTGGTAGGGATTTATGAATTCTTTGACACTGACACCAACCATTTGGGCCATTTGAAAAAGTTGAAGCAACTAGGAACAGTGGAAGACTTTATAGCTTACTTTGAGCGCCTAGATTTTAGAACAGAGGGCATGTCTAATGCCTTTTTCTGAGAGTGTTTTATCAGTAGCCTCAAGGATGAGATTCGGGCCCATGTCCTCATGGATCGGCCTCAGAGTTGGGTGGAGGATACTAAAAGAGATAAAGAAGCACAACAAGTTGTATCTTCTCAAAACTGAAAACCCTCCTTTATCCCTCTCCCTAAACCAATAAATCCCACTACTCCCTCTGCTCCACTAAAGATCCAAAAATTGCCCAGGGTTGAAATGGTTGAACACCAAATCAAAGGCCTTTGTTATAACTGTGATGACAAATATTTCCCAGGCCACAAGTGTAAAGAACAAAAAAAAATTATGGCCATCTCCGAGGATATTTCGGAAGAGGATGTAGAAAATCCCCTTATGTCTAAGTCACCTGAATCCACTGACATAACCCCTCCCTCAGACCCTCCTGAAGTAGAACTGGTCATTTCCCTCAATTCTCTCACTGGCTTCTCTGCTCCCCAAACCCTCAAGCTAATCAGTTACATCAAGCATCGGAAGGTCATCATTCTGGTTGATAGTGGCAACACCCATAATTTTATTCATCGCCGCATTGCCCAAGAAACTCATTGCTACATCCATGTCATAAAAAATTTCCAAAACATGATTGCCAATGGTGGCTCCATGAAATGTGGAGGGCATTGTGAAAATGTGTGTCTTCAAATTGGTGACTACCACCTGAAATCCCATATGTTTTCTATCTACATGGGAGGTTGTGACATTGTGTTGGGTGCATACTGGCTAAGGAATTTGGGTCCCATTCTCATGGATTTTAAAGACTTAACCATGCAATTCAACCAGGAGGGCCACCAATATAAGTTCCAAGGCATCACCGTCAGTTCACCTGAGATCATTAGTTGCCATCGCATGGAAAAGCTTCTCCAAAAAGGTCATTCTAGTGTTATCTCCCAACTCCATGCCATACAAGCAATAGAGACACCCTCGGTCCCACAAGACCTCCAAGCCATCCTTTCTAAACATCAATTGGTATTTTCCACCCCCCCAAGGATTCCCTCCTTCCCGTGGTGTTCATGATCATTCCATTCCCCTTGTACTCAAAAGCCTTCCTCCCAATATTTGTCCATATCGTCACCCCTTTTCCCAAAAAAATGAAATTGAGAAAATGGTCTATGAACTTCTTAATGCAGGTGTTATCCGCACTAGTACAAGCCCCTACTCTTCTCTTGTGGTCATGGTCCTGAAGAAATAAGGTTCTTGACGAATGTTTCTTGACTTCCATGCCTTCAAAAAACTTACCATCAAAGACAAATTCCCCATTCCTGTCATTGATGACCTCCTGGATGAATTGAGTGGTGCCCAATTCTTCACTAAACTGGATCTTCATTCGTGCTACCACCAGATACGTATGAAAGAGGCGGACATTCCCAAGACTGCATTTAGAACTCATGAGGGCCACTATGAGTTTCTGGTAATGCCCTTTGGCTTGTGTAATACCCCCTCCACCTTCCAAAGCCTCATGAATAATGTCTTCCATCCTTTTCTCCGCCATTTTGTCTTAGTTTTCTTTAATGATATCCTCATCTATAGAAAAACCTGCACAGATGATCTTTCTCATGTGGATCAAGTCCTCCATCTACTCTCTTAGCACCAACTTTTCCTGAAACAGTATAAATGTGCTTTTGGCACCTCAGAAGTAGAATACTTGGGTCATCTGGATGGCAAGGATGGCATTAGGGTGGATCCTAAAAAGATTGAAGCTATGCAACATTGGCCTCACCCAAAGACTCTTAAGAGATTGCATGGATTTCAAGGCTTAACAGGGTATTATCGAAAGTTTTTTAAGAATTATGGGAAGATTGCAACATCCCTCACTACTCTCCTAAAAAAGAACTCTTTCACTTGGACTCCAACTGCTGCTCAAGCTTTTCAAACCTTGAAGATGGCCATGTGCACCACTCCAGTCCTCGCCCTTCCCGATTTCACAAAGACCTTTGTGTTGGAATGTGATGCCTCAGGGAAAGGAATTGGTGTTGTCCTTATACAAGAGGGTCGACCTTTGGCCTTTACCAGCAAGCAACTATATGAAATAAATCTGGGCAAATCCATCTATGAAAAGAAAATGTTGGCTATTCTGCATGTCGTTGATCTGTGGCACCCTTATCTATTAGGGAAACGTTTCCAATTTAAGATAGACCATCAAAGCCTCAAGTATTTTCTGAAACAGTGAAATCTCTGGGCACACTACAACCGCTTCCGATTCCACCTACTATTTGGAAGGATATCTCTATGGATTTTATTACCAGCTTACCCAAATTGGGAAATAAATCAGTCATTATGGTGGTTGTTGATCGCCTTTCCAAGTATGTTCATTTATGCGCCCTTCAACACCCATTTAAAGTATCCACGATGGCTCAAATTTTCATGGATCAGGTCTTCAATCTTCATGGCATGCTACACTCTATTGTTTCTGATCGCGACCCAACTTTCACAAGAAATTTTTGGAAAGAACTATTCAAGATACAAGGCACCGAATTGCATCTCAGCACAGCTTATCATCCCCAGACTGATGGCCAAATGGAACTTGTCAACAAGTTTTTGGAAACATATTTGAGGTGTTTTATCTTGGAAAACCAAAATCAGTGGGCTCAATGGTTACCCCTAGCTGAATGGTGGTACAACACTTCACACCATACATGTACATGCATGACTCCTTTTGAAGTGGTATATGGACAGAATCCACCTTCATTTCTCTCATACTTACCAGGTGCCTCGAAGGTCCAAGCGGTTGACCTAACATTTACAGCTCGAGAGGCTATTCTTTGTACCCTCAAAGAGAATTTGGTATTGGCACAGAATCACATGAAGCAACAAGAAGATCAAGGTCACTCTAAATGTCAATTTGCATAAGGGGATCAGGTGTTTCTTCGACTGCAACCTTACTAGAAAACTTCCCTCAAGGCGGACCATTGTCAGAAGCTAGCACCCAAATTTTATGGTCCTTATATCATTCTCAAGTGTGTGGGACAAATAGCCTATCAGTTAGCTTTGCCTAGCCATTCGAAGCTACATCCTATTTTTCATGTTTCATGCTTAAAGAAGGTGATTGGAGCTAAGTGCCAAATTCAAACCAACCTTCCAGAGTTAGCTTAAGAAGGATCCATTTGGCTACAACGAAAAGCAATTTTGGACCAGCGTGAGCATCGCCTATGTCAGAGAACCATCAAGGAAGTGCTAGTCCAATGAAAAGATACAACTCCAGTAGATGCCACTTGGGAACCAACTACCATTTTTCAACAATTTCCTCATCTCAAGCCTTGAGGACAAGGCTATTTTTAAGGGGGTGGACATGTTAAGGTCCTAAACCACACATAGGTAGAACAATATATTCATATGTAATAAAGTTCAATATTAATAAGGCCTTTCAATAAAATAGAATAAGGTGGATGTAAGAAGACCTAATAGAAGCTTCCTCTTCTAGAAGGATCTTCCTCTAGATTCTTTGTTTTAGTATAAATAGGAGTCGAGGGTATGAGAACCCTAACTTGGATATTATTTTAATAGATCTCTGCTCAACTGGAGGTTGCCCCCTCGAAGAGGCCCGTTGCTTTTAGATTCAAAGTGTTATTTCTGTTATTATTCTCATATCATTTCAGTGTTATTGTGGTGAATGTTCTGGTTATATTGTTGTTATTCTTCCATTTATAGCATTTTGTTTTTGTTTTGCATAGAATTTAGATTTGGTATATTACAGTGGTAGTAGCCCTGCCACAGCCTACTAGCACTCCCATCGTGGCTTGAACGGTTAACGATTACCTAGTTCTAGAGATCCACGATGTCGTGAGGGAAGACTGAGACAGTCACTCACAAATATTCTAAGGGGTGCTCAATAAGGCAAGGTCCTTATTCCTTAGAGGCCCTTAGTCTCCCACAAGGTCACTTGACGGAGTATTGACTCCAAGGGTTCGACATCTACCAAAATCAGTCAAAAGGAGAGTGGCACCCTTGGAGCACGTAATGCGTCTTGAATGGAACGTCGCATATTTGGAACATGAATAAAGGCAAGTGTAACCCTTGGAGAACGTAGTGCGTCTTGAAGGGTGCATCGTGATGTTTAAAAATAGGAGATTCAATGAACCTAGGTGCCTAGAAAACAATATCTTACCTTGACATGGTCAGGCTTAAATTAATTTTGTATAAGTAAAGTTTATTAAATTATAACCTTTCCTTAAAAATGTTTCTAAGCCTAGTTGAATTTGAAGCATAGGGCTAAGTAGGATAAGAGGACTAAAAACTAATTAAACAATTAATAAAGGGGGGAAGATGAAAAGAAAAGGGGGGAAATTAAATTCATAATTTAAAGGAGGATTAAATTATCTAAAAATTCAATTGTTGTCTATGTGCAAAACTTGCTAAATTCGAACTTAGATAAAAAGAGGAATATAAATGCAAAAGGAATGTGGAACATAGAAAGTAATCTAGTCTAGAGAAATTTCCAAAAATTAACTCAACTAAACTTTAAGAAGGGTGTCAGTCATTAAAGGAAATTGAGGTAATAAAGGGACCACAAGGAGAATTTTTAGGAATGCTTTTAGGTGGGTGAGGAAAATTGGCAATTTAATTAAATTAATTAAATGAATTTTTGGTGCAACTAAGGGATTGGGTGACAAGTGTACGGGGGACAATATTTCCTATTTAATTTTTAATAAACTAATTTAATGTGCAATTGGAAAGGTCACTAAGAGGAAATCTATAAAAGAAATGGCAAAGAAGAGGAAAGAGGACTCTTTGGCTAGCGTAAGGTTATGCTATCGTATTTGACTTGGCTGATTTTTCTTGTGGGAGTTGGGATACCGAACTCGGATAAGAGTGGTAGATCGACCTTGCGAGGCAATATGGGAGATAGTTTTTCTTTGGTTTGTGTGTGTGGCCCCTTTGCGGCTCAGGGGGCTCGGGGGGAAGAAGAGTACCCCTAGTGTTGGCTAGGAGGTACCGGTGAGGTCTCAATGGTTAGCAACCAAGGAGTTGGATGGAGCGCAAGTGCAAGACAACAACTTCGGAATATCCACCTACTTCGTCGCCTTCGGTTACGGTATTCCTCACTAAACTAGTAAATGTGAAGTGTTAAGTTTATTTTATTTTAAATTGAACTTGCAATGCTTAATTATTTTGTATATATGTTTTTGGGATATTCTCAATGATCCTTGGGATCTTTCTCAGCGATTTTTATCGGTACTTAGCTATTTTTCTTACTTCGTTGTGATGCTTTGCTTGCGTTTATTCTCTGAGTGATCACCTTTTTCCTTGCGTTTAATATTTAATGAAATTATAAGGTACTAGTATTTACCCTTCAACCACCAATTTTTCCTTCTTACTTCACCCCCTTGGGGACAAAAGACCTGGGTTCTCTTCATATGGTTTTTCGTTCCATCTAAATCAACACTCCATCCTCATAAGGTGAAATACTAAGGGTGTTCGTCACTAACTCTGATACTCAGTTTTCCTGGTAAGTGTTAAATCCTTTGGATGGAAGACTATTATATAAGTGGTTTCAAGTAAATTTCTTGATCAAACTCAGCACAGGATTATTTTTGATGTGACTGTTGAAATCTTTGGAGGGATATTGGGACATAATTATTGAGTAAACAGTTTACATGCAAACTATTTGACAAAACATCAGCATGAAATTTTACATATTTTCTCAGTGATCCTCAATGTTGTTTGTTGAATGTTGACTATAGGTTCATGATTGAATGCTAGAAAGATTCCTTTTGGTACCTAGAAACCAAGATACATCAATATAGGATATATATTCCAAACCTTTGTTACAACCTTTTCAAATCTGAGATTGGATGCTAAATTTCTTGCAAATTGTTTGACAAAACATTTCAATGAATTTTTGGTATCTTCACAGCAATATCGATTTAAATATCTGCAAGTTGGTCTTAAATTTAGAATTATATGCCGAAACATTTTTCCTTGTGCCTGGAAACTAAAGCTTCAACATCATATGAATTGTTCTCTAAATTTGGGCATGCAATCTTGTAGTTTTGATTCTTATTTTGACTTTGTCATCTAACTGATTGACGAAAGGTGCCTTTGAATTTCTTTCAAGCTTGTATTATAGTGTGCCATCTAGATGTTGTGTGTTAGTTTAGAGCCTGAATTTGTGAGCTGAAAAATACAAGGTTAATGCACCCTTTGGTTATCCCTTCCAACCTTGAGAGTGTGTTAATTGTTTATCAACTATTGAACAAACAAAAAACTGCAATCTGTTCAAAAGTATAGGATTGTGAGGTTGATTTCAAAGTGTTTGGTCAATGGCACCTTGACCTTTTCATTGTATGCATAAGAATTCAGTTTCTCCTTATTGTTTGACAAATTAAAGCCAAGACATTCACACTTCATCCCTTGATAACTAGTTGAATTATTATTGGGGTTGGATTTCTTTGCAAAGAAGATAATTGTATTTTGTTCATGGTCAAAATAGAGAGGAATGGTATTCTTGAGTTTAACATTATTTAATTTATGATGCAACCTTTTTATTCTAAATTCACTTAAGTGTTGTAGATTAAAGTGCAAAATACTCTAAATATGCTTCATGGCTGATATTTCACCTTGAGACTTTTGTTTTCACACAGATCTAAAAAGACTCATAAGAGCCCAAGCCTAGTAAAACAAACTCAAATGATCTATTTTGTTTTGCTGATATTCGTATATCTGAATTTTTCTACTTTTAGATATCTGGTTAATGTTGGCCCTTGACCAAGTTTGAGGAAACATTGGTTGTGTTTGACCATTTTTGGGACTTTGACAGGCTGGTCGTAGATGGAGTGCCCAGGTGGAGAGGACATCATGCGATCTCACCTATTTTGTGGGATTTTTGGGTTATTAGGGTTTATGTAAGGGGTTAAGGGATGTCATCTTATGGGTTTACCCATGATTAGGCCTCTTTTGTAATGTATAAATAAGTAGATAGGACTTAGAGTGAAGTCAGTTTGAATTAGCTAAGTGCGAAGTCTGTCTAAGTTGGCTTTGTGCAAGAATATGTAAATTTCTAGATCTAGTTGGCTTAGTGCAAGAGAATGTAAGTTTCTTTGTGCACAGATGTTGTATGTAAGGCTCTATGCTATTAAGGAGTTGTCTTTGTGCCCTAAACTAATCCAAGGAAGGAGGATCTGGCGAGGTGCGCGCAGATCTCCTATCCTTTGTGGAGTTGGCTCTATGGCTTTGTGCATAGGAGCAGAAGATTGTAAAAATATTGAATACTAATAAAGAAGAAGAATAAGATTGGTGGATGTAGCCCCACACTAGGGTGAACCATGTATATCCTGTGTTGATGTGCTTTGTGCAATGTTGTTCATGTTTTTTATGTATTTATTTGCTTAGTGAACTTCTTGATGCATGATAGATAGATCCATTGATTCTTAGTGCTTAATAATATGAATGAATTCTAGATCTGAGTTGATGTTATGTGCTAAATGATTCCATGTGCTTAATCTTGATTACTACTACGTTGATCTGTAATAAGGGTTTTATCTGTGATGTGAATAAGAATCATAACCTAATGCATATTGTTGGCTAAGTTCTCTGTTAAGTGTGATAATCACAGATCTGTGTCTCATATAGGTTGTGGACACTTGAGTCCTGCAACCCCCCCTGCCTCTACCTCAGGTGAGACTTCATCTGCTTCGGAGGTGTTGTCAAAAGGGCCGGTATTTAGGGTTTTTTTGGTGCGTTGTTGAAGCAATGAACCCTAGGTATGCCCCTATGCCAACAAATGGTTCCGTTTCCAGGACCTGAAACTTTGATTGTTGGGAACTGAAGAAAAGAGAAAGCTATGTGCATAGATCTATTGTTGTAGTGCGCAGTATTCTATTTGACTTGCGAAGCTCTGTGCTAAGAAGGAAAGTCGATCTAAATAAAAGAGGTAAGATCTTGAAAGAGGTAAAATCTTTGTGCTCTGATAAAGGTGAGATAAGTGGAAATTTTTACTTCGAAAGTATGAATCTAGGTATGTTTGATGGATTCTGTCCTAGTTTGAAAACTAGGGAACAGTTAGAAGAAAGAGTTGATCTAAATAAATTTGATAGCAATAGAGAAAGATATGTTATTCCTATGCATAGAAATAATTTTTGGACTAATAAGTGGATGCAGGAACCTAGAAAGAATTTTTGCAGATTGCAGGTCTGGCACTACAATCCTAGTGTGCAGTTTAGGAGAGGATGGGGATCGTTTAAAAGAAAGAGAGGATTGACATTGTGCTATAATTGCAGAAGGTCAGGACATCTTGCTAAGGAATGCCCCAGTATAGGTCCTATTTGCCTTTGTTGTAAATCTATTGGTCATGAGGTTTTGGATTGTCCAAGAATGATTGCTAAAGTTGAAAAGATGAACATGAGACAAGAAAACTATAAAGATGGCAAGAGGCTAAAGATATGTTAGAGAACCAGAAATAATCAGAGATTATGTTATTATAGTTGAAAGAAACATTGAATGATCACAGAGACATTAGTTTACTAGAGATCTTGAAAGAAAACCAGTGCATAGAAACAAGAATATGAGACTTCGACATAGACTGTGTATTGGATGAGGAAAAACATGTGAATATTATGCTAGAAAGCACTTGGGAAATTTTGGGAAAGCCTATTATGGTACCTTCATTGGGAAGGATAGGCTTGTTTAAAGGAAATATGATAACCCTATGTGGAAGAATTACTAATATACCTATGATTGCCCATGGAACATTGGCCAAAGAGGAGTTTGAAGTTATTAGGTTTATTGAGAACAACACCCCTTTTGCACTTTTGATAGGAAAGACCTGGATTGAGAAAGATCAGATCCAAAGGAAAGTAGAGGAAGAAGCTACAAAAAGAATTGAGGGACTCCATAGCTAGAAAAATAGAGCAAATAATAAAAGAACAAGAGAATAAGTTGAAGCACCAGAAGGCAAGAGTATTAGTTGTCAAAGTTGAAAGAATGCAGGAAGGCTTAAAGAACTTGTCCATCCATGAAAGAAGTATAGCCACCACGGAAATAGTAAGAGAAGAGGTATTACATTTGAACCTTTTGAAATACCATCAGCAGCACGAAGTCACTACGCTAAGAGAAGATAAGAATAAGAATGGAAAGAGGAATCCAGAAACTCAGATGACAGGAAAGAAGGAAAGAAATCTCAGTAAGAAGAAAGAAAAGTTAGAAAAACTATAGGAAGTTCTAGAGAATACTTTACAGAAGGTAGGCTTGAATAACTTGAACCTCTCCAGAATAGCAGAACCTCATAGAATGGGAATTCACCACGATGAAGCTATATGACTGTTGGAGGTGCCCCAACTATTAGAGTGACGCTCCAGAATGGTTATAAAATAAGTTATTGACAGAAATATCATCGTTGGACTGTTGGGACCGTGCCATAATGGATAGATTCGTATTGATTGAGGCACCCCTACCCATTGGAGGAATCTGTTACAACGTTGCTTATATAACCCGTTGGATGCTGCGCCATGGCCACTTTTTGCAAACGGAGATATCCAAGATAACAGATAATTGATAACATATCACGTTGTTCTTTCTATACCTCGCCATTCATTTGATTATCTTGGTTGTCTTTTCACCTACCAGACCAAGTTGATTACAAGTGTGAATTTCGGGCGAACATAGTGCGTTAAAAAAGTTAGTGAAGGAAATTCTCATGGACCTCATGGCTGAGAGAGTCATGTCTGTAGGATTATAGGCTTCGTCGATGGGAGGATTGCAAGAATCCCCCTCGACTGCACATCAGTCTAGCCGACCTTCTACTAAGAAATGAATCAAGCACCGCAATGATCTGGCTAACGCGAAGCAGATCCCATCGGTCTTGCCAGACTATATACCGCCTTTGGCTGGTATAGTTAGTCGTGACAGCATCCCGCATGACTTTGAGTACACGTTGATCATTGTGTACCTCTCTAAGGGGATACGCGCAGTCGGACCTCATTTGGGATTGATCCCATCTCTCAAGATAAGTGACTTCAACCTTGGATACCGAAAGAACTACGTGATGCTTGCATTGCATAGATACCTAATGAAGATGACTAGGAAGAAGCCCAAGATAGGTCCCCAGCCGTGGATTAAGGAGCTCGCGAGATCAACAATCCTGAACATAATGAAGATCCCCCACTTCGGCCGACATCAGGAGGTTAACGCTTGCGTTAAACTCCTCTTATCGTGCTACCATGGAGGTTACCTATGGCTAGATAGGCACATCACTGTGGATCTGGCGTTGATCCACCTCACCACATGACTACCCAGGGAAGGTTGCAGATTGCTCCCTGGCACAATGTATAAAGGAATACTATGAATATGTTGAAAAAGGAAAGTGAGGCTACAAGGTAGCCTCCATCCAGGATGGTGCAATGTGCCTATCTTGTCAGCTTATAGCAGGCAAGCTCGTCAGAAAGAACCGTCTGACACAGGTCATGGCATTCATTAGGGACCTTGTAGGGAAGTGTGTCAAAGGAATGCATATGAATTGGGGGATTTACCTTGTCAACGAGTTGGAGAAGGACTGTCGCGAAGCGCAGGACTAGAGCTATGAGTTTCACTTCAGTTGGTTACTAATTTTAATTTCATTTGTCGCTTGGCAGATGATGGAGGGAGCGACATTCCGAAGTTCTGCGCAGACCAACACTTCATCTACATCACCACACATAGGGATGAAAGTAAGTTGGAGATGAATTCATATTATAAGTTGACCAATGAAGACGTGGAGGATATAACCAAAGAATGGCTAATCAAATTCCTTGTACCAGTCAAATATGTAGATCTCTCTGACCTCGACATCATCAGAAGTCCTTTGGTCACTCAGACTGAATATAATGGATAGAGTAGGACAAAGAAAAAGAAGAAAAAGGAGGAAGTACATGACATAGAAACTGATGAGGAGGATAGTGCATCAAAGGTGAGAAGGCCTAACTCACCTGCAAGAGGAGGAGGAGATAAAGTGAACCAAGAGGAAGGAGGGGAAGAAGGAGACAAATAAGAAAAAGGTGAAGTTACACCACCGAAGGATCCCCTTACCACAAAAAAAAAATCACAGAAGAGAAAGGTTTCTGATCTAGGTGGATATCGATGGCCACCCATCTTTTCCAACTGGCTCAAAATGGTTTTCTGGCAATTTTGGCAATTTACTATTTTTAGCAGTTTTAAATTTCGTAGCCATTTTGAGGGCCTAAATGAAGGTTTTTCGGGATCGATCTTCTCAAAAATATCCAAAGTCATGATTGAGCCACCAAAAATAATATCCTCGAAGACACCTTTCCAATGGGCTATCATATGCCTAAAACGGAGATCGTATGCAAAAGTTACGACCCCGGGAAGTTGATGTACTAGCTTACCCAGACGGGGCCCACATGACTTTTGGCGCTTCATCTCCTAGGGTTGGGTTTTTGGATTTCTAGGGTTTTTGGAATTCCTGTTTATTGTAAAAATGCCTTCAGAACCTCATTGTAATCATCTTCTTTCGAATGATCACATCCATCACATCTCTTCTCAGAGATAAGCCGTCACCATTCCAGTAAGCTTATTTCCACTACATTTTAGAGTTTCAGTTTATTTTCTTATTGAATAAAAAACCAGTTTTATTGTATCTCTATTATTTTGTATTAAGAACCTGTTAATAATTTGTAGTCATTTCATTTTTCTCATAAAATCTGGATCAGTGGTATCAGAGTGGTCTTCTCCTTGTCATCTTAATGCATGTCCCCAATGAGGTCGGAGTACAAAGAGTTGGGTCTCAAGCTTGTTTCTCTTGAGGAAAAAATCTCTCACACCCCCAAGCGACCTCTCATAGCAGGAGAAAAGAAAGATGATGGGATAGGAGATAATTTCAAATTGTTGACTGAGGAAGCCCTCACGCAACAAAGGAACGAGATGATGGATAGTTTCGTGCAAATCCTTTGGTGAATACCAACAGGCGACACATATTCTTCAAGTGGAGGTGTCACCTCCTTCAAGATACAAATAAACTTCGATGTTCCTATATTTGAAGGTCAAATAGACGCAGATGTTGTAGACAAGTGGTTGAATCTACTAGAAGGGTGTTTTTCTGTCCATAACTTTTCGAATAGAGAAAAGATTACTTTTTCTCTCCGCAAAGACATTCCCCATGTCAAAGATTGGTGGGAAAATTACTATGAGAAAAAGGAAACAGAGGAACCCTCATTATTTATAGTCACAGCCACCTAGGAATCCTTCAGGGATGTTATTAAGGAACAATTCTACCCTGTTAGAAGTTATGACGACTTGTATACCAAATGGACCACACTGCGGCAAGAAAGAGACCAAGCAGTGCCAGATTTCACAAATATCTTCCATACCTTGTACACCAAGCTGGGTATCAAAGATTCAGAGCGACATATGGTGCTCAAGTATTACAGTGCTCTTCATAGATACATATAGACCAAAATGAAATTTATGGACATCTCATCCTTGGGCGTGGCCTACCGATTTGCCGTCAAAATCGAGCAGAAGCTCAAAAAAAAGACGTAGAAATTTGGGCCTGGGAACCCCGCAAAACAAAATCTAGGAAAGGGAAGCCCCAACCCACAGAACAAAGGACAGAGAAAAGATGAATAGTATCAAGACAACCAATCCAATCCGCAAGCAAAGAAGGACACCGAAAAGACAAAGAAGGATACCGAGAAGTGGTGTGAATTCCATAAGAGCCCCTGGCATAACACTGTTGATTGCCACTCAAAGCAGTCACTGGTGGCCAAAGTGAAACCCTCTGCGTCAAATTTAGGTTATGTCTCTAAGATAGAACCATAAAGGGGAAGACAGATCATTGGAACATAACCCAGTGCCACCTTTTCTACCACCAAGCTCCAACCTGTTGAACCAGACGAGCTAGAAGAAGGAGAACGCCTCTTCCATTCACAAATGTGGGTAAAAGGTACCCCAATGCACTTCATCATTGATAGCAGTAGCCAAAAGAACCTCATCTCAGCAGAGGTCATCAAGTGGCTGGCCTTGCCGACAATGCCACACCCAAAACCCTACACCATTGGATGGCTCTTCCATGGAAGCGATCTCCATGTCATCCAACAGTGTCAACTGTCGTACAACATCAAGCCCTTCAAAGATGAGGTATTGTGTCATGTTTCTCCTCTTGAATTTTGTGATGTTCTTTTGGGCCAACCTTATTTATGAAAAATTCATGTTGTATATGAGTCTAGGCCTCGTAGTGTTATTATTAATTTGAATAGGAAATTGTACAAGATACCCAAGGAAGTCCCTTGATCTTTGCTAAGAAATGCAGGAAGGTCATCTCTTAGACAGGGAAGTTTGTCTTCTTCATGATTATCTCTCAGAATAAGAGAAAGATCATAGCCACATCCAAAGTCTCTATGGCCGACCTCTCAAAATAGTAGAAGAAATTAGATAAGGTCGTGGAAGAATACTCAGATATCTTCTCCTCACCTATCGGGGTACCTATGCACTGCTAGGTCAAGCACCCCATCGATATGAACCCCGACGCACCACTGCCTAATGGGCCAATCTATCGCTTCTCTCTGTTAGAGAATGAGGAGATCAAGCAATAGATCCAATAACTGCTCCACAAGGGGAACATTCGTCCCAACTCATCACCTTGCGGGAGGCCAATCGTGTTGGTACAGAAGAAAGATGGAACTTGGTGAATTTGCATCGATTATCGGGATTTGAATAAAATCACAGTCAGAAACCGGTACCTGATTCCCCGAATCGATGACCTCCTTGATATGCTCATGGGGGGTAAATACTTTAGTAAGATTGATCTGAATTCTGGCTACCACCAAGTCCCGATAGAATAGACAAATGTATGGAAAACCACCTTCAAGTCAAAGGAAGGCCTTTTTGAATGGTTGGTCATGCCCTTTGGTTTGAAAAATTCTATAGCCACTTTCATGAGATTGATGGACGATATCCTGTGACCATTCACCAATACTTTTGTAGTGGTGTATCTAGATGACATTCTCATTTACAACAAGACTTGGGACGAATACTTGCAGCATATTCAAAAGGTTCTGCACACCCTACAGTAGCACAAGCTATATGCCAACTTGGAAAAATACTCCTTCGGCATGAAAAGGGTCCATTACCTGGGCTACATCGTTGATCAACATTGTTTAAAAGTGGTTCCATCCAATATCCAAGTCATTCATGACTGGCCAGCCCCAACCACATTCACTAAGCTTCAGAGCTTCTTGGGCCTTGCCAATTTCTATCGCAGGTTCATGTTGGGATTCTCCCATATTGCATGGGCCCTCAGCCAAATAACCAGGGGTGGTGGTAAGGAAAAAATTGCACATGGTCGGTCCCAACAACAAGCGTTCGATGATTTTAAGAAGTGCTTGTGCTCATCCCCAGTACTTTCACTGCTAGACCTGTAACATTCCTTTGAGATCGAGACAGATGCTTCAGACTATGCGGTGGGAATCATTGTCACTTAGCATGGCCACCCTATGGCCTATCATAGTGAAACACTATCAGATGTTCTCTGTAAGTACCCTACTTACGACAAAGAAATGTACTCCTTTGTGTAAGCCTTCCACCAGTGGAGAAATTACATTCTTGGGAAGGAGATAGTCATCCACACTGATCATAAGCCACTGCAGTTCATGCAGACACAAGGGAAATTGCATAATGATCGCCATCAAAATTGGTCCACATACTTGCAGCAATTCCACCTCAACATCAAGTATAAAATAGGAAGCACCAATCACATCGTTGATTGCCTTAGTAGAGCGCCAGTCCCAGCACTCACCATGGTGCTAGACTCTTGCGGCCATGAGACCTCTGGCTGGCCCCAAATCTATGAGATAGACCCAGACTTCACCACCACCTACCAAATGTTGGGTGCAAATGCAGTTGTCAATAATTTCCATCTTCAGGATGGGTTGTTGTGTCATTTGGGCCATATTTTTGTTCCATCAAGCGAGCGAGTGAAGCTGATCTGGGAAGCCCACTATAGCAAGTGGTAGGACACTTTGGTGTCGAAAAGACAGTGGTGATGATACATAAACATTTCTACTGGCCAAAACTTCAACATGAGGTCAGCAAGTATATCAGGTATTTCATTTCCTGCGCTATTGCCAAACCAAC
This sequence comes from Picea glauca, assembly GCA_000966675.3. Lineage (NCBI taxonomy): Eukaryota > Viridiplantae > Streptophyta > Pinopsida > Pinales > Pinaceae > Picea > Picea glauca. The sequence goes on along the minus strand of JZKD02S2020117.1, from coordinate 21,900 downwards.
CACTAATAAGCAGGGCTTGTACACCCCTCTTCCTACTCTTGAAAGGCCATACGAATCCTTCTCAATGGACTACATGTCGGGCATCCCATCCACTAAGAAGGGAAATAATTGTGCTTTTGTGGTTGTTGATCGGTTTTCTAAGATGGCGATTCTGGTTTCCTATAATAAGAACATCACAGTAGAGGCCACTGCCGAGCTCTTCTTTGAATGAGTTTGGGTACATTTTGGAATCCCACAAACCATTGTCTCAGATTGGGATAGTCGATTTCTCAGCACATTCTGGTCGAGCCTCTGGTCACTGCTGGACATCAAGCTCACCAAATCCATGACTTTCCACCCCCAAACAGATGGCCAAACTGAGGTCGTAAATCGAATGATTGTGCATATCCTTCACATGTATAATTCAAAGCACCCTCACACATGGGATGAGATCCTTCCCTATGTCCAACATAGCTACAACCGAGCCCTTCATAACTCAACCAGCCACAGCCCCTTTCAGGTGGGGTTGGGATTCCAACCATTGGGTCCCATAAATGTTTCACTTCCCCTTGTGGTCACCTCGACCGACTCGTATCCTACTCCAAATGAAGCTGACAAAGCCACCTAGTTCATTGATCGGATCCAACACATCTGTCAGTAGGTTCAGGATATCCTATAAAATTCCAATGACAAGTACAAGCAGTGCCATGATCAACATCGAGTCCAACAAAAGTTTTAGGTGGATGACAAAGTTTTGTTGCACTTGCAGAAAGAACTCCTTACAGGACCCCATAGAAAGATTTTCCCACTCCTTTATGGGTCGTAAACCATCACCAAGGCCATGGGGGATAATTCTTTTGAGCTCAACATTCCTCCTTTCCTTGGCATGCACCTAGTGTTCAACGTGGATCTCCTTCGCCCTTATTTTCTACCATTATTGGACACCTCAAACGTAGAAAAACAACTGACACCAAGAGAGCTCAACCCCGACTACATACAACAAGAATCCAATGATCTGATTTTGGACACATATATCAAGGGCACTCAACAGCAAAGGATCCATCTTTATCGAGTCATCAAAGCAGGTCAGCTCCTACACCAAGGCAAGTGGCTCACCCGGGGCCAAATTCAACAGAAATTTCCTCATCTGATGGGGGAAATCAACGCAATAGAGAAAATTGATTCCTAAGGAGGGATGATTGATCCAGGTGGATATTGGTGGCCACCCACCTTTTCCAACTGGCTCAAAATAGTTTTTTGGCAATTTACTATTTTTAGCAATTTTAACTTCTGGGGCCATTTTGAGGGACTAAATGAAGGTTTTTCAGGATCGAGCTTCTCAATGATAGTTGAATTCATGATTGAGCCCCCCAAAATAATATCCTTGATGATACCTTTCCAATGGGCTATCATACGCCTAAAACGACAATCGTATGCAAAAGTTATGACCCCGAGAAGTTGATGTACTAACTTACCCAGACGAGGCCCACATGACTTTTGGCGCTTCATCTCCTAGGGTTAGGTTTTTGGCTGTATAGGATTTTTGGAATTCTTGTTTATTGTAATAAGGCCTTCAGAGCCTCATTTTAATCATTTTCTTGCGAATGAGAGCAACCGTCACATATCTTCTTAGAGATAAGCTGCCACCATTCCAACAAGCTTGTTTCCGCTGCATTTTACAGTTTCAGCTTATTTCCTTATTGAATAGAAAACTAGTTTTACTGTATCTCTGTTATTTTGTGTTAAGCACCTATTAATAATCTGTAGTCATTTCGTTCTACTCATAAATTCTGGATCAATTTCCCTGGATAAATCTTTGGCAAGAAAGAAGGCCCGAGCCAATAAGCCTCAGTCGAAGAATGTGCTCACAGTGAATGATGTCGATCTCATCATCGCAACTATGGAATATGCCTCAGAGGATATCCTATAGAGATATGAATCAAAGCAAGAAATATTGTATGACATATTAGAGAAGGATATCAACGAGATACAACAAGCCATCCACTCGAGCCATGCAGTGCCTACTACGCCTTCATCGACGGAAATTGTAGAATTGGGGGATGAGCCCGTCCAACTACGAAGGCTAGAAGATGCCACAGAGTCTCGACTTTGTCAAGTAAAAGAAGAAAAGGAGTATTCCACAGAGACTTTGAAGCAAGAAAAGGAGGAGGCTCTAGAGAAACTTTGAGTTGCGCAGAAGGAGAAAAACGGAATTCGGGCGGAGTTCGAGCAGAACAATGCGAAGATACAGGAAGAAAAGGGCCAACTACTCATAGAGAAGACTTTTTTCAAAGAGGCAGTCACTAGAGAACTTTGCTATGTGCCAAGCTTGGCAAAAGAGGAACTAGAGTCAACTGAGATGCAAGTAGTGAAGCTCATCGAAGCCATTCAATAGCTTCAAGCAAGGGTAATGGAGCTAGAGATCCAAGCAGTGCCAAGCACTCTGAAAGAAGTGTGTGATCAAAGGGAAGAAGCTACCAGGAATGTAGTAGAAAGAATCAGGGCATTGGCCTTAGAGTGTAAACAATTAAGAGATCGAAGTGTGTAGACCTATGAGTGCCTTACAGAATATCCAGAGCTGAGGAAATTGGAATCACAACTCCAGGAGGTGAAGCAGTAAGCATCCACTGTGCAAGCACAGATGAAGTTGCTTACTGCAATCGACAAGATGAAATGATCACGGGAATAGTGCACAGTTCATAAGTAGGTTACTTCTATCCAGAGAAAAGTCATGGAAGTGACATAGAGGCTCCAACCAGTGCAGGATGAAGCCTGCACATTGTTTGAAGAGATTGAAGGACAAGAATCAAAGTTGGAAAAATTAGTTGTGACAATGGAACAACGTCTAGAAGGGCCTGTCACCAAGCAAGTACTTCAGGAGTTCATCGAGCAGGAGGCTTTGGCGGAGAAGAAAGTTGAGGCAGCTTGAGCTAAGCTTGAGGCCTTTGAAGTAGAGCTTCCCAAATCTGAGTGACTCGGGACGAGTCAGAGGTGAGTGTTGGGGGCTTGTTGTTCCTTGACTAAGTTTTAAGGAAACATTGGTCATGTTTGACCATTTTTGGGACTTCGACAGGCTGGTCGAATATGGAGTGCCCAGGCGGAGCGGAGATCACAGGATCTCACCTATTTTGCAAGATTTTTGGGTTATTAGGGTTTATGTAAGGGGTTAAGGGATGTCGTCTCATGGGTTTACCCATGATTAGGCCTCTTTTGTAATGTATAAATAAGTAGATAGGACTTAGAGAGAATTCGGTCTGAATTAGCTAAGTGGGAAGTTTGTCCAAGTTGGCTTCGTGTAGGAATATGTAAAGTTCTAGATTTGGTTGGCTTAGTGCAAGAGAATGTAAGTTTCTTTGTGCACAGACATTGTATGTAAGGCTCTATGCTATTAAGGATTCGACTTTGTGCCCTGACCTAATCCGAGGAAGGAGGATTTGGCGAGGTGTGCACATATCTCATGTCTTTTGCAGAGTTGGCTCCATGGCTTTGTGCACAGGAGCAGAAAAATGTAAGAATCTTGAAGACTAATAAAGAATAAGAAGAAGATTGGTGGACGTAGCCCCACACTGGGGTGAACCACATATATCTTGTGTTGATGTGCTTTGTGTAATGTTGTTCATGTTTTTTATGTATTTATCAGCTTAGTGCACTTCTTGATGCATGATAGATAGATCCATTGATGCTTAGTGCTTAATAATATGAATGAATGCTAGATTTGAGCTGATGTTATGTGCTAAATGATTAGATGTGCTTGATCTTGATTACTACTGCGATGATCTATAATAAGGGTTTGATCTGTGATGTGAATGAGAATCATAACCTAATGCATATTGTTGGCTAAGTACTCTGTTAAGAGTGATAATCGCAGATCTGTGTCCCAACTAGGTTGTAGACACATGAGTCCTACAACCCCCCCTGCCTCTACCTCGGGTAAGACTTCATTTTCTTCATAGGTGTTGCTGAAAGGGCTGGTAGTTATGGTTTTTTTGGTGCATTGTTGAAGCGTTGAACCCTGGGTCTTCCCCAATGCCAAAAATTGACATACAAATTTATAAGTGTTGTGTCATGTCTTTCATGCATGCAAACATTATTGGGATGAGTCTAACTACTCCATTTTTTTTTATTTCTTTCACTTGTCATGGAGTTAGTTAGAGGATATTGTATTTTACTATGAGAGAGATGTAGTTACCTTTATAAAAAGGAGATTCCACTCAATGTCATTTGGAAATTGGGTGATTATGGATTTGGAGTGAGAAGTGATAGGATATTGTAGGAGGTTGGAGTTGAAGGTTGATGGAGCTCCCTTGTATATAAAACACTTGAAGATTAATGAAGAAGTGAGGTGTTGCATATATTTTGTTGCATGGTTATGGTTATGCTCTTAAATTGTTTTGATTTATGTGTTGGAAACCTCTTGTCATCATTCTAATTTGAAGGCCTATTAATGAAATATTTTTCAATTAGCAGTAACGCAATGTGAGGAGGTTCTCCCTCTTGTTTTCCCTTGTTGTTATAATTATGTTTTATTTCCCTTCATCTAACAAACTAGTTAGGAAATGGAATTATAATTCAACTAAATATAGAAGAACCTTCATTTTCTTTGATGAGTGCCACCCCTAGCTCCCTAAGATTAAGTTTCCACACATTAATTTTTAGTGAGCACTTAAGGATAAATTGTATGAAATTAGTTCCTTGATCCGGATTATTTTCGGCATGAAATGAGAGCGTAGATATAACAAAGAAATGAACAGATATATCATAGATATTCAATAATATAACATAAATGTATCAGAGATGCAACCATAAACACAGATATACAGTAATACACAATTTCTATTAATGAAAGAAATGTACAGAGACTGTAAAAAGACAGAGTGAAAGACTCGCTAGAATGGTGGCAGCTTATCTCTGAGAAGAGATGTGACGGCTACTCACATTCATAAGAAGATGGTTACAATGAGGCTCTGAAGGCATTTTTACAATAAAAAATAACGTAAAAAACCCTAGACATCCAAAAACCTAACCCTAGGAGATGAAGCGCCAAAAGTCACGTGGGCCCCATTTGGGTAAGTTGGTACATCAACTTCCCGGGGTCGTAACTTTTGCATACGATCTCCATTTTAGGCGTGTGATAGCCCATTGGAAAGGTATCGTTGAGGAGATTAATTTTGAGGGCTCAATCATGACTTCAACTATCATTCAAGAGATATATATTGAAAAACCTTCATTTAGGCCCTCAAAATGGCCCCAGAAGTTAAAAACTGCTAAAAATAGTAAATTGTCAAAATTGCCAGAAAACTATTTTGAGCCAATCAGACAAGGTGGGTGGCCACCGATATCCACTTGGATCAATCCTCCCTCCTTAGGAAGAAATGGTCTCCATTTCATTGAGTTCTCGGGGGAGAGGGAAAACTGTTTGCTGAATCTGCATCTTGGTGAGCTGCTTGTCTTGCTGAAGATGTTGCGTTGCTCAGTTTGTGGAAGCCTGTCACAAACCTGTTGAGGCTGAGGTTGTTCAACAAGTCAAGATACATGAGAAGAAAGTGTGTAGAAGGAATCTTTGCGCTTTGCTGTAGCCTTTTCGACTTTCTTCTGTTTGATAGAAGGTGCTTGGGACGAGGTTGTAGTGGTTGCAGTGTCCTATTCTCCTTTTGAACAGATTGTGAAGAAGCTAAATTTTGCAGTATGAGATACTACCTTGCAACACTTTTTAGGTGGAATAGTAGTTGGAACTACATCTAGCATTCTGTAGAGATGATCCCCTAGAGAAACAATGACACTGCAGGGTCGAGACTCATAAACGACATGGCTCTTCCACATATATGGTTGGCCCAAGAGAACATCACAGACATCTAGTGGGGAAACATCACATAATACCTCATCCTTGAAGGGTTGGATGTCATATGACAATCGACATTTTTGGCTGACATAAAGATCTAATCCTTGGCGAAGGCACCCGATGTTGTATGCCTGCGGGTGTGGTGTTGTCGAGAATCCCAACTGTTTGATGAACTCTGCCGAGACGAGGTTCTTCTGGCTTCTGCTATCAACAATAAAATGCAGTGGGGTCCCCTTCACCCACATATGTGAATGAAAAAGGCACTCCCCCTCTTCAGGATCTGTTGGTTCTTCTGGTTGAATTGTTGCGGTCGCGACAATAGTAGTGGGGTCCACGTCAATGATTTGTCCTTTACCATTATTTTCAGAATCAGATTCTGAATCAGGGTTTGGCTCTTTGTCTTTGATATTGGCCACCAATGAATGTTTTGAGCAACATTCATCAATGTTGTGCCAAGGGATTTTGTGGAACTCACACCATTTTTCGGTGTCCTTCTTTGTCTTCTTGTGACCCTTCTTTTCCTGTGTCTTGGACTAGTTTTCGGGAGACTGTTTGTTAGGGGCGTCTTTGTCATACTTTGGTTGTTGCAGATTTGCAGACTCGAACTCCCATTTGTTCTGGTGCTTAAATTTCTTCTCAATTTTAATAGTATATTGATAAGCAGCACCGAGTGATGAAATGTCCAGAAAATCCATTTCAGTCTAGATGTATCTATGTAGAGGCCCACGGTATTTCAAAACCAAATGTCGCTCGGGGTCTTTGATACCTAGCTTAGTGCACAAGATAGGGAAGGTATTTGTGAACTCTAGAACTTATTGGCCCCTCTATTGCCACAGTGTGGTCCATCTCATGTACTGTTCCTCATAGTTTCCAACAGGGTAATATTGTTCATTTACCGCATCCACAAAAAATACCCAAGTGGGATCGGCCCCGTACATTCCAGACTCCTCCATGGAAATTTTCTCCCAGTTAGTTTCCCACCAATATTTGACATGAGGGAGAGCTTTAAGGAGTGTGAAGGTTATCTTTTCTTTGTCGAAAAAATTGTGAACAAAGAAATAACCTTCTAGCAGAGTTAACCATTTTTTTAGGGCTTCTACATCTATTTGTCCTTCAAATACAGGAATATCAAAATTAACTTGTACCTTGAAAGGTGAGGTGCCTCAAAAGTGGTCACTTGATGAATATGCACCTACTGTTATTGGCAAGCATTGAAGGATGTGGGAAAACTTCTCCATCATTTCGTCCCACTGTCGCGTGAGAGCTTGCTCAAGCAACAGATTGATAGGATCGTCTACTCCATCCTTTTTCTTTTCTTCCGCCATTGAGGGTTTATTGGGTGTGCGAGAGTGATTGTCTTCAAGAGAGACAAGCTCAATACCCAACTTGCTATACTCAGACTTCGTCGGAGACATGCACTGAAAAAATGATCAAGAGAATCCCTCTCTGATACCACTGATCCGGATTATTTTCGGCACAAAATGAGAGTAGAGATATAACAAACAATTGCACAGAGATATCGTAGATATTTAATAATATAACAGAAATGTATCAGAGATGCAACCATAAACACAGATATACAGTAATACACGATTTTTATTAATGAAAGGAATGTACAGATGATACAGGAGCATCACCAATGTCAAGTGAGCGTGGGGCACACACCAACGCATTTTGGCATGTGATAAAATTGGTTGAATGTTTTTGAAGTGGATGCACCAAACATGAATGAAACAATTAAGGAAGGGTGTACTTCCATATTGTAAACAGACCTTGAGCGTCCCATTCTCGTCTGTATTAGGTGAAGGCATTTATGTTAGTTAATGTAAGTAGATAGCTTTAAAAATTTTGGTTTCGATAGTTTTAGGAGCCGGAGGGAAAACGGATATAGACACCCTCCCTTGTATTATTGTAATAATAAGTAGCATTATGAGAAGAGAGAATAGGAGAGCAGAAGCAGAAAACTATTTAGAAAACCCCATGTACAGAAGTTCTGGATTAATACAAATATTTTTAGTTCAGACTCATGGTGTTCAATCTCTTTTTTGTGTTGTGCATGTTGATTGATATATGCTTGTTTAATCTTAGTTATGCATTTGCATTTATGCATGAATGTATGATTTCATATTTAATGTCTGAAATCTAAAGAGAGGGAGAGTGAAGAATGAGTTTCAATTGTTTCTCTGTCTGAGCAAGAGGTTTCCTGTAGGGAGTGTAGTGAATTTGTCCACAAGGCGTGCATTGACAAGAGTCCAGAGTTCCATCTCTAAAAGCTCAGAAGAGATAAAGTTATTCTCATTCTCGTAGAAGTGCAAATTAAGAACATGAGTCATGTAAGGAGTGTGCAGGCTGAGTGAAGTCTCAGTGTTTGCAAACAGAGTGAAGTTGTTTGAAGACTGCTATTGCGGAGAGTGTGCAGAGTCTAAAAGTCTGATACTTGGAAGTATTGAGGAATTTCTGCAAGGAGTGCGCGCAAGAATTTTCCCCAAGGGACTTGGGAATTTTTCAATCAATCTCAAGAGGGCTAGTGCTTGAAGCATTGGGAAGAGGCGCAGTGAAGGTGTTTTGTAGGAGGACAAGTTCTGTAAGAGAACACTTTGTTCGTTTCATAGAAATCACCAAGGAGGAAATTGACGGTCGGAGTTCTCCATGGAGACTTCATGAGGTCCCAAAAGCCGTCTGATCTTGCAAAGGAGAAAGAAGGTTACAAAAGAATTTATCAAGAATGAATCTCAGGAGACATCAGCCGTTGGATCACTCGCGAAATCGGGTCTCGGGGATTCGCAAGTTGAAAGGTCGAAGTCTTTGCATCAAAACTCGCAAGGTCGCGAGGTGCGAAGTCCCAAGATAGCGAAGGAATCTGAGCTATTCTCCGGAAGAAGGACACGTGTCATGAGATCACTCGTATAAGAACTCGGACATCGGAGGTAAGAAAGGGATGTCATTCAACTTCGCGAGTGGCGAAGCTGCGAAGTGAATTAGGATCGTCCATCTGAAAGTGGACAGGTGGCATACTCATCGAGAGGTCAAAGTCTCATTGACCATTTCGGGGTTTTGTGAGTTGAGGAGCTGAAGGCTTAGCATTCAGACTCACGAAGCCGCGAAGTCCGAGAACTCCAAAAAGGCGGGAAGTTCTGTGTGGGACCCGCAAAGAAGACGTGTCAAAATTTCGTTGTTTCATCATATTGGAGGATAAGAGGTCGAGACTTTCGTCCCGAAAGTCCCGAAGCGGCGAGTAGCGAAGTCATGAAGTAATCTAAGCCATACATATTAGTAGGACAGGTGTCAGAGATCAGAGGATCTTGCGAACTCGAAGGTTCGTAGGGTGAGAGCCCAAGGGTCAAGTACTTCAAGTCCCGAAACCATGAAAGGTGAAGTCGTGAAGTGCCAAAGCTGGGCACGAGGGACGCGTGGCTAAACCTGAAGGTGGGGCCATGTGATAGACAGGCAGACATGTGTTGCCAAGAATAAAGAATTCTACACTTCGTTGACTTCTCGCTTCTCGGGAGTTCGTAGGGTAAGAGCTTGAAGGCACGACTTTGAACTCATGAAGGCGCGAGAGGCAAGAGGATCCAACGATAAGCCTAGTCGTCGATTGCACGAGGAAGGCGCTGATAGAAGAAGAGCCATACCCGTATCGACATTTCGGGTATCGCGGAGAAGAAGGAGGAAGAGTCGGAGTTTTGACTCGCAAACTTGTGAGATCGCGAACTGTGAAAAAGAACCTGTGGATCAATTTGAAAGGGGATTCCAGCAGATAATTTGAAAGAGTTGATTCGGCTCGAAGGGCATATAGAACAATCCTATGAGCGGATATCGGCCTGAGGGCCGAGAGGTCTACGTCAGTTTGGTATCATAACATAGAAAGGTTTCTTTTCTTTCTGTAGTAGGGAAAAGAAAGATTCACCATGCTGCCGAGAAGAAGGGACAGAAAAACACCTGATCCGCCAGAGGATAGGGAAATGTCGAGAATAAGGGGTAGGCAGATGTCTGATCCAGCCATGGAGAGAGAGATGCATGACCTATGCGCCAGACTTGAGGACATGGAGACAACACAGAGGTGCACATCCAGTGTTGGGAATCTTAGTGATTCCAAAAGAAAAAATGAGGTCGAACATAAAGGAGAAGAGGTCACAGCAGAAGATGCAGCAAACGAATGCTTGATTAGGGCTGTTGCAAGAATGGGTGCTAAGGAAAAAATGGACATTCCAGTATATGAAGGAAACCTAGATGCTGAAGAGCTTCTAGACTGGATTAGAGATCTGGACACATATTTTGACTATGAAGATGTCGAGGAAGACAAAAAGGTCAAACATGTTGTCACAAGACTAAAAGGACATGCAGCATTGTGGTGGGATGAACTACAAGCTGACAGACACTGCAAAGGTAAGCAGAAGATCAAGAGTTGGGATAGGATGATCGCAAATATGAAGGCGAAATTCATTCCCAAGGATTACCAGATTACTCTATTTCAAAAAATGCATAATTTGAGACAGAAGTTGATGATAGTGAAGGAGTACACTGAAGAATTCTATAGGTTGAACATCAGGGCAGGTCATCGTGAAAGTGATGATAAAAAAGTTGCCAGGTACATGAATGGTATAAGATATAACATTCAGGATGAGATGAGCATGATGACCATCTGAATGGTGGAAGATTCTTATCAAATGGCTCTAAAAGCTAAAGAGAAGCTGAGCCGAAAGCAGGGTCAAAGAGGCTGAGGCAGAAGTCAGCCCAGAGGCAAATCAGTTGCTTAGGATAGAAATCAGAAAACAAAAGAGGATTGGAAGAAACCTCAGACTCAAACTGAGAGAGGTGGAAGTTCACAGAGAGGGCAACATACCAAACAAAGAGGTCAGTATGCTGATGGAAACATTTTTCCTCATACTAGAGGTAGAGGAAGAGGAAGAGGTGGAGTGGTGAAATGCTTCACATGTGGAAAGAATGAACACAAATCTTATGAATGTCCAGATAAAAATAAATAAGGTGGTGAAACTCACATCGCCGAAGAATAGAGGTGGAATGTTGAGGCAGAATATGCTGAAGGCGAAATATCGTTGATGATGCAGAAGGTGCTCTTAACGCCAGAGAAGGAGGTGGAGAATCCAGTGAAAAGGAACAATCTTTTTCAGACTGCTTGCAAAACCAAGGACAGGCTATGCAAGGTCATTGTGGATAGTGGTAGTACAGATAATCTCGTTTCAACAGAGATGGTAGAAAATATGGAGATGGAGATGATTGATCATCCAAGCCCATATAGAGTTTTGTGGTTTCAAAAAGGACATCAGGTAAATGTCACTAAGCAATGTTTAGTTGAGTTTAAAATAGGAGGGTATAAAGATGAAATACTCTGTGATGTCATTCCCATGGATGTTTGTCATCTATTGTTGGGTAGACCATGGCAATATGATAGAAATGTGATTCATGAAGGGAGGAAGAACAAATACACCCTAGAGAAGAATGGGAGAACTCACATGCTGTTGTCGATTAAAGATAAGGAGGTGAAACCTGAAGTAAGCAACACTGTACTTCTCATGAGTGGGAAGGAACTTCTTACAGAGGTTAATAAGAAGGAGGAACCGCAATTCATTGTGGTCGGAAAACCTAAAATTATTTTAACCAGTACAAGGGTAGATGATTTACCAGAAGACATTCAGAAACTGTTGGAAGAGTTTGCTGACATAGTAGTGGACGAACTACCTCGTTCGTTGCCACCGATCATAAGTGTGAGCCATCATATTTATCTCATACCTAGAGCTAGTTTACCAAACAAAGCAGTGTACAGATTGACTCCACAGGAGAATGAAGAAGTCAAAAGATAGGTCCAGGATTTAATGGACAAGGGGTTGGTGAGAGAAAGCTTGAGTCCATGTGTTGTTCTGACGGTGCTCAGTTCAAAGAAAGACAGAGGCTGGAGGATGTGTACTGACTCAAGAGCGATCAACAAGATAACCATCAGGTACAAATTTCCATTGCCAAGGATGGATGATTTGATGGATTGCTTAAGTGGAGCCAATTTTTTTTCAAAGATTGATTTGAAAAGTGGATATCATCAAATTCGTATGAGAGAAGGTGATGAATGGAAGATAGACTTCAAGACTAATGAAGGGTTGTATGAATGGCTTGTTATGCCATTTGGTCTAACAAACGTGCTGATTACTTTCATGAGGTTGATGAACGAAGTCCTGAAGGAGTTCATCGGAAAATTTTTCATTGTGTATCTTGATGACATACTAATTTTTAGTAAAACAGAGGCAAAGCATCTGAAACATTTGGCTACAGTGATGAAGAGATTACAGCAAGAGAAGTTGCTGATAAACATGAAGAAATCCTCATTCATGAAGACAGAGCTCATTTATTTGGGGTTTTCTATTTCTGCAGATAAGTTGAGGATGGATCTAGATAAGGTGGAGGTGATTAAGAATTGGCCATCACCAAAGAGTATATTTGAGGTGAGAAGTTTTCATGGATTGGCTAGTTTCTACTGAAAGTTCATCAGGAATTTTAGTGGAATTAGTGAGCCAATGAGGGACACAGTGAAGAAGAGACACAAGTCTTTTCACTGGACAGAAGAGGCTGAGAAAAGCTTCAATTTGTTGAAGAAGAAAATCATGGAACAACCAATTCTGGTGTTGTCGGATTTTAAAAAGACATTCCGGGTAAAATGTGATGCAAGTGGATTTGCAATAGGAGAAGTCTTGAGCCAAGAAGACGGGTTGATGGCATACTTCAGCGAGAAGCTGAATGAAGCGAAAGTGAAATACTCCACTTATGACATTACTATGGAGACATTACTTAATTACTATGAATGAGTTCTATGCTATTATTCAGACATTACTATGAATGAGTTCTATGCTATTATTCAGGCATTGAAGAAATGGAGACATTACTTAATTCCCAAAGAGTTTGTCTTGTATAGCGATAATCATGCATTGCAATTTGTGACTCAACAGGAGAAGTTGAATCAAAGACATGTTAAATGGGTTGAATATATGCAAAATTTCACTTTTGTGATTAAACATATTTCTGGTACTGCTAACAAAGTTGTTGATGCTTTGAGCAGGAAATGTTTTCTATTGCAGGAGTTCAGAGTCAAAACATTGGGTTTTGATGATCTCAGGGACATGTACAGAGATGATCCAGATTTTAAAGAGGCTTATGAAGTAGCTGAGAATCCAATTCTCAGGGATAGAAGCCAATGGGAAAAATACATGATCTAGGAAGGATTATTGTTTAAAGGTAATCATCTTTGTATTCCAAAATGCTCCATGAGGGATAATTTACTGAAGGAGAAATATAGTGGAGGATTGGCCAGACATTTCGGTCATGACAAGACATTCACAAAGTTGAATGAGTCATACTTTTGGCCAGGAATGCGAGCAGACATCAAAATATTCGTGGACAGATGTAGAATTTTTCAGCATTCAAAAGGGAAGAGGCATAATGCAGGCTTTTATCAACCGTTACCCATACCTGACAGGTCATGGGATGCAGTCAACATGGACTTCATATTAGGGCTTCCAAGAACACCAAGAGGGTTTAACTCAATCTTTGTGGTGGTGGATATATTTTATAAGATGGCACACTTCATACCGTGTCAGAAAACCAATGATCGAACTGACATTGCAAATCTATTTTTAAAAGAGGTCATTCGACTTCATGACTTACCAAGGAGCATAGTTTCGGATCGAGACACCAAGTTCATGGGACACTTCTAGAGAACCTTATGGAAAAATATAGGAACGAACTTGTCATTCATTTCAGATTATCATCCTCAGACGGATGGACAGACAGAAGTTGTGAACCAATGTTTGGGAGACTTGCTAAGGATCTTGGTGACAGAACACCACAATTAGTGGGATAATATTCTGCCACAGATGGAATTTGTGTATAATGATTCAATCAATAGAAGCACAGGGTAGATTCCATTCCAGATTGTTTATGGGATGCAACCAAGAGGAGTTTTTGAATTGAGGGATTCAGAACATAATGCAACTAGGAGTGCTAGTGCAGAGGATTTCATAGAAGCGATGAAGGAACTTCATAGCCAGGTGAAGGAGCGATTGAAAAACTCGAGCCAAGAGTGTAAGCACAGAGTAGATCAACACATGAGACAACTTCAATTTGAGGTTGGTGATTTGATTCTAGCACATCTGAGAAAGGAAAGGTTCCCGAAGGGGACATATAACAAATTGAAGATGAAGAATATTGGACCATGTAATGTCTTGAAGAAATTTGGGGTAAATGCTTATGACATTGAATTACTCGATGGGATCAGAATTTCTCTGATATTCAATGTCTCAGATTTATACCCATACAAAGATGAGGAAGCAGAAGCAGGTAGTGAACAACCAAAAGTTCAGTGGGCTAAACAGATTCCAGTTGCAGAGAAGCCACAGATTGAAAGCATACTGGACAAAAGAGTTAGCAAGAGGACCAGGAGAAAGGAATACTTTGAATACTTGGTCAAGTGGAAGGGACATCCAGTTGAAGATGCCAGCTGGGAGAATGAAGCAGAGATTCAAAAGCATTGACAGACTATACGAGAGCTCATGGATAGGAGCCCATGACAATTTTCAAGCGAGGGAGTATGATGCAGGAGCATCGCCAACGTCAAGCGAGCGTGGGGCACACACCAACGCATTTTGGCATGTGATAAAATTGTTTGAATGTTTTTGAAGTGGATGCGCCAAACATGAATGAAAAAATTAAGGAAGGGCATACTTCCATATTGTAAACAGACCTTGAGCATCCTGCTCTCGTCTGTATTAGGTGAAGAAATTTATGTTAGTTAATGTAAGTAGATAGATTTAAAAATTTCAGTTTTGACAGTTTTAGGAGCCGGAAAGAAAACGGATATAGACACCCTCCCTTGTATTATTGTAATAATAAGTAGCATTATGAGAAGAGAGAATAGGAGAGCAGAAGCAGAAAACTGTGTAGAAAACCCCATGTACAAAAGTTCTGGATTAATACAAAGATTTTTAGTTCAAACTCATGGTGTTCAATCTCTTTTCTGTGTTGTGCATGCTGATTGATATATGCTTGTTTACTCTCTATTATGCATTTTCTTTTATGAGAAAATGTATGATTTCATATTTAATGTCTGAAATTTGAAGAGAGGGAGAGTGAAGAATGAGTTTCAATTGTTTCTCTGTCTGAGCAAGAGGTTTCCTATAGGGAGTGCAGTGAAGTTGTCCGCAAGGTGTGCGTTGACAAGAGTCTAGAGTTCCATCTCTAAAAGCTCAGAAGAGATAATGTTATTCTCATTCTCGCAGAAGTGAAAATTAAGAACAGGAGTCGTGCTAGGAGTGCACAGGCTGAGTGAAGTCTCAGTGTTTGCAAACTGAGTGAATTTGTTGGAAGACTGCTATCGCGGAGAGTGCGCAGAGTCTAAAAGTTTGATACTTGGAAGTATTGAGGAATTGTCACAAGGAGTGTGCGCAATAATTTTCCCCAAGGGACTTGGGAATTTTTCAATCAAGCTCAAGAGGGCTAGTGCTTGAAACATTGGGAAGAGGCATAGTGAAGGTGTTTTGCAGGAGGACAAGTTCCGTAAGAGAACTCTTTGTTCGTTTCGCAGAAATCACCAAGGAGGAAATTGATGGTCAGAGTTCTCCATGGAGAATTCACGAGGTCCTAGAAGCTGTCCGATCTTGCAGAGGAACGAGAAGGTTACGAAAGCATTTGTCGAGCATGAATCTCAGGAGAAATTGGCCATTGGATCACTCACAGAATTAGGTCTCGGGGATTCACAAGTTTAAAGGTCGAAGTCTTTGCATCAAAACTTGCGAGGTTGCGAGGTGTGAAGTCCCGATATAGCAAATGAATCTGAGACATTCGCTAGAATAAAGACATGTGTCACGAGATCACCCGTATCGGGACTCGGACATCGAAGGTAAGAAAGGGAGGTCATTCAACTTCGCGAGTGGCAAAGCTGCAAAGTGAATCAGGACCGTCCATCTGAAAGTGGACAAGTGGCATACTCATTGAGAGGTCAGAGTCTCATTGACCATTTTGGGGTTTCGTGAGTTGAGGAGCTGAAGGCTTAGCATTCAGACTCGTGAAGTCAGGAAGTTTTGTGTGGGACCCACGAAGAAGACGTGTCAAAATTTATCCGTTTCATCATATCGGAGGATAAGAGGTCGAGACTTTCATCCCCAAAGTCCCGAAGCGGTGAGTAGAAAAGTAATCTAAGTCTTCCATCGGAGTAGGACAAGTGTCAGAGATCAGAGGATCTCACGAACCTGGAGGTTCGCAGGGTGAGAGCCCAAGAGTCGGGTACTTCAAGTCCCGAAAGCATGAAAGGTGATGTCACAAAGTGCCGAAGCCGGGCACGAGGGATGCATGGATAAACCTCAAGGTGGGGCCATGTGATATATAGGCAGAAACGTGTTGCCAAGAGGAAAGGATTCAACACTTCGTTGACTTCTCGCTTCTCGGGAGTTCATAAGGTAAGAGCGTGAAGGCACGACTTTGAACTTGCAAAGGTGCGAGAGGTGAGATGAGCCAACGATAAGCCTAGCTGGTGGTCGTGAAAGGAAGGCACTGATAGAAGAAGAGCCATACCCATATTGGCATTTCAGGTATCACGGAGAAGAAGGAGGAAGAGTCGGAGTTTCGACTCGCGAACTCGCGAGATCGCGAACTGCGAAAAAGAACCTGCGGGTTGATTTGAAAGGGGATTCCAGCAGAGAATCTGAAAGAGTCAGTCTGGCTCTAAGGGAATATAGAACGATCCTGTGAGTGGATATCGGCCCGAGGGCCGAGAGGTCTGCGTCAACAGAGACTGTAAAAATACAGAGTGAAAGACTCGCTAGAATGGTGGCAGTTTATCTCTGAGAAGAGATGTGACGGCTACTCGCATTTGCAAGAAGATGGTTAAAATGAGTCTCTGAAGGCCTTTTTACAATAAACAAGAATACAAAAAACCCTAGACATCCAAAAACCTAACCCTAGGAGATGAAGCGCCAAAATTCACGTGGGCCCCATTTGGGTAAGTTAGTACATCAACTTCCTGGGGTCGTAACTTTTGCATACAATCTCTGTTTTAGGCATGTGATAGCCCATTGGAAAGGTATCATCTAGGAGATTCATTTTGGGGGTTCAATCATTACTTTGTATATAATTGAGGATCTCTATCCTGAAAAACCTTCATTTAGGCCCTCAAAATGGCCTCGAAAGTTAAAAACTGCTAAAAATAGTAAATTGCCAAAATTGCCAAAAAACTGTTTTGAGCTAGCCGGACAAGGTGGGCGGCCACCGATATCCACCTAGATCATTCCTTTTACCTTAAGTACACACCTAAATGATGAATGTATCACTCATCCTTTATATGGTTGAATGTGGCAAATTAGCCCTTTCTACCATATAGCCTACACCATAGTAGTTGATTGTGACAAATTAGTTATTTCGTTCATGCAATATTTCATGAATCCATTAGCCCATAAATTAATAGGCACTGGTCACATCAATTCATTTTCTTGTTCCTCTCTTCCTCCTCTCCTTTCTCTCGCATATCATTTTCCCCATTTCCATTTCCTTCCTTTTACACTACTACACCCTTTGTTTTTTTAAGGCTTACTCTTCAACCTTCACCTTGAGCCTCCACTCCATAGCTTTAGCAATATTACTTGAGGGAACCCCCCCTTGTGTTGTATAAGAGCCAACCTAAAGTGTATAGAAGAGCTACTGAAGTGATAGTGGTCAGCCTTCCTAAGTTACACAAATCTATCACCTTGGTCCTTGGGACTTTACACTTTTGTGGGTGCTAGATTTTGTTGTAACATTTCCCAACAAACTAATAAAAACGTGTTTCCCGAAAAACTAATATATTCCTAATGTGATTGTCTCTGGCTAATATTTAATCTAGCTAATATTTAATCTGAGTCTATCTGATGATTGTCCCTATGATAAGATTTGAGCAATTGAGTCGTATTGTATAGGTGTCAAGATTAATTGTATACATGCAATGATTATGGGTTTCTATTTATTGTGATATTGCATCGATATGTGTTTGTCATTCACGACAATGATCTGTCGGTTTTGCTTCGTGATTGTTGTTAATGCGTTAATGTTGTTTCATTTATATTTTGTACTTTTTTCAATGATGTCGTTATTAAATTGTTATGTATGTTTCCTAATGCAACATTAAAATATAAATAAATAAAAATTACGTGTTGTATGTCGCTTTTGTCATTATAACAGCGGGGTCATTACAGAATCAAGGACAATGGGTCTTGCCTACAAATGAAAAATCCAAGATTGAATAATTTATAGGTACAAATAAAATTAGGGAGATACATCCCACATGACCTAAATTTCTTCTACCATGGCCTTCTTCGAGAGTTTACGCTTCTCTAAATCAATTGCCTCTATAATAGTTTTAGAATCATATTCAATAGCAGATAAAACAAAGGAAAAACAAAAATCACATGGACTATACTTTTTTGTTTTCCTTATTACATGAATAAATCCCCTCATGACTGACATATATGATTCCTCCTCATCATATGATTCATCTGACTCTTCTTCATGTATTGATTCATATTCTCCATTCTCCAACTCAAGCTCTATTTTCTCTAGTTCTATTTCTTTCGGTTCATCTCCATTCTTAGGAGTATTTTTAACTTCTCTAAAGATCACATCACAACTATAAATAGTCTTCCTTATTACTAGATTTCAAATCTTGTAGCATTTTAATCCATATTTATAACCAATGAAGACACATTTCTCTACTTTATTATCCAACTCTCTCCTTTTCTCCATTAGAGAATTCACATAAGCATCACAATAAAAAACTCTAAGATGTTAAAGAGAGGGTTTATTATAGTCCATGCCTCATGAGGAGTCTTATCAACTAGTGTTGATGAAGGTGATTGATTGATCAATTAGCATGCATTATCTATCTCCTTTACCAAGATGTTAAAGGCATTGATATGCTCTATCACAAAATCATGCCATTCATATTTAGAAGGTACAACTTCCTTCAAAGGAAAAGTTTGTTTACCAGGGCATTAGATTGATAAATAATCCCTAACTTATCCCATAACACCTTGGTTGTAGCTTCTCCTAAGACATTCAATAACACTAAATCTAAAAGGAATAACTAGATCATACTCTTAGCCTTCCTATCCAAATTCATCTAGTCTGTCA
>JZKD02S2020106.1:18083-36418 GCA_000966675.3 Picea glauca | reverse complement strand
CGAAATTTTCTCAGGGATATGGAGGACCAAATGAAAACAATTAAGTAGAATTTAAAAGTTGCCCCAAGGCAGACAGAAAAGTTATGCCGATAAGAACAGAACCCACAGATAATTCAAAGTGGGTGATCATGTTTTCTTGAAAGTGAAAGCTAACAGGAGTTCCCTGAAGCTGGGAAGTTGCGCCAAGTTGGAAGCTACATTTTGTGGGCCATTTGAAATCCTAGAGAGGATTGGTCCAGTTTCTTATATGAATGCATTGCCTGCATCTATGTCTGTTCGTAATGTTTTCCATGTATCATTGCTAAAGAAATATATACCTGATTCTAATCATGTTATTGACTGGAATGTGATTCAGGTGGAGCAAGAAGGCACTTTTCAAGTGCATCCGGTGCGCATTTTGGACTGGAAATTCAAACAACTGTGGAACCAAGCCATAGGGCTTGTAAAGGTTCAATGGACCTGGTACAGTCCTGAGGATGCTACTTGGGAGCATGAGGATGCAATGAAGACAAAACGCCCACATATTTTTTAAGATTTTTCAAAACTCTATTGTATATGGGTGTATGATGCACTGAGGATAGTGCATAAATAAGGGGAGGGGATTGTAATATCCCTCGGATGAACCCAATTATAAATATAATATAAATCTACTTAAGCTGGTGAGTTTTTTTGACATCACTTGGTAATGCACGTCATGTGGCATAGTCTGTGCATGACCTGAGTAGTAAAGTGATGTAGTATGCACATTCTTGGATACCGCACGCAGTAACTAAGGTGCACGCAGTATGGAGGACAATGAGCCTCATGTATATGATATGTGTTATAAGCTGGTGAGCCAGTTATTATAACCCGAGATGCTTATGTTTTGGTATTAGGCCGGAACGCCTAGATGTCAAAGGCCAATGTGCCTACTTTGTACATGACTAATGATTTATAAAAAATACATCCCTGCATGTAGACCAACCACGATAAAAGAGATGGGGGACTGAACTTCACCAGTTAGGGAAAGGGAGGGCCAAAAGTCAAGGGGATATTTCCTAAATCATAAAGTATGGATAATTATTTTATCCTAAGTTCTAAAATTGGGGACAAGTGGACCAAAGTAACTTTCGATATGACAAGTTTCAAGTAGGGGACATGCATTCATATTGTGGGGGACTTAGCTCATTTGGTCACTTTTCACAGGGATTTTCTTACCAGCAGGGACCATCATTTTGACCATCATTTTCATGAAGAGTTTCACAATGATTCCTTCCTTCACTCAGTTATCCAGTCAATGATTCCATGACCATTTTCACTCACGCATTTTTTTATCCTCGAGATAACCATTTCACCATTTTTGAGCCTATTCCCATAGTCTTTTTCGGTTGGTGTACCTGGTTATCTTGGAGAGGGATTAATTAAGCGGGTTTTCAGGCCCGTGAGAAATTCTCTGAGCGAGATAATTGTTGGGGATTGATTCTCGAAGGTGCTAAACTGCAGTTACAACACTCTGAGGCTTCCAGTCTGGCCTTTTGCTGAAGCCCTGGAAGAGAAGTGGGGCAGCTGAGGGACTGTTGAGTAGAGAAGGGGCACACTTCCTTGGGTGGGATAGGCATGTGGGGAATGAGAGGTTGTAGTCTATTAGTTGAGTGAGCACCTGAGACAAAGTCTTTCCTATTGTCCATGAGCCTTATCCTAGTTAGGAACCCTTTACCCTGGGTGGAGTTCAGTCCCAGCTCGTGGGTGACTCACTGTTGAGAGTGATGAACAGTGTATTCTAAGGTTTGGAGGTTCATGGACGATCTATATGCATTTGGTGACAATGTTTCCAAGATAATTACCAATTGTATGTTATAATGATATGATACTTTGTTATTTACATGAGATGTTACGGTTTATCATATATGTGATTATAATTGCCTGTATGTTTATGGGTAATTCCTTGTATATGCTGCATATCTGTAGTTACTGTTATTTCAGTATAAAAGTCATATATTACAAAAAGTAATTTTTTGTTTATGTTTATATGTAAAGCTTCAGCAAGAGTGTTGTATGTATATGTTTTAGTTGCATGTAGTTTAAAGAGTAAATTTATGTGGCATAGCTCAGTTGACTACTGGGTATGTTAGCCTATGTTCCAGAGTAAGGGAATGAAAGCGTTCCCTAGAGTACCATGGTCGGGCCTATTAAGGTTGGGGATGTTACCCACTAGTGTCAGAGCATGAGAGGTTTCTCTGGAGTGGCGTTCCCTAGCCTGCGGGTGGCCGGGGGAACATTACAGAAGGTGTCGTCTGGATGCTACAGTTGGAGGTCTAAGCAGAATAGTGCAGTCTTTCAGGGTTTCCATCAATGCCAAAGGGGGAGATTATTGGCATGTTTACAATATGGAGTATGCTTGTCATTGATGGAAAGAATGCCCAAGCTCAAGAGAGACAATGTTTTCAAAGACGCGGACAACACCTGAAGTATTCGAGCTTACAAAAGAATTCTTCCAATTCGGGAGAAAGAAAAAGCTCAGGAGGAGGAGCAACAATTGTTGGATATGAGCACATGGATCAAAACTCGTTGGATCCAGAGGAAAGTGCACGGAATTTAACTCTTTCAAACGTGCATAGGAGTAGAGTTACGAAGTCCCAAAGGCAGGGGGACCGTCCATCATCAAGGTTGACAGGTGGAAGTTGATCCGAGGATTTGGAGTTCGAAGCTCAGAGGAAGAAGGGAGGTGAGCCAACCTCCAATATCGCAAAACATGAAGTCCCGATTAGTGAAGAAGAATATCTGGACCATCAAATATCAGAGAGTTGTGAGTCATTGATCAACATTGCATTGATTTGCAAGTTAGGAAATCACAGATAGGAGGAGAGAAAACTTGTAAAGTCCAAGTTCTCGAAGGAGATATCTGGATCGTTGGATCGAGGACTGATCTGGGTTGTCGATCAGATAAGAATTGAAACGCAAAGTCGCAAAGTTTGAGCTCGCGAAGGTGATCAAAACCGTTGGTTGGAGGAAGATTGTGGACTGTCGATTTGATATAAGGGAAGTTTAGAATTCATATTTTGGGAAGAAGGAGGTGGACTAACCTTCAAAGTCACGAAACGCGAAATCCCAAATCGCACGAAAGGATATGGATCGTTGATTCATGGGAAATATTAGACCGTTGTTCTAAGGTGATTGAAGTCGGGATTTCAAGAATCGGAAGAAGGGAGGTGCTCTAACCTCCGATTTAGCAAGTTTCTAAATCTCGGAGTGTGAAGAAGGTGATCGCAACCGTTGATCGAGGAATGTCATGAGTTGTCGATCTGTCAAGTGCAACTTTGAAGATTGGGAGATTGGAGATTCAGAGTGACTCGCCACTAGAACTTCGCGAAATGCGAAGTCGCATAGCGCTTGGAGGCTTGGCCCCAAGTCATAGCTAGTGGTCACATCCGCGGAAGAGAAGGGAAGGGGCTAGCATTGCTAGGCTCCATTTCGCAGATTGAGAGTTGGGATAGTTGAGATGTCTCATATGAGGATTTTCGAAGTCACGAGTCATGTAGCACCTTTGGAATAAGCATTTGGTCACCGCCATGGTCATGTGAAAGGAAGGGGCTTAGACAGAAAATCTAGCACCCACTATATAGTGTCTAAATTATGTAACGCTCATCCTCTAGATCTATGTTACACTCTTTACATAAAATTCTAAGTGTTTTGAACATAGATAAATAGTCTTCAATACAAGGAACATCATTTGAAATTAAGGTCATTATTTGATTTTCTATCTGGTGCGATTGAATAATATTTTGTTTACCAAACACATATTCAAGATTTTTCTAAGCTTCATTAGGGTCATCAATTCCTTGAAGGTGAAACGTTAAATCATGAGAGATGGACATTTTGATCATTCAACTTCTTATTGTCCCATTTGACTTTCTTTCCATCATCACTGGGTTCTACTTCTTTTCTTAAGTAATCCGGTACAATCATTTACTTCTTCATACATCCTCCATATGGGATTTCCATGAGAAGTAGTTGGTACTGGTAATAAAAATATCACTGGGAGAATCCATATTAAATAATAAAATAATATGAATTTAAAATATGAAACTGATGGTCTATATGGAAATCTCTTGAAAAAATAGGTTGTTTAAAAAAATGGCATTGAAAACAGATTTTGGATATGAAAGTTAAGATCTTTTGAAAAAATGCATAAATGGTAACCAAAGAGCCACGTGGCAAGTAAAAGTTGGTCCATGTGGTGATACCCCTCATTTTAATAACCTCACTTTTACAAATAAGTTGTTATGAAGTAACCCACTTTTATAGAATAAGTGGGCATCACTTTTACATTGAAGTTACATTATAAATTAAAGTTGCATGCAAAATAAATAACTTAAAAATAAAATATTAAATCTACTTATAGTGATTCACTTTTAGAATTTAAGTGAAATACACCTTATAATGGATGCATGAACTTTTTCAAAAAATGTAACAAAAAAAAGACTTGAAATCAAGACCTCTTACTTAATAAAATAACTTTTAACTAAGTGAGCTAGTGAAAAACATATTATATTGTTTAGAAGGAGGATTGGGGGTGTTGTTGTTTTTGTTGTGGAAGACGACCTTGGAGAGCATGGTCATAAACAAATATTTTCACACAAGAAAAAAATTTCGCTTCTCGACGGAAACAAGGATTAGATCTTGGTTAGCTTACCCGAAAAAATGCAAGTTTTCTCTATGTCTATGATTTATCGAGATTGCACAGGGTGCATGAAAAAGAGAATATGCAAACAAGAAAACCTTTTCCACTATGTTTCTAATTTTTTGAGATTGCACAAAATGCAAGGACAATAGAATATGTAGATAAAAAAGAGTAGAAACCCCGAAATAAAAAACAACAAAACAAAATAAAACCGAAATATTATCTCTATAAAAATTTAAAGGGTGTATTCGGGATTTATACCTCTTGGGAAAACATAAACCTTTTTGAGTGAAAAGAAAGGCGTTCTTAAATGAAATTAGCACTTCATACATAATGGAATAGTACTCTTAGCCTAGAAATGTATGGAAATGGTAGAAACCAAAAATGCAGCAACACGGCTTCAGGATCTCGATCTACAATGGGAGAAGGTCTTCAAATGCGCTCTAATACTATGCTTGAAAACACAGGTATTCCAATAGAGGATGAAAACCTTTGTTAACCACTCACACAACAATATTAAAAATAAACACACTGATGTTTTTATGTGGTAAAACACCCATGGGGAAACATCTACAACCCCACCTAACGTGGCCACTTGGAGCAATTCATTAAAGCAAAAGAAAATATTGCATAGAGATTTACAAGAGATTTCTCACAATAGATCATCGACAAATGACCCTCCATGCTCTTTAAATAGAGATCATGGACAAATCGAGTGTCAATCCATGGATCAATGTAGTCGTTAATATCGAGGAGAATATGAACCATTGGATCACTCTATGTCAGGAACATATCGCGACCCTTGGATTGCCTAACTACAAATTCATACTAATTCATACTAAACAAACACACTTTTACCTAACAACACATTAGACCAATTTGATCTTAACTAACTGCTAAGTGTCTAAATATCCTAACACACATTCCCCTCAAATTGCAAGAGAGAAGGGGGATGTCTATGAGAGGGGTCTAAAGGGGAATTAACCATCCCTATTAATTCAAACCCACTTTCCAAAGTTCTCATTGTGTATTAAACCTTATAATTTCCTCTTTATTGTATCAAATCCCCAATCATTAAACACATGTAAGAGGGTGGGTGTGAAAATTCAGTTCACATAGTTATTTAGAGCATCGTATAAACACAAGAAAGAACGAGGGAAGTGTGAAAGTCAAGAAAATATGTTTGGGGAAGAGTGAAATTCAAGAAAGCACAAAAAAAAAAATTCATATGGAAAAAGTAGGAAGTTTTACAGTTAGTTTTTGGGAGCAGAAAGGGAGTGCATAGTGTCGAAGCTTGGAGGTATCTATAGTGGGCATGTGTGGTAGCTGTTTGGAGTTGAAAATGCATGAATAAGTAGTTTTTTAGGATTTTAGAGTGATATATAGTGAGATAAATTATCCTATATCACTGATCTTGCTACTCTGAGTTTTTCCTTGTAGATGAAATCCTTGGAGTTCCTAGGAAGAGAGATTCCTAACAAACTTGTGTTGGAGATTTGGAGGGAACTAGGAAATCCTGAGGGACTATGAGCAGTGAAGGGGGATCCCATTCCTTGGGTTGTGTAGGTTGAGGGGAAGAGATATGGTGGGTTGGGATAGCTATAGGAAAAATCAGTTGTTGGGTTAAATTGGCTTGTGAGTGGAAAGTGGAGACACCCTTTCTTCTAGATTCATAGCCCCAACTCAAGGGTGATTTGTGGTTGATATTTGAAGAAAAAAATATATGATTGGGTGGAAATTTTGTCTCTTGAAAATGGTTTTACATTGTTGATAAAAGATAAGTGTTTATATTTGGTACACTATTATTGTTTATGATTTTTATTTGTTGCGCATATGTTATGTTCTAGACTAAATTGTATTTTTTGTGTATTCATATTGTTGTCTTCATTCATAATGTTGTTAAATGCATGTAAATAATCAATATATTACATTATATTGTAATATTTATTTGTTGTGCATAAAATCTGAGTTATGATCATTCGAATGTTGCTATGTGAATGTTAATTTTAGTTTCATTCTTGTTTTAAAATGTTGTTATAGGTATGGGAATTTTTAGCATGCACACATTTGAGTTAATTGGTCTCAAAAAAATTATTTTTTAGGTTTATTAGTTGGGAACAATACAGAGTGGTATCAGAGCTTCTAGTTCAAAAGCGATCTTGTATGGGACAATACCAACATGAATTTTGGGTAAATGCATTATGGTGAAGTTTGATTTGTGTTGAATTTTTGGAAATTGGTGAACTTGTAGTGAAATCCCCAAATTTATTTACAAATTCAAGTTTAAATTTCCCTCAGAACTGTCGAAGATATTATTAATGGCATCGATCTATAGGTCACATAGTTAAATTTGGCTTGGGAGGTTGAATTTTCCATTTTAATGGTAACTGGAGATTTTGTAGAATCAACGACCTAAATCGTTTAGACATTAAAGATCAAAGGTCGAGATTCATTTTCAAGATTGGATGTGTTTGGAAAATTTTAAAAAATCAACAATTGAGATACATTTTTATCTTGCGATCAACAGTCCAAATATGTCACGGATTTGGTAGAAAATTTCTAAGTTCAATGAGTTTGGAAATGAGAAATGAATTTTGTGGATCGTCGATGAAGTGATCAGGGTTTGGAGAGAATCGTGAGTAAAATTGGTTCAACAAGAGAAATTGATGAACAACAATGGAGCGATCAGGGTTTGGTGAAATTCCTGACTAAAATTGGTTCTCCAATAGAAATTTTCGATTGTTGATGATTGCAGTTTGGAAAAATCAACAAAGTGGTTCATTCACCAAGAGAAATTTTTGAACATTTGGGGTTTGGAAAAATCAACAAAGTGGTTCATTCACCAAGAGAAATTGTTGATCATCGATGATCAGGGTTCAAAAAAATCAGCAAAGCGGTTTGTTTTCCAAAAATAATTGTTGGTCACTGATGATTAAGGTTTGGAAAAATTAGTGAAGTGTTTCATTCATCAAAAGAAATCATCAATCATTAATGGTCAGGATCAGGCGAAAAATTATGGAATAGCCTTTTGTAAATCACCGATTATTGATGCAAGAGAGATCATCGATAACCAAAAAAGGAAAAAGAGGAGGAGGATATGTCATGCCATGTCATCATCCATGTGTCCTACCATGTTAACATACACATGTCATGCTAAATCATCCAAGTTTCCACGTCAGTATCCACATGTCATACCACACCAGCCAAGTTTCCACGTTAGATTCCATCTGTCATGCCACATCGACCAAGTTGTTGTGTCAGCATCCACATCTCATTCTACACCAGCCAAGTTTCCATGTAAAAATCCACATGTTATGCCACATAAGTGTCCATGTTTCATGCCATGTCATCATCCACATCTCATGCCACATCAGTTGGAGAAAAGTTTGATGACCAATTGTCGATGGAGATTTCTAGGTTCAAACATATTAGTGGAGTAAGTTTGTTGGAAGGAAATGCCAATTGTCAATATCTAATGATTGGATCAATAATTTAGGTGAGGTATTGCATTTCCATTGTCAAGGAAAATCGTCAATCATTGATCACTAATGATCAGGATTCAACAAAATTTGTGGACATATTTGGGTTGTTAGGGAAAATCACCAATCATCAATGCAAAGGAAATTAGGTCGATAATTGATGAAGGAAAGAAGATGACATGGAAAAATTATGGGATCAAATGTAGACATCATCATCCATGTGTCATGCCATGTCATCCAGGTTACCACATCAGCAAAAATAGAATATTTACAAAAAATGTTTGGATCCAAAAACTTATTTTTATCATAACGAGAGCGTTTAAAGTAAAAATCGGATGAAATTTTAGGTGTGTATCCAAAATGTTGAAGGATACAAAATTCCAGAGAGGGCCACTGGATAATCCTACTTAAATTTTCCTAAAAATGAAAATTAGTGACTTTTGAAGATCAAGGTCGTGCTCAGTAATTGGGGCCCATATGAAGGTGGAATTTTTATAGATAGCTTAAAATTAACCACGAAAATACTCATTTGGGATCCTAGAAAAATTCAAAACAGGTTGGTGTGGGGATACTGAAATAGTGGAAAATCCACTATTTTCGAGCCCATGTGGAGGATTTTTGAATTATTCGGAGGAAGAAAAGGGACCCCATATCATCAATCCATAAAATTTTATTTAGTCAACATGTTATCTACTCATTAATCCATAAATTTTTTACTTGAGGGATTTTTTGTCAGTTTTCCTCCATTATCAATATAGGTCGTATCTAGTTATCAATATAGCCAAACCTATATAAGAGCCTGAATCCAAATGTTGAGGCCAAGAACATACTCATGCACCAAGTATTTTTATGTAAAACATATTGGGCCAATTACCATTTCAATCCAATCTCCAAGTTATCCATCCAAATCCACATCAAATGCCAATTCACAATACAACCCACACAAGGCGCCAAGGACAGAGTCCATGGGGGGACCAAAGTTGTTCTCCACACATTGAGATAACCGTGGAATGGTGTTGTATATAAACACCATATTTCATGTTTACGCCGACGATGTGGGATAATTCCCATAGGTTTTTAAAATATATAAAATGTTGTTCTTTAAAGCACTAATGCACCATCTATCCAAGATTGAACACTTGTAAAAGCAATCACTTACCAGCATAGCTAGGTCAGGGAGAACGCTGAGCTCAACCAGTCATCTCCTTGTAGACTTGGTAGCGAATGTGGATTTGTGAATTTCTTCATATCAATACCAATGAAGCGCACAGATGGATATGTGCTTGAATTTCATGTGTCAAAGATCAAGCGTATAGTGAAGGTGTCATAACACAAGTATAGTGAGAAAATGGTTAAAGGTTTCCCTTACCACAAGATGCCCAAGATGCATTTTCAAGTGCACACAGAGAATAATTGATGCCTGGTAATCTTATTTGTGTATCATCCATGGTAGTTGAAGCAGAAGCCTAGTAACTCTATCAAAAATTTTTGCATATCCATCAGAGTATTTAGGTGTGTCTATGAGGGGTCTTGTGTCCTACGATGCATTTTCCAAACTACTAAAACTATTACTTTTGAAGTGGATTTGTGAACATAAATGATGGAATGGAGCTCTATAAGAGTATCAACCTTGGTGAAGCTTTTGCTTATGGAGCTACAATCCAAGCCACAATTCTTAGTGGAGAAGGTAATGAAGAGGTCCATGACCTTTTTCTTCTGGATGTTACTCCACTATCACTAGGACTGGAAACTGTTGGAGGAGTGATGATTGTTTTGATCCCGCATAACACAAGAAATTATCATCAACACATATCTAAAACATCATCCGACCGTCCATATCACACTCGAATCGACGACAGTCGAGTACTTCAAGTCCTACAACTTTCTCAAGGTTTAATCATGCCCCAATAGGACCGAAGTCAAGGTTACTTGCACCAAGTTCTGTCTTGGTAATCATTCAAAACACAAGGTTCCACTTTGGGAGATTTGACCACCAGGTTAATTCAATTACCATTTCTCATCTTCACCTGAAGCCTGAAGGCCTGAAGTCAAGGTTCCTCGTGGTCTCAAATCCTAGTTCCATAATCATTTTTCCATGTGGCAAGGTTCCTTTTGGTTTATGTTAATTGCAAGTGTTTCAATAAGGCTCCTTCTACTTCGCAGGAAATGTGGACATTTGAGAATCACACTTTTTTTCTCTGTGACCAAAAGATTGTTGTTATTTTTGATGAATCCTTTGATCCTATAATTGACACTGGTATGGATCGAGACTTAATACTTTCAATGGTCCACAATAAAGGCATGAAATATCAGGAGTTTCAAGGGATGTATTATGCAGTTCTGGCATCAAATTTAGTAGCGGATTTAGTTGCAGTATTTCGAATTCTTGGATGAAAAATTGCATAGTTACCTCTTTTTGCTACCAACCCGAGAAATCAAAGTTGCTCAAGGAAGCAATGGGTTAGTTCCAAATCCATGTCTTGTAAATGATCTTTTCTACGGAATATTCATCTACTATTTCTACTACCTTTACTTTTGGAAAGGCACCTCATAGTCAGTTTCAACTTTATCCAGAGACACCAGATTTTAGTTCAACTATGGAAAACAAGATAATAAGAAACTCTACTAAAATATATTTGGGAAGGTCTGGAAGCTTTAGAATTTTTGAAGGACAACTGTTTCATTTCCAATGTCTTTTCTCGTGTGGCTGGAGCAGGAAAATATTTGAAACTTGATAGCTCAATCGAAGTATACTTGTATTGGTTCAGGGTTCTCATTAGCAACTACAAAACAATTTTTGATTGTCTAGTTCCCAATATTTTGGGTGAATCAAATGTTTTAGAATTTTCTCCAATGGTGCATATGCTTCCTCTAAACAACATTCCCCCCCCCCCAACCTGTTCAATATTTTCCATGATTGTGTGGATGCATAATCTTTCATGTGTAAATATGGGAAGCTATGAAGATGAGTGGATTGGATGAGCCTATCTGTAATAATAATTTGTGGAAAATGCATGAAATCTTTGTTGAATCGCATTTACCTCCTTTATAACAATTCCATAATTTGATAGAGAATGTGACAAATTAGTTTCAAATCCCAGTTTTCCAGGCATAAATCAATTAATCAAATATTAGTTCCAAATGTAAAGAGCACAAGATCAACGAGTCCAGGTTTATTTCTAAAAAAGAATCAGCATCTCCAGGAAGATTTTAAGGCAGGTATTGACTATTTAATGGAAAAGAATCAGTAGTCAAAAAATCATTTCCATATTTTCAGGCAGCATTTGAGATTTCAATGATACAGGTGGAAAAATAATAGCAACTTCAGTTTGATCATTTCCAGGAAAAGAATCTTATCCAGATGAGCTATTGACTACAACTTGTTGGGAAAAGTATATTGGAGGATGGAGTATCAAATATGTGCTCCAATCAACAATCTAAGAAAATCAAATTAGTTCCAATTTTCCAGGAGAATAATTGGACACTCGAGAAATTCATTATCGAATTTCAAGTAGATTTGGGAAACTATTTCCACGCTTGGAGGCAAAGTATTAGCATCAAGATTATTTACATATTTTGAGTAAAAAGTTATAGGAACGGTGGTTGGTGGATAGCATTCAGTTCAACATTTCAAAATGATAAAAGGGACAATAAATTAGTATCTAAGAGGGAGGGGGCCCAAGAGCCTTTTTGGGCTGGGTTTGTAATGCTAATTTCTTTCATCAATATACAGGACAGAAGCAAAGAGATTCTAAACCTCGTTATGTTAAATCTTGTCTTTCCCTATGTTTTGTTTCTGATATTCTCATTGATTCTTTTTCTTCTATTAACTTATTCATCTATGTTGTAGTGACTAAAATTCAGTGAAACTTCTATTGTAGTTAACTTTAAAGCATATATTTGAGAGCATGTTTTCCTATGTTTGGCTATGAGAAAAACAAGACCCACAGTCTAATATTAATGCTTGATTACTGAAGGCAAATTAAATGAATTCATCGTCATTCTTCTACTGAAAGGGAGACCATATTTATCAGAATTGGATACCTAGATTTTTGTTTCAGTTTTGTTTATCTCACATCTTCTATCCATCCTCATGATTTTAAATGGATTTAGCATATGAGGTCATGCCTCTTTATTTCTGATTTGTAAGGTTTGAAAGGCTCATTAATACCTAGATCCAAAAGCCTCAAATAGTTGATCAATCAACCCATTATTATTTTCGTCAAAATGTGCTAAGGCTTGGCTCTGTTACAACCTAGAGTTAACTCATGAGTTAACAATACCACTAGTCACTGCGCAGGTGGTCGAAGCCATAACAACAAAGAGAAACCAGGCTCAGGAGCAGTTCCAATGGATAGTACACAAGTATGAGGTACTAACACAAGTATTGAAAGACACGAGAGTTAGAAAGTGACTCAAGACAAGCCACAATATCAATGTCGAGGGTCTATTGGGCATAGGCCCATTTTGGGGAAAAGGCCATTTTTGGAGAGAAAAGAATGAAGTGAAAGAAAAGACAGTTGGAAGGAAAAGAAACACATGTGAGGGAAGCATGCGATCCGTACATGCAAGAGAGACCTAACTACACTAGGGTTAGGGTTTTTGCATGATATTGTAATGGCTGATAATCCAAGAGTATGTATAAGTAGCACTTAGGAGGTCTAGGGGAGGGACATAGAGATGGACGAAGAGGGAGAGAGAGAGAAGAATGAAAAAGGATAGAACTGCAACATTTTTGTAAGCTGGTGAGTTACAGAAGAGTTGAGCAACACGATCCCGAGGGTTAGGTCATAGGATGAGGAGGCTGGTGCGATCTAGTCATCTAAACAGGGATCGAGAAGAATGTTGAGATTTTAATATCCAAGACTATAAACACGTGCGGTGCGATATATTGTTGAGACATAATAAAACATCTTGAGAGACAAATATTTATGGACGTATCCTAGGAGGGGGTGAACCATGGTAAACCTCATGTTATATGATTGAGTGTTATGCATCTCCATTGTTATTAATGATTAAATTCTAGATAAAATAATGAAGGAACTAGTTAGATATGATATTCCACATGCATGAGTAAGAGTGACTGAGTAATTAATATGTTAGAATAAATAAATAAAGATCACAAGGGACAATTAAATAACCCCACTTATTCCCAAGCTACAAGGGTCTAAGTATTGCATCCATCCATAGAAATATCTCGCGTGAGACTTCACAATGCACCCGATGTACTGTGTTTCCTTCTGGTTTACCAAGAGGGCCGATAGTTTTAGAGGTCTTTTGTTGGAAGCTTGTTAAATATAAAAATGGGTTGAATTATGATAGTAGGGTAAGATTAGAGTAGATAAAGTATTTAAAACCAACACTTGTCAACATATTCCCACTCCTATAGGAGTAGCTATCATAAATAAAAAAATAAGCTCCTTCTACTGCAAATCAGCATGTAACTTTTCTGGTGTAAGAAATTCCCAAAATGAAATTTCAATCAAGGAGATTGTGCAAATAATATATAAACGTTTTCCAACATAGAGGAACTGATGTAGGAGCATCGCTCCACCTCAGCAATGCGTCATCAATCAATCTCAACAACACATTAGGAGGAACAAATTCTGAGGGAAGAGAGGCACCAACACTCTCATTTTGAACCTTAATTAAAAATTTTAATGTAATTAAATGAGAATTAAAGTATGTAAGGATCAAGGAGAGATGATCCCATATGTTTTTATAGGTTGCATGTGAAGTCTCCTATAATGATTGACTGGTAGATAGATTTAGGTCTAATTCGGACTAGTTATCAATTAAATGTAATTGATTGTAAATTAATGTGAGTAGGTAGCTGGAGGGAAGGCTTGAAGAGCCCCTCTTTTGTAAAAACAAGATCTTTGTATAGAAATTAATGAGGGGAGAGAGTTAGTGGATGAGAGAGAAAGAGAGGAGAGAAAGAGTTGAAGACTATGTTGCAGTCCAACCTGTGTACACATTGTATAGAAGCATTCATATATTAATATAAAAGTAGTTTTTCCTGCATATGAGTTCTATGTATTTATTTGTTTGGTGGAATGGTTGTTTCTGAATGTTTTTTGTGTATGCTTATGAATGTTGTTAGAGAAATTATGTTTCCCTTTATAGGAATTCGATACAAATTATCTATCTATAGGTTTATGAGTGTTCTAGGGTCTCAAGGCTTGTGCAAGGAGTGCACACCAGAGTTGTTGAAAAACTATGTGAAGTCAGTGCAAGGAGTGCACTTGAACTATGTTTCTAGTTTAGAGAAGAGCATGCTAGGTGGGAACACCAAAATAGGTCAAAAAAATCAGGAGTAGCACAAGGGAAAGCACACATGAGTTACCAAACACTCTGAGGAAGGATCTACAAGGGGTGCATTGAGCAAGTGCACGAAGTGCACATGAACATTTTCGAAAAATCTTCAAGTCTAAAATCTTTAGAA
Organism: Picea glauca; assembly: GCA_000966675.3. Lineage (NCBI taxonomy): Eukaryota > Viridiplantae > Streptophyta > Pinopsida > Pinales > Pinaceae > Picea > Picea glauca. The sequence continues at coordinate 21,834 of JZKD02S2020106.1, read as the reverse complement.
GTTTTAGGCAAGCGCAAGGAGTGCACCAGAGGTAAATTTATTTACATTTTAAGCTCTGGAGGAAAGAGTGTCAGAGTGTCAGGAGGGAAGAATACTTTGCTAAAGAAGCAAAGGGATGAGACCCTTAGAATTTTGAGTAGTTACAAAGCTCAAGAGAGTTAGTGTAGGTGGGCACAGAATCCCTGCAGGGTGTGTAGAGGTCATGAACCCATTTAGGTTCATATTGTGGAAGATGCTCAAGTGTGTGCTCTCACTTCATCCGAAGTGTTGAACAAGCTCAAGATAAATAAAATTTTCCCAAAACATGAGCAGACCTCAAGGAGACAACCCTGCAAAAAGGAGACAAAGTCCAAGCCTTTGAAAATTATTAAAGATCCTTCATTTGGGACGAAAGCGCAGCAACAACAGAGGAGGAGGATAGAAGTCGTTGATATAGGTTGGAGAGAATATATGGACCATTTGAAATCAAGTCCATACAGAGGCTGGAGCGTGTAGAGGAGGAGAACCGATCCAATTCATCAGATCTAAGCATGAGGATTAACAGTCATTGGATCCAGGTAAGTAGCATGGGTTTTAACCCTCAGTACTGATCGGACTTTATGAGTTTGGAGTTTTTTCATATTTATGCACAGAAGAGACAAGTCTCTTGAAGTCTCAAAGTATGAAGAGAATTGGGACCGTCCATCAAAATTACATGTGTCAATAGATTAGAGGAAGTCTGGAGTTCAGTTATCCGATGAATTTGGAGCCCAAGAGTAGAAGTGTGAAAGTTCACCAAAGCTCCGAAGTACCAGAGCATATCCTCATCGTTGATAAGAGAAGGGAACATGTGTAAAAAAATTGTTGATTTTAGAATCCCAACAATATGGGAGATCATAGGTGAGAAGTGTTCAGTCCACTCGAAGCTCCGAAGAGCAGAGTTGATCTTGACCACCGATCAAGGAGGAAGCAGGTGTCAGGAGATCTGGAGGTCTAGAAGTTTGGTACTCCATAGGTATCGCATTATAGAGAATAGAGGACTCCCGAAGGCCAGATTCCATATCGGTCATCTAGTTGTGGGGACACATGGCAGTGGATCTTGCAGTTCAGAGACTTGGCACTTCGAAGGAACTTGGAAAAGAGTTGTTCAGGTGTGAAGACTCCTAAATATTTGAAGAGAGGAGTGTTGGGTATGTGTTATATTATTTGCACGAGTAGTTGTGTTTGAGTGTCTGCGTCGAGCGCGCAAGGGGGTTAGAGGGGGGGCCGCTAGGCCCCCCCTCGGGGGGTGCAGGGGGGCAGAGCCCCCCGCGCGGGGGTTTGAGGGCAACGCCCCCGTAATTTTTTTTTCGGGACGACATATTTCCGGGACCACATGATATTAGGTGGTTTTTCGGCACATGGTTTTTTGTCGATGGTTTTCTATTTCTGGTTAAGGAATTAGGGTTTTGGACTAATCCATGTCATTGGGTTAGGGTTTTGGATGTCGCTGGCTCCTATATGTATATTGTATTGTAAACATTGTAAACAAGGTATGAATATAATATATGTTGGTTTTCCCGGTTTGGGTTTCCAGGTGAAAAATCTATGTGTAATGTTTGTATTTTCCACTGTATCCTTTCTATTCTTTTCTGAATATTAGTTTGCAGTAGATATTGTACAAGGTTAGAATTTACAAGGAGCACATCCAAGTCGTTAGTGATAAGGATGCGTGTCAATGGATCCGAGAGTCCAGAGGTCCAATACTCTGAAGGAAATCGAGCTCAGAGTTGTGAGGACTCTCGAAGTCCCAAAGGTCAAAGTCCATCATAGTTGTCCATTTGAGAGAGACATGTGGTGCTAAATCCAACAACTTGGAGGTTTCACACTCTGGAGGGATAGAGAGTGTGTATAGTTTGGAACTCCCAAAGCTCAGAGTGTCAGAGCTCATCATAACCATGGATCTCGGTGGAGAATCTGAGCCATCGATTTCAGTGGGAGTGTGGCATTAAATCTGTATTTATGGAGTTTTGGCATTCTGGAGGTTTCGCCTGTTGAAAATATCCAAGAGTCCCGAAGGATGGAGTCCCAGAGTAGATCTCCACCGTTGATTTCTGGAGAGTGGAGGACAGTAGATTTGAGCCCTTTGGAGGTTCCTAAGTTCAACACTTAGAAGGATTAGAGGTGTTGTGCAGTGGAAAGCTCCCAAGTCCCGGAGCCCGGAGTAAGCATAATTCATTGAACTGTGGGAGCACCAGGACCATCCAATATGGTCTGGGTTTCATCTTGTTGGAAGAATCGCATGTTGGAGTGGGTAATAGTCTTGAAGCCTGGAGTTATGAAGGAATCTCAGCCATTAATTGCTAGGGCATGTGGACCGTTGGATCTGCAAGTAATATGGAAGTTTAGAGTTCACGTGGTCAGGGAATAGCGGTAGTTAAGTATTGAGAGGCTTCGAAGCCCAAATACCGGAGAGGGTTTTGGCCATTGATCTCAATGAAGGTTTGGGACCATCGATTCCCACATTCGTTTGGAGGTTCCTGAGTCTGTGACTTCATAGAAGCTCTGGATTCCTCAATTGTATGCCTTTTGGTTTAGCACCTGGTCACAACCCATGGTCATATTTGATTCCCGCCGAGAAAAAAGGGGCTAGTGCCCAAAATTGGTTTTTCAGGGTAAAGGGGCTTAGAGAAAGTGTCTGAGGATATTAGCGTAGAACTCGACAGGCTAATGTTGAAGATGCAACAGGAAGCATGCATAAGATAGAAGTACAAATGGCCCAAGAATAAGAAATCAAAGTGGCCCGTCCAACAATTGGTTTCCAAGAGGCAATGATAGATTTTGAGAAGGCGGTTGAGGCATGCTGAAAACCTCAGTGCCACAGAGGAGGAGATGGTTTTCATTTGTGAGCTAGAGGATGGAGAAATTATTAGTAAGGAGAAAGAGAGATCAACTAGAGATCTCGTACACTGCCAGGAGGGGAGAGATGAACTTTCAAATTGCCAGGTGGGAAATAGGAAGAGATCAGCTGAGGATCTCGTAGACTGCCAGAAGGGTAGAAATGAAAGTTCATATTTCTAGGTGGGAAAGGTGAATAAAATGAGACTATCTGAAAGTCTCAGGAACTCAGAGAGGAGTTCATATCAACAAGGAGTACTGAAAAAAATGGAGAAGAGATTGTCTGAAAGTCTTGGGAACTCAGAGGTGAGTTCAAATCAACAAGGAGTGCCGACAAGAGAGAAGAAATTAAGAGAATATCATCAACATTGCATATTGATGATAGGAGGGATCAACTTATCCCTTAGAATGAGCTTTGTAGGAGCTCATATTTGTGAGGGGGTGATGTAGGAGACATTAAGAGAAGAGGCCATGGGAAAAAATATTTTTAAAATTAACAGTTTGTGTATGACTGTAGATGCAGAAGAAAGAAAACCAACAGATATTGTCATGGAAAAGGATATTGAGCAGACATTGGTATCTGCCCAAGAGGAGATGACAGAAGGATAGGACCATTCAGGTAAGATCCTCACTCAATGGGAGATATAGTTGAATATGTTGGAGGATTGGTTATGCAATCCAATGACAAAGGAAGACTTCCATAATACATTCATGCAATATGGAGAAGAATTCCAGCCTCAGGAGCAGCTAGAAAATGATGAATTTGTGTCAGCGTAGGGAGATAATATGAGAGTAGAAGAATTGATAGAAGGAGAACTTTCAAAGGAGATAACTAAGAAGAATATCAGTAGTAATTCTATATAAATGGAATCTATAGTGGAGTGGAAAGCTAATT
>JZKD02S2020073.1:40360-57359 GCA_000966675.3 Picea glauca | reverse complement strand
AGGTCTACCTCCAAGAAGGGATATTGAATTTTCAATAGAACTTGTATCAGGAGTAGTGGAAATGTGTAGAAAACCCTATAGAATGAGTACACTAGATCCAGTTGAGATCAAACTACAATTGAAGGAGATGTGGGAGAAAGGATACATATGGCCTAGTGTGTCTCCATGGGGAGCACCATCTTGTTTGTAAAAACAAAATATGGCACACTCATAGTGTGCATAGATAATAGACATATTAACATGACCATCAAGAATAAGTATCCCTTGCCAAGGATTGATGACTTGTTTGACCAATTGAGGGGTGCTACAATATTCTCCAAGATTGACTTGAGGTCTAGATACCATTAGGTCTAAATTAAAGATGAATAAATCCACAAGAAAACCTTTAGGACAAGATATGGTCACTATGAATTTGTGGTGGTGTCATTTGGTCTTACCAATGCACCAACCACTTTTATGTGCTTAATGAATAATGTATTCAAAACGTTCTTGGATACGTTTGTGTTGGTTTTCATTCATGACGTACTAATATATTCCAATAATAGGGAAGAGCACGAAGAACATCTCAAGCTAGTACTTCAAGTGCTAAGAGCACACCATCTCTATGCTAAGCTTAGTAAGTGTGAATTTTTCTAGAAACAAGTCCATTAGTTAGGCCACGCTATTTCTGAGGAAGGAGTGGCAATTGATCCTGACAAGATTAAATCCATCATGGACTTGCCTACCCCAAAGGATCTATGTGATATCATATCCTTTATGGTCCTTGTAGGATACTATAGGAGATTCATAAAAGGATTCTCCAAGATTGGTTTCCCAATCACCTCCCTTCAGATAAAGGGGGTTAAATTCATTTGGAAATCAGAATGTGAAGAAAGATTTAAAGAGATGAAATGCCTTCTAATCGTTGTGCATGTGCTGAAGATTGCAGATCCAAACAAAAACTTCCTTGTGTGTACAAATTTCTGCAAGGAACGGCTCGGAAGAGTCCTTATGCAAGAAGGACATGTGCTTTTCTACGAATCCAAAAAATTGAATGAGCATGAAGTCAATTATGTGACCCATGATATGGAATTGGTTTCTGTAGTGAATTATTTAAAAATTTGGAGGCATTACCTCCTAGGCAGCATATTTGTACTTATGACAGACCATAGTGGATTGAGGTATTTGTTTGACAAACCAAAACTAATGTGAGACAAGCTAGGTGGACAGCTCTCCTTAGTGAGTTTGATTTTGAATTAAAACNCTACCTCCAAGAAGGGATATTGAATTTTCAATAGAACTTGTATCAGGAGTAGTGGAAATGTGTAGAAAACCCTATAGAATGAGTACACTAGATCCAGTTGAGATCAAACTACAATAGAAGGAGATGTGGGACAAAGGCTACATATGGCCTAGTGTGTCTCCATGGGGAGCACCATCTTGTTTGTAAAAACAAAATATGGCACACTCATAGTGTGCATAGATAATAGACATATTAACATGACCATCAAGAATAAGTATCCCTTGCCAAGGATTGATGACTTGTTTGACCAATTGAGGGGTGCTACAATATTCTCCAAGATTGACTTGAGGTCTAGATACCATTAGGTCTAAATTAAAGATGAATAAATCCACAAGAAAACCTTTAGGACAAGATATGGTCACTATGAATTTGTGGTGGTGTCATTTGGTCTTACCAATGCACCAACCACTTTTATGTGCTTAATGAATAATGTATTCAAAACATTCTTGGATAGGTTTGTGTTGGTTTTCATTCATGACATACTAATATATTCCAATAATAGGGAAGAGCACGAAGAACATCTCAAGCTAGTACTTCAAGTGCTAAGAGAACACCATCTCTATGCTAAGCTTACTAAGTGTGAATTTTTCTAGAAACAAGTCCATTAGTTAGGCCATGTTATTTCTGAGGAAGGAGTGGCAATTGATCCTGACAAGATTAAAGCCATCATGTACTTGCCTACCCCAAAGGATCTATGTGATATCATATCGTTTATGGTCCTTGCAGGATACTATAGGATATTCATAAAAGGATTCTCCAAGATTGGTTTCCCAATCACCTCCCTTCAAATAAAGGGGGTTAAATTCATTTGGACATCAGAATGTGAAGAAAGATTTAAAGAGATGAAATGCCTTCTAATCGTTGTGCATGTGTTGAAGATTGCAGATCCAAACAAAAACTTCCTTGTGTGTACCAATTTCTGCAAGGAAGGGCTCGGAAGAGTCCTTATGCAAGAAGGACATGTGCTTTTCTACGAATCCAAAAAATTGAATGAGCATGAAGTCAATTATGTGACCCATGATATGGAATTGGTTTTTGTAGTGAATTATTTAAAAATTTGGAGGCATTACCTCCTAGGCAACAGATTTGTACTTATGACAGACCATAGTGGATTGAGGTATTTGTTTGACAAACCAAAACTAATGTGAGACAAGCTAGGTGGACAGCTCTCCTTAGTGAGTTTGATTTTGAATTAAAACATATCAAAGGAAAGGAGAACAAGTTGGTTGATTCCCTTAGTATAAGTATGAAAGTAGTTCACTTGGAAGCTATACACACTGGTGAATCAGACATCAAAGAGAGGGTAAAAAATGCACAGTAAAAAAATAAATTTTTCAAGACCATGGCTTCATACATAAAGAAATATCCCAGAGGGATGAAGTACGAAGGATATTAGATGCTTAATCATGGCTTGATGAATTATAAGGGAATATTGTATATTCCAAATTGTGACAACTTGAATAGGTTCATAATGGATGAACTACATAAAAGACCATATACTGGTCATCTTGGTTATCAGAAAATGATCACGACCACTAGGANAAGTTGGTTGATTCCCTTAGTATAAGTATGAAAGTAGTTCACTTGGAAGCTATACACACTGGTGAATCAGACATCAAAGAGAGGGTAAAAAATGCACAATAAAAAAATAAATTTTTCAAGACCATGGCTTCATACATAAAGAAATATCCCAGAGGGATGAAGTACGAAGGATATTAGATGCTTAATCATGGCTTGATGAATTATAAGGGGATATTGTATATTCCAAATTGTGACAACTTGAATAGGTTCATAATGGATGAACTGCATAAAAGACCATATACTGGTCATCTTGGTTATCAGAAAATGATCACGACCACTAGGAGACTATTCTATTGGCCTGGGATGAAAAAGAACATAGATGATTACTTAGCTAAGTATCTATAGTTTCAGTAGATCAAAGAAGAAGATCGACACCGAGTAGGGTTGTTACATCCGCTAACAATTCCCAAATGGAAATGGGAAACCATCTCCATGGATTTCATCACAGGATTACCAAGATCAACCAAACAGAACGATGCTATCATGGTAGTTGTGGAAAAACTCAACAAATATTCTCACTTCATACCTATCAAGTAAAATTTCAAGGAAATAGATATTTCCACCATCATCATGAAAGAGCTATTCAGAGTGCATGGCATGGCTAAGGAAATTATATCCGACAAAGATATAAAGTTTACTTCAAACTTTTGGAAATATCTGTTTGTTGGTTTTGAAACCAAATTGCCATTTAGTAAAGCCTATAAACCTCAAAATGATGGGAAGATAGAGAGGGTAAACCAAGTGTTAGAAGACATGTTTTGGATTCATGTAATGCATCAACCCAAGAAGTGGGAGGACTACCTACCACTGGCAGAATTTTCCTACAACAATGGCTATCAAGAGTCATTAAAAATTAGCCCTTTTGAATCCCTCTATTGAAGGAAATGCAACATTCCAATCAGCTAGAACAACCCAGTAGATAGAGTTACAATTGGGAAAGATATTCTAAAGGAAATGGAACATTCAGTGATTCGGATCAGGAAAAATATGAAGATATCCTAGGATAGAAAGAAGAGCTATGCAGACCTAAAAAGGACTCCTAGAGAGTTCAAAGCAGGGGATCATGTGTATCTCCGAGTTAGACCCAAGAGAAGCTCCTTGAGGGTGGGAGCTTGTGCCAAATTGGAACCTCGGTATTATGGACCCTTTGAAGTCTTGGATAGAGTGGGACTAGTAGCCTATCAACTAGCAGTCCCTGATAGAGTGAAAGCACATAATGTTTTCCATGTTTCTTTATTAAAGAAGTATGTACATGATTCTAATCATATTATTGACTGGTCTTTGATTCAGGTGGAACCCAAGGGAGAATTCCTGCCAAAACCTCGATGTATAATAGATAGGAAGGAAACCCCACTCAAGAATACGACCATTTCACAGGTCAAGGTGCAGGGAAAACACTTTGGTCCAGATGAGGCTACATGGGAAATGGAGGATGCCAAGAGATAGGCATATCCATTTTTATTTACTTATGTACATACATATCACATTAGGAGATAAAACATCGAGGATGATGTTACTTTAAGGGGGAGGTGATTGTAATACCCCTGTTTCCCCCAATTTGTAAATATAACTATAAATGGCCAAGAGACCATGTCAGACTAAATGTGTGTGAATGTTTGATTTGATGAACCTTGTATAAAAGGGTCAATGTATGGATTTTTGTTATTAATAGAATTTGAATATTTGTTGCGCAAATGTTGAAAGGGGGAAAGTTTTCCAAGATACACCATGGATGCTATGAGAGAGATGGTGAGAGGAAACCATGAATGGTTGATATGACCCTCACCAGACCAGTACTTACTGGGTGTAATTGCTCAAAATTCCTCTGACCCATAAATGAATTACTACTCAGGATGGTAGTTGGAAGGCCATCCTCAAGAGTTAATCAGGAGATGGGGAAGGGTACCCATATGTAAGTCTTCNGGAATATTGTATATTCCAAATTGTGACAACTTGAATAGGTTCATAATGGATGAACTACATAAAAGACCATATACTGGTCATCTTGGTTATCAGAAAATGATCACGACCACTAGGAGACTATTCTATTGGCCCGGGATGAAAAAGAACATAGATGATTACTTAGCTAAGTGTCTATAGTTTCAGTAGATCAAAGAAGAATATCGACACCGAGTAGGGTTGTTACATCCGCTACCAATTCCCAAATGGAAATGGGAAACCATCTCCATGGATTTCATCACAGGATTACCAAGATCAACCAAACATAACGATGCTATCATGGTAGTTGTGGAAAAACTCAACAAATATGCTCACTTCATACCTATCAAGTCAACTTTCAAGGAAATAGATATTTCCACCATCATCATGAAAGAGCTATTCAGATTGCATGGCATGGCTAAGGAAATTATATCCGACAAAGATATAAAGTTTACTTCAAACTTTTGGAAATCTCTGTTTGTTGGTTTTGAAACCAAATTGCTATTTAGTAAAGCCTATAAACCTCAAAATGATGGGAAGATAGAGAGGGTAAACCAAGTGTTAGAAGACATGTTTTGGATTCATGTAATGCATCAACCCAWGAAGTGGGAGGACTACCTACCACTGGYAGAATTTTCCTACAACAATGGCTATCAAGAGTCATTAAAAATTAGCCCTTTTGAATCCCTCTATTGAAGGAAATGCAACATTCCAATCAGCTAGAACAACCCAGTAGAYAGAGTTACAATTGGGMAAKATATKCTAAAGGAAATGGAACATTCAGTGATTCGGATCAGGAAAAATATGAAGATATCCTAGGATAGAAAGAAGAGCTATKBAGACCTAAAAAGGACTCCTAGAGAGTTCAAAGCAGGGGATCATGTGTATCTCCGAGTTAGACCCAAGAGAAGCTCCTTGAGGGTGGGAGCTTGTGCCAAATTKGAACCTCGRTATTATGGACCCTTTGAAGTCTTKGATAGAGTGGGACTAGTAGCCTATCARCTAGCAGTCCCTGMTAGAGTGAAAGCACATAATGTTTTCCATGTTTCTTTATTAAAGAAGTATGTACATGATTCTAATCATATTATTGACTGGTCTTTGATTCAGGTGGAACCCAAGGGAGAATTCCTGCCAAAACCTCGATGTATAATAGATAGGAAGGAAACCCCACTCAAGAATACGACCATTTCACAGGTCAAGGTGCAGGGAAAACACTTTGGTCCAGATGAGGCTACATGGGAAATGGAGGATGCCAAGAGATAGGCATATCCATTTTTATTTACTTATGTACATACATATCACATTAGGAGATAAAACATCGAGGATGATGTTACTTTAAGGGGGAGGTGATTGTAATACCCCTGTTTCCCCCAATTTGTAAATATAACTATAAATGGCCAAGAGACCATGTCAGACTAAATGTGTGTGAATGTTTGATTTGATGAACCTTGTATAAAAGGGTCAATGTATGGATTTTTGTTATTAATAGAATTTGAATATTTGTTGCGCAAATGTTGAAAGGGGGAAAGTTTTCCAAGATACACCATGGATGCTATGAGAGAGATGGTGAGAGGAAACCATGAATGGTTGATATGACCCTCACCAGACCAGTACTTACTGGGTGTAATTGCTCAAAATTCCTCTGACCCATAAATGAATTACTACTCAGGATGGTAGTTGGAAGGCCATCCTCAAGAGTTAATCAGGAGATGGGGAAGGGTACCCATATGTAAGTCTTCCAGGCCTAACCACAAATGGGGATTCAGACCCACACAAAATTGCTGAGAAAGGAAATAAAGGAGGTAATTCAGGGACAGAGAAGGACCTGGAAGATAGAATATTAGAGAAACCACTCTACCGGGAAGAGCAAGGAGGATAATTTGACTCTGGAGTCAAGAGAAAAGATGAGAAGAAATATTATTTTGGCTATAAGAATCCTGGAGCAAGGATTTCACTACAAGTTGATAAATGAGGCTTACGAGAAACTGAGGAATTTCTCATGCATATCTCCTTGTTTGGAGTAGAGAAAACCGATTTCGAAGATCCTTTGGGAGGAGGAGAGTAACCTTCGTCCTAAACTGTCATGGAGAAAATATAAAGAATATCTCTCAGAGAATCATGTTCTAGCTCGTGGGTGGCTAATGGTAAATCTGTAAGGAGTGACTGTGCCTATCGTCGGGAGGAAACATGCACCACTATCAGCAGTTGCTTCACATTTCGTAGTAATGATAAGTATTTTCATACCCTGTGTAATATATTGAATGTGATGATGAAATGTCTATGTTTTTGATTAAGTCTTCCAGTATTTTGAACAAATATTATATAGGCGCTTTTACTTCTGCAAACTGCTATGTTTTCATGACCTTTGAATTTTATTAGACTAGTTTCTAGAGAGTCATGGGATGGGAATCAACAGGAGGATCGGGGTAGGATCGAATCAAATGTCTAAGTCCCGTCGATCCCTTTAGGTTTACCTTAGGGGGAATGGGCATTTCCCTTTAGGATAACCATCCATCTGACCAAGGGCTCATGCCTGTTTTCTTAACCCCTTTGCTGTAAAAAGGGATTTGCACTTAGCCCCTAAGTTGTCCCAAAGGACCCATGTGACCAGGGCCTAAGAAACATGCGCTAGTTCGGAAGGAGATAACTCTTTTTTCTTAGGGAATTCGGGACTTGTGATTCCACAATCCTTGAAAATAGTATAAGGCCAAAGTCATGAATCGACGAGGGTCATCGATATGGGGATTCAACATAGATCACTCTCAGTTGTTGGATCGGACATAGGAAGGGAAGCATTAATCGCTTAGACAAAATTATAATTCAGGAGAATAGGAATGGTCTAAGAATGAAAATCTAGAATGTCGGAGTCATGTATTTAATTTGGATCATTGAAACTGGAGGGACACGTGTNTAGAGTGAAAGCACATAATGTTTTCCATGTTTCTTTATTAAAGAAGTATGTACATGATTCTAATCATATTATTGACTGGTCTTTGATTCAGGTGGAACCCAAGGGAGAATTCCTGCCAAAACCTCGATGTATAATAGATAGGAAGGAAACCCCACTCAAGAATACGACCATTTCACAGGTCAAGGTGCAGGGAAAACACTTTGGTCCAGATGAGGCTACATGGGAAATGGAGGATGCCAAGAGATAGGCATATCCATTTTTATTTACTTATGTACATACATATCACATTAGGAGATAAAACATCGAGGATGATGTTACTTTAAGGGGGAGGTGATTGTAATACCCCTGTTTCCCCCAATTTGTAAATATAACTATAAATGGCCAAGAGACCATGTCAGACTAAATGTGTGTGAATGTTTGATTTGATGAACCTTGTATAAAAGGGTCAATGTATGGATTTTTGTTATTAATAGAATTTGAATATTTGTTGCGCAAATGTTGAAAGGGGGAAAGTTTTCCAAGATACACCATGGATGCTATGAGAGAGATGGTGAGAGGAAACCATGAATGGTTGATATGACCCTCACCAGACCAGTACTTACTGGGTGTAATTGCTCAAAATTCCTCTGACCCATAAATGAATTACTACTCAGGATGGTAGTTGGAAGGCCATCCTCAAGAGTTAATCAGGAGATGGGGAAGGGTACCCATATGTAAGTCTTCTAGGCCTAACCACAAATGGGGATTCAGACCCACACAAAATTGCTAAGAAAGGAAATAAAGGAGGTAATTCAGGGATAGAGATGGACCTGGAAGATAGAATATTAGAGAAACCACTCTACCGGGAAGAGCGAGGAGGATAATTTGACTCTGGAGTCAAGAGAAAAGATGAGAAGAAATATTATTTTGGCTATAAGAATCCTGGAGCAAGGATTTCACTACAAGCTGATAAATGAGGCTTACGAGAAACTGAGGAATTTCTCATGCATATCTCCTTGTTTGGAGTAGAGAAAACCGATTTCTAAGATCCTTTGGGAGGAGGAGAGTAACCTTCATCCTAAACTGTCATGGAGAAAATAGAAAGAATATCTCTCAGAGAATCATGTTCTAGCTCGTGGGTGGCCAATGGTAAATCTGTAAGGAGTGATTGTGCCTATCGTCGGGAGGAAACATGCACCACTATCAACAGTTGCTTCACATTTCGTAGTAATGATAAGTATTTTCATACCCTGTGTAATATATTGAATGTGATGATGAAATGTCTATGTTTTTGATTAAGTCTTTCAGTATTTTGAACAAATATTATATCGGCACTTTTACTTCTCAAAACTGCTATGTTTTCATGACCTTTGAATTTTATTAGACTAGTTTCTAGAGAGTCATGGGATGGGAATCAACAGGAGGATCGGGGTAGGATCGAATGAAATGTCTAAGTCCCGTCGATCCCTTTAGGTTTACCTTAGGGGGAATGGGCATTTCCCTTCAAGATAACCATCCATCTGACCAAGGGCTCATGCCTGTTTTCTTAACCCCTTTGCTGTAAAAAGGGATTTGCACTTAGCCCCTAAGTTGTCCCAAAGGACCCATGTGACTAGGGCCTAAGAAACATGTGCTAGTTCGAAAGGAGATAACTCTTTTTTCTTAGGGAATTCGGGACTTGTGATTCCACAATCCTCGAAAATAGTATAAGGCCAAAGTCATGAATCGACGAGGGTCATCGATATGGGGATTCAACATAGATCACTCTCAGTTGTTGGATCGGACATAGGAAGGGAAGCGTTAATCGCTTAGACAAAATTATAATTCAGGAGAATAGGAATGGTCTAAGAATGAAAATCTAGAATGTCGGAGTCATGTATTTAATTTGGATCATTGAAACTGGAGGGACACGTGTCCACGGATCAACGATTATCTAGGATTCCGGGTATTCGGTGATATAGGGACGCACAAGTTTCCCCAGAGCTCTACAAGCCATAGTAAATCTTGGTCATAGATGCTAGGTACACATGGCGACAGATCCAATGTCGTCTGGAAGGAAATCCAAGAGATACATGTCAAACTCTCGAATCTGGAANTAATTGCTCAAAATTCCTCTGACCCATAAATGAATTACTACTCAGGATGGTAGTTGGAAGGCCATCCTCAAGAGTTAATCAGGAGATGGGGAAGGGTACCCATATGTAAGTCTTCCAGGCCTAACCACAAATGGGGATTCAGACCCACACAAAATTGCTGAGAAAGGAAATAAAGGAGGTAATTCAGGGACAGAGAAGGACCTGGAAGATAGAATATTAGAGAAACCACTCTACCGGGAAGAGCAAGGAGGATAATTTGACTCTGGAGTCAAGAGAAAAGATGAGAAGAAATATTATTTTGGCTATAAGAATCCTGGAGCAAGGATTTCACTACAAGCTGATAAATGAGGCTTACGAGAAACTGAGGAATTTCTCATGCATATCTCCTTGTTTGGAGTAGAGAAAACCGATTGCGAAGATCCTTTGGGGGGAGGAGAGTAACCTTCGTCCTAAACTGTCATGGAGAAAATAGAAAGAATATCTCTCAGAGAATCATGTTCTAGATCGTGGGTGGCCAATGGTAAATCTGTAAGGAGTGACTGTGCCTATCGTTGGGAGGAAACATGCACCACTATCAACAGTTGCTTCGCATTTCGTAGTAATGATAAGTATTTTCATACCCTGTGTAATATATTGAATGTGATGATGAAATTTCTATGTTTTTGATTAAGTCTTTCAGTATTTTGAACAAATATTATATAGGCGCTTTTACTTCTACAAACTGCTATGTTTTCATGACCTTTGAATTTTATTAGACTAGTTTCTAGAGAGTCATGGGATGGGAATCAACAGGAGGATCGGGGTAGGATCGAATGAAATGTCTAAATCCTGTCGATCCCTTTAGGTTTACCTTAGGGGGAATGGGCATTTCCCTTCAGGATAACCATCCATCTGACCAAGGGCTCATGCATGTTTTCTTAACCCCTTTGCTGTAAAAAGGGATTTGCGCTTAGCCCCTAAGTTGTCCCAAAGGACCCATGTGACCAGGGCCTAAGAAACATGCGCTAGTTCGAAAGGAGATAACTCTTTTCTCTTAGGGAATTCGGGACTTGTGATTCCACAATCCTCGAAAATGGTATAAGGCCAAAGTCATGAATCGACGAGGGTCATCGATATGGGGATTCAACATAGATCACTCTCAGTTGTTGGATCGGACATAGGAAGGGAAGCGTTAATCACTTAGACAAAATTATAATTCAGGAGAATAGGAATGGTCTAAGAATGAAAATCTAGAATGTCGGAGTCATGTATTTAATTTGGATCATTGAAACTGGAGGGACACGTGTCCACGGATCAACGATTATCTAGGATTCCGGGTATTCGGTGATATAGGGACGCACAAGTTTCCCCAGAGCTCTACAAGCCATAGTAAATCTTGGTCATAGATGCTAGGTACACATGGCGACAGATCCAATGTCGTCTGGAAGGAAATCCAAGAGATACATGTCAAACTCTCGAATCTGGAACCGCCAAAGTAACGAGGATTGTTGGATAAATTGGTACATGGAAATAAATCCCATGGTTCAGAGACTTCGTACTCCTGAGGAATTTGGCTAGGGGTTTTCAAGGTGTGAGAACTGTCAAATTTTCTAACACCAAAATAGATCTTGGTCGTTGATAGGAAGATGATACATGGCACCAGATTCGAGACTCCAAAAACTTAACTCTTCAGGGGATTTGCACCAACAAGATTCAGTGAGCTCCAAATCCTGGAGTCGTGAAGTAACGAGGACCATGGATGTATGGATCCACGTGGATACATCTCAACCATAGGATGGGGGTTGAANCTTAGACAAAATTATAATTCAGGAGAATAGGAATGGTCTAAGAATGAAAATCTAGAATGTCGGAGTCATGTATTTAATTTGGATCATTGAAACTGGAGGGACACGTGTCCACGGATCAACGATTATCTAGGATTCCGGGTATTCGGTGATATAGGGACGCACAAGTTTCCCCAGAGCTCTACAAGCCATAGTAAATCTTGGTCATAGATGCTAGGTACACATGGCGACAGATCCAATGTCGTCTGGAAGGAAATCCAAGAGATACATGTCAAACTCTCGAATCTGGAAYCGCCAAAGTAACGARGATTGTTGGATAAATTGGTACATGGAAATAAATCCCATGGTTCAGAGACTTCGTACTCCTGAGGAATTTGGCTAGGGGTTTTCAAGGTGTGAGAACCGTCAAATTTTCTAACACCAAAATAGATCTTGGTCGTTGATAGGAAGATGACACATGGCACCAGATTTGAGACTCCAAAAACTTAACCCTTCGGGGGATTTGCACCAACAAGATTCAGTGAGCTCCAAATCCTGGAGTCGTGAAGTAACGAGGACCATGGATGTCTGGATCCACGTGGATACATCTCAACCATAGGATGGGGTTTGAAGTGGCTCGTTGATGCCTTCTCGAGTAATGGGGACCCACAACCAAGGTGACACATGTCATCCATACTTGTAGGAATCATAGACCCCTTATGACTATTAAAGCATGACACATTTCATCCCCTTAATGAGGACACATGTCACCCCTAGAGCCTCATAGCGTGTCATCTCCTGGTTCATGCTCACCTAGCCAACGTGGCTGGTGATGTATTTGAGACACCGAGAGTTTGTATCACTTCGGCGTTTGAAATATTTAGGGTGTAGTACCATATAGAAACGCTCGATGTAAGTTTTCGATCGTCGAAGGACAAAAACCATGTGGCGATAATTTTGAATGTTTGAGTGTAGGTTGATACAAGAAGGTGCAACGATGAACATCAGATGTTGATCATCAACAGAAGAATGATGACCGTCGACATTCAAAATGTCAAAACATAGGGCATGCAACATTAAACACCGAACATCGATCATCGAAGGGCTATGGCCAAGTGGATATATTTCGGGGCTTCGAGGATTAGGAAAAAGGAGAGTTCTACGTCGAATGTTGAGCCCCTTTTTAAAAGTAGACTCTCCGCAAAGGATGTGGACTGTCGATCACCTCCATTGTTTGACGATTTGAGAACTTTCCAACACCGTTGGAACTCTTAAAGTTAGGGAACTTCAAAAGTGTTGAAACCTTTGCTAACGCAAACTCTTAGCTCCTCGTTTTTAGCCCGAAGTCACGAGGAGGACCACAATATCTAGTTCAAGAGCACAGTGAGAGATGTAAATATCAGGGGAGATGATTAAGAGGATTTTTCTTATTAAGGGACCCAAAATGAACCAAATACGCGAAAAACATGATGCCCCGTCCCTAGAAATGGTATTTAGGGGTTGGGTGTGTTACCAATTGGTATTAGATCATGGAAACAACACGTTTACTTATTGGGATCATGTAGGAGCCACATAAAAATGTTATTAGATCAATTATGGGGTAACTCCCTACCTTACCCCCCTTTATAATAAACTTGTCGGAACCTCTGCTGAAGAGAGGAACAAAACCTTCTATTGTTAATATATGTTTTGGAAGTCTGCACTATAGGTTACTATGTTTCCAAATAAATAAATGACTTCACCTTGCAGTGATATGTGTTGTTCATGAATTAGTATATTAGTAACTACAAAATGTTGTATCAACACTCCAACAATCTGTGNCTTAGACAAAATTATAATTCAGGAGAATAGGAATGGTCTAAGAATGAAAATCTAGAATGTCGGAGTCATGTATTTAATTTGGATCATTGAAACTGGAGGGACACGTGTCCACGGATCAACGATTATCTAGGATTCCGGGTATTCGGTGATATAGGGACGCACAAGTTTCCCCAGAGCTCTACAAGCCATAGTAAATCTTGGTCATAGATGCTAGGTACACATGGCGACAGATCCAATGTCGTCTGGAAGGAAATCCAAGAGATACATGTCAAACTCTCGAATCTGGAATCGCCAAAGTAACGAGGATTGTTGGATAAATTGGTACATGGAAATAAATCCCATGGTTCAGAGACTTCGTACTCCTGAGGAATTTGGCTAGGGGTTTTCAAGGTGTGAGAACCGTCAAATTTTCTAACACCAAAATAGATCTTGGTCGTTGATAGGAAGATGATACATGGCACCAGATTCGAGACTCCAAAAACTTAACTCTTCGGGGGATTTGCACCAACAAGATTCAGTGAGCTCCAAATCCTGGAGTCGTGAAGTAACGAGGACCATGGATGTATGGATCCACGTGGATACATCTCAACCATAGGATGGGGGTTGAAGTGGCTCGTTGATGTCTTCTTGAGTAATGGGGACCCACAACCAAGGTGACACATGTCATCCATACTTGTAGGAATCACAGACCCCTTATGACTATTAAAGCATGACACATTTCATCCCCTTAATGAGGACACATGTCACCCCTAGAGCCTCATTGCGTGTCATCTCCCGGTTCATGCTCACCTGGCCAACGTGGCTGGTGATGTATTTGAGACACCGAGAGTTTGTATCACTTCGGCGTTTGAAATATTTAGGGTGTAGTACCATATAGGAACGCTCGATGTAAGTTTTCAATCGTCGAAGGACAAAAACCATGTGGCGATAATTTTGAATGTTTGATTGTAGGTTGATACAAGAAGGTGCAACGATGAACATCAGATGTCGATCATCAACAGAAGAATGGTGACCGTCGACATTCAAAATGTAAAAACATAGGGCATGCAATGTTAAACACCGAACATCGATCATCGAAGGGCTATGGCCAAGTGGATATATTTCGGGGCTTCGAGGATTAGGAAAAAGGAGAGTTCTACACCGAATGTTGAGCCCCTTTTTAAAAGTAGACTCTCCGCGAAGGATGTGGACTATCGATCACCTCCATTGTTTGATGATTTGAGAACTTTCCAACACCGTTGGAACTGTTAAAGTCAGGGAACTTCAAAAGTGTTGAAACCTTTGCTAACGCAAACTCTTAGCTCCTGGTTTTTAGCCCGAGGTCACGAGGAGGACCCCAATATATAGTTCAAGAGCACAGTGAGAGATGTAAATATCAGGGGAGATGATTAAGAGGATTTTTCTTATTAAGGGACCCAAAATGAACCAAATACACGAAAAACATGATGCCCCATCCCTAGAAATGGTATTTAGGGGTTGGGTGTGTTACCGATTGGTATCAGATCATGGAAACAACACGTTTACTTATTGGGATCATGTAGGAGCCACATAAAAATGTTATTAGATAAATTATGGGGTAACTCCCTACCTTACCCCCCTCTATAATAAACTTGTCGGAACCTCTGCTGAAGAGAGGAACAAAACCTTCTATTGTTAATAGATGTTTTGGAAGTCTGCACTGTAGGTTACTATGTTTCCAAATAAATAAATGACTTCACCTTGCAGTGATATGTGTTGTTTATGAATTATTATATTAGTAACTACAAAATGTTGTATCAACACTCCAACAATCTGTGAACAATAGGAGAATTACAACATAAAGGATGGTGATAGATCAGGAGTTGGGGGAGAGCTCCCACAATAGAGAGGAAGAATCTGATGAAAGAAGGGTGGTGGAAACCCCTCCAAATTTGGCCTAAACTATAAGAAGCCTCATGGCAGAATTATAGAGCTATAAGGCAGAAAACGAAAGAATGATCAAGGAGCAGGAAAATCAAACATAAATTAATGCAGTCCTACTGCAAAGCCTATCAGATATACAAAGGCAACTGCAACATGGTCCAGCTACCAGTCATGTGGACATGCATCATACTAAGAAAACACCAAGTCCACCTGAGATACAAAAGCATGGTCNTAGTAAATCTTGGTCATAGATGCTAGGTACACATGGCGACAGATCCAATGTCGTCTGGAAGGAAATCCAAGAGATACATGTCAAACTCTCGAATCTGGAACCGCCAAAGTAACGAGGATTGTTGGATAAATTGGTACATGGAAATAAATCCCATGGTTCAGAGACTTCGTACTCCTGAGGAATTTGGCTAGGGGTTTTCAAGGTGTGAGAACTGTCAAATTTTCTAACACCAAAATAGATCTTGGTCGTTGATAGGAAGATGATACATGGCACCAGATTCGAGACTCCAAAAACTTAACTCTTCAGGGGATTTGCACCAACAAGATTCAGTGAGCTCCAAATCCTGGAGTCGTGAAGTAACGAGGACCATGGATGTATGGATCCACGTGGATACATCTCAACCATAGGATGGGGGTTGAAGTGGCTCGCTGATGTCTTCTTGAGTAATGGGGACCCACAACCAAGGTGACACATGTCATCCATACTTGTAGGAATCACAGACCCCTTATGACTATTAAAGCATGACACATTTCATACCCTTAATGAGGACACATGTCACCCCTAGAGCCTCATCGCGTGTCATCTCCTAGTTCATGCTCACCTGGCCAACGTGGCTGGTGATGTATTTGAGACACCGAGAGTTTGTATCACTTCGACGTTTGAAATATTTAGGGTGTAGTACCATATAGGAACGCTCGATGTAAGTTTTCGATCGTCGAAGGACAAAAACCATGTGGCGATAATTTTGAATGTTTGAGTGTAGGTTGATACAAGAAGGTGCAATGATGAACATCAGATGTCGATCATCAACAGAAGAATGATGACCGTCGACATTCAAAATGTAAAAACATAGGGCATGCAACGTTAAACATCGAACATCGATCATCGAAGGGCTATGGCCAAGTGGATATATTTCGGGGCTTCGAGGATTAGGAAAAAGGAGAGTTATACGCTGAATGTTGAGCCCCTTTTTAAAAGTAGACTCTCCGCGAAGGATGTGGACTGTCGATCACCTCCATTGTTTGACGATTTGAGAACTTTCCAACACCGTTGGAACTCTTAAAGTCAGGGAACTTCAAAAGTGTTGAAACCTTTGCTAACGCAAACTCTTAGCTCTTGGTTTTTAGCCCGAGGTCACGAGGAGGACCCCAATATCTAGTTCAAGAGCACAGTGAGAGATGTAAATATCAGGGGAGATGATTAAGAGGATTTTTCTTATTAAGGGACCCAAAATGAACCAAATACGCGAAAAACATGATGCCCCATCCATAGAAATGGTATTTAGGGGTTGGGTGTGTTACCAATTGGTATCAGATCATGGAAAAAACATGTTTACTTATTGGGATCATGTAGGAGCCACATAAAAATGTTATTAGATCAATTATGGGGTAACTCCCTACCTTACCCCCCTCTATAATAAACTTGTCGGAACCTCTGCTGAAGAGAGGAACAAAACCTTCTATTGTTAATAGATGTTTTGGAAGTCTGCACTGT
>JZKD02S2020073.1:20161-33095 GCA_000966675.3 Picea glauca | reverse complement strand
TTTCTTGGTCTGCAAATTACTCAGAGGTCTGAAGGGATGTTCATTTCTCAAGAAAAATATCTAAGAGAAATGTTGAAAAGGTTTCAAATGGAAGATTCTAAACCTGTGGGCACATATATGGTTAATGGATGAAAATTAAGCAAGGATGATGAATCACATGATGTTGATCAAAGTTCATATAGGTCAATGATAGGCAACCTGTTGTACATCACAGCATCTCGCCCAGACATAATGCATGTTGTTGGAATGGTAGGAACATATTAGTCTACACCTAAACATAGTCATTTTCTAGCTGTCAAAAGGATATTCAGATATTTGAAAGAAACAATGAACTATGGCCTATGGTATCCTAAGAATCAGAATTTTCAATTATCATTCTACTCAGATGTGGATTGGGCTAACTGCATGGATGAAAGGAAAAGCACGAGTGGAGGTGCATTCTTCTTAGGAGATTCTCTAGTAGCATGGTTGAGTAAAAAGAAAGGTTCCATTTCTTTATCAACTACAGAGGCATAGTACATTGGTGTTGCTACCTATTGCACTCAGGTATTATGGATGATTCAGACACTTGCAGACTTGGAGGTAAAATATGCTGCACTAATCCCAATTCATTGTGATAACACTAGTGCCATCAGTGTGTCCAAGAATCCTGTATTCCACTCCAAGACCAAGCATATTCCCATAAAATACCATTTTATGAGAGAGCATGACACCAATCAGATTGTTCAGGTCCATTACATTCCAACCATATAATAAATTGCAAACATATTTACTAAACCCCTAGCCAAGACACCATTTGAATATCTTCGACAAAAGTTGGGTGTCATCCCATCTCACACCTAAGAGAGTCCATCTTGTTAGGGGGAGTTTGTATTGATTGAATATCTAATGCCTCTGAAAAATACTGCAATAACTCAGGGGCAGCGTGTTTTCTTAGACATTGATGTCAAAGGGGGACAAAACAATAGTTCCAGGTGCCTTTGTTGCCATCAATGCCAAAGGGGGAGATTGTTTTCATGTTTTACAGGCAGTGTATGCTTGTCATTGATGGCAAGTACAGCAGTGATGATGGCTTGAGTACAAGTACAATGTGCTAGGCGGGCACCAGAAGTATTTTGGGGAGACGTAGCAGAGAAAGCTCGTGAAGACTAGAAGAGACAGTGCAGAGGTGCACACAGAGTGCAAGAGTGTGCTTGTTCATTTGATGGCAAACAGGCAAGCAAGGAAGATCAACAAAGATGATGGCATGGAAAGATCGGAAGTGTAAACTCCATTTCGTAGTTTCGGATACCAGGAGTTGGAGGAGTCAAGAGTCGAGACTCTTCATCACAGAAGTTCCGAAGTTGCGAAATGCGAAATGCTGAAAAGTTGATTTGAATCCATTTCGGAGTTCCGGATACCAGGAGTTGGGGGAGTCAAGAGTCGAGACTCTTCTTCATAGGAGTCCTGAAGTCACAAATTACGAAATTGCGAAATATCAAAGACTCCATTTTGGAGTTTCAGATACCGAGAGTTGGAGGAGTCAAGAGTCGAGACTCTTCATCACAGGAGTCCCAAAGTCACAAAATCCAAAATCGCGAAATGTCAAAGACTCCATTTCATAGTTTTGGATACCGGGAGTTGGAGGAGTCAAGAGTCAAGACTCTTCATCACAGGAGTCTCGAAGTCATGAAATGCGAAACGCCAAAAAGTTGATCTAACTCCATTTTGGAGTTTTAGATATCGGGAGTTGGAGGAGTCAAGAGTTGAGACTCTTCTTCACAGGAGTCTCGAAGTCGCGAAATGTCAAAGACTCCATTTCAGAGTTTTAGATACTGGGAGTTGGAGGAGTCAAGAGTCAAGACTCTTCATCACAGGAGTCCTGAAGTCACGAAATGAGAAATGCCAAAATTGTGAAAGCGCTTTATGGATAAGGACTTTGTCACCGTCAGTGGTCACATAGTCGAAGAGCTGTAGAGAAGAGTTTGAAGAGGCAAGCTCCATTTCAGAGTTTGGGACATTGAGAGTCAAGATGGCTCTTCACAAAATCCCTAAAAACGCGAAATGCGAAATGTGTGTTCAGAATTGGCCCCTGGTCATAACCTATGGTCACATTGATGAAGGCTCAAGGGAGGATCTAGGATGAATCTAATATCCATTTCAGAGATCATGACTTGGAGAGTTGAGATGCCTCTTCACCACAGGAATGTCGAAATGCCAAATTGTTGAAATGTGAAGTGGCAAAATCAACGTGACACCCTGTGCTTGTAATCCAATGATGTTGGATACTTGGAAATCTAATCGAAGGGATATTGTTACTCTTAGAATTTAATCGATTAGTTACAATTCAGTTATCAGAACTGAATCATGAGCCTTGGACGGTTGGTGATTCAGTTGCTGATGTGTTTTCTCATAGGATCGCAGTGTAACTGCTAGAAATGACTGATGGTTTCTGCCAAAGGACTCGAAGAGACTTCAGAGTGATCGCCAGAGAAGATAAAGAGTCTCAAGGAATCTTCCAGTGGAATGAAGACTACTCATAGAGGCCATTGACATATGTAAGACTGTTGGAGATTGGAACTGCAACAGAGGGAATGAGCTCGACTGTGACAGAGAAGACGAAGAGTCTCGACTGTGAGATAGGCTAAGGAATCTCAGCATAACACCCAGTAATGATGAACTCATGGGAATAATCACAAGAGAAGCTGAGGAATTTCCATGATGATCAGGAAGAGGACTTGACATGGGGAGAACATGCAAAACAGAGAGAGTGTGTTGATGCTCGAGGGAGCGAAGCGGTGGCAAGGTGGAGTGACAGTGAATATCACAATGTGGAGAACAATGTCGTTGACCGAGAATGTAGAAGTATTGCGCATATTGCATGCACAAGGTGCACAGATACTACAAGAATGCATAACAAAGAAGAGATGAGGGATGTTGTTGTTGAGAAGAATTGATGTGTGTAGAAGGAGGCAGAGTGCAGCAGCTTAAATGCATAGAAGAGGAATGGTGCATTGAATGGACATGGCGCACAGAGCATAAAAGGTAGAAGAACAGAAAGTGCAAGGAATGTGTGTAGGAAGACACTGATGCAGACAGAGAAGCACAGTGTAGAAGAACAGTGAAGAGACAGGTAAGACATTGATGAAAATTATATCATTGTAATTAGTTTCAGTAGCAAAGATTTATATTTCAGGGTGGTTGGGAGGTGCAAGGGAGGACTATTGTCCTCAGATGTTTAATTAGGTTCTTGAATATAGGGATTTGTAGCTTCCATCTGGTTACAGCTAGAGAAACCAGGGTGGCATGGTGGTACAAGGGAGAACTGTTGTTCTCTGTTATACAGGCTGGTGCCTGTGCAACTGGAATTTGGTGCTTCCATCCAGTTGGTGCTGGAACACTTAGGGAGTTGTTTCTTCCTTCTAGTGGGTGCTAGAGAAACCAGGGAGTTGGTGCTTCCTTCTAGTGGGTGCTAGAGAAACCAGGGAGTCAGTGCTTCCTTCTAGTGGGTTCTAGAGAAACCAGGGAGTCGGTGCTTCCCTCTAGTGGGTGATAGAGAATCCAAAGAGTTGGTGCTCTCATCAAGTAGCAGCTTGCAAAACAAAGATTGTAGCCTCATT
Source organism: Picea glauca (assembly GCA_000966675.3). NCBI lineage: Eukaryota > Viridiplantae > Streptophyta > Pinopsida > Pinales > Pinaceae > Picea > Picea glauca. Next base: position 29,496 of record JZKD02S2020073.1, on the reverse strand, counting down.
ATAAGTTGGTGGTCATAATTATGATAATGTAAAGAATGTAAAGATTACATATCATATAAAGAAGAAGAGGTTTTTACCATTTATGGGTTTCCTCAGGAAATATTTGTCTCTGTGTATCTCATTTGAGTGAATGATGTTGAATGTTCTATTTCTTACTTCCCTTCATTATTCTGATTGTCATTGAGTGATCTGTGAAAAGTTTAAAAGAAGCATAATTGTTTAAGCAAGGTAACAACTGTTTCACTCCCCCCCCTCTCAGTTGTCCAACACTACCCCAAAGGATGTATCTGATATCAGATCCTTTATGTTCATAGCAGGCTACTATAGGAGATTCATAAAAGGATTCTCCAAGATTGGTTTCCCAATAAATTCTCTTCAGAAAAAGGGGGTTAAATTCATTTCGAAATCAGAATGTGAAGAAATATTTCAAGAGATGAAATACCTTCTAACCAATGCGCATGTGTTGAAGATTGCAGATCCAATCAAAAACATCCTTTTGTGTATAGATGTCTACAAGGAAGGGCTCGAAGGAGTCCTTATGGAAGAAGGACATGTGATTTTCTACAAATCCACAAAATTGAATGAGCATGAAGTCAATTATGCGACCCATGATATGGAATTGTTTTCCATAGTGCACACTTTAAAAATTTGGAGGCATTACCTCCTAGGTAGGATATTTGTACTTATGACAGACCATAGTGGATTGAGGTATTTATTTGACCAACCAAAACTCAATGTGATACAAGCTAGGTGGATTGCTCTCCTTATTGAGTTTGATTTTTAAATAAAATATATCAAAGGAAAGGAGAACATGTTGGTTGATGCCCTTAGTAGAAGTATGAAAGTAGTTCAATTGGAAACTCTAAGCACCAGTGAATCAGACATCAAGGAGAGGGTAAAAAAAACACAAGAAAAAAATGCATCTTTCAAGACCGTGGCTTTGTACCTAAAGCAAGAGCCCACATGGCTGAAGTACGAAGGATGTCAAATGCTTAATGATGACTTGCTTAATTATAAGGGTAGATTGTATATTCCAAATTGTGACAACTTGAATAGGTTCATAATGGATGAAATACATAAAAGACCATATATTGGTCATCCTGGTTATTAGAAATTGATCACAGCCACTAGGAACTATTCTATTGGTTTGTGATGACAAATAACATAGATGATTACTTAGCTAAGTGTCTATAGTTTCAGCAATTCCAAGCAGAGCATTGGCACCCACCAGGGTCATTACAACCACTACCAATTCTCGAATAGAAATGGGAAACCATCATCATGGATTTCATCACAAGATTACCAAGATCAACCAAACAGAACAATGCCATCATGGTAGTTGTGGATAAACTCAACAAAGATTATCATTTCATACATGTACGGTCAACATGAAAGGAAATAGATATTTCCAACATCTTCATGAAAGAGATATTCAGATGGCATCTCATGCCTAAGGAAATTATATCCAACAAAGATGCAAAGTTTACTTCAAACTTTTGGAAATCTCTGTTTGTTGGTTTTGAAACCAAATTTCTATTTAATAAACCCTATCAGCCTCAAACTAATGGAAATACAGAGAAGGTAAACCAAGTGTTAGAAGACATGCTTAGGATGCATGTAATGCATCAACCCAAGAAGTGGGAGGACTACCTACCACTTGTAGAATTTTCCTACAACAATGGCTATCAAGAGTCACTAAAAATGAGCCCTTTTGAAGCCCTTAATGGAAGGCAATGCAACATCCCAATCAGCTAGAAAAACCCAATAGACAGAGTTAAAATTGGTCAATATATGCTAAAGGAAATGGAACATCCAATGATTCAGATTAGGCAAAATATGAAGATATCCCATGATAGACAAAAGAGCGATGCAGACCTGAAAATGACTCCTAGAGAGTTCAAAGCAGGGGATCATGTGTATCTTCGAGTTAGACCCGGGAGAAGCTCCTTGAGGGTGGGATATTTTTCCAATTTGGCAACTTGGTATTATGGACCCTTTGAAGTCTTGGATAGAGTGGGACCAGTAGCCTATCGAATAACACTCCCTCCCACAGTGAAAGCACATAATTTTTTCCATGTTTCTTTATTAAAGAAGTATCTACATGATTCTAATCATATTATTGACTAGTCTGTGATTCAGGTGGAGCTCGAGGGATAATTACTACCAGAACCCCAATCCATAATAGACAGGAAGGAAACCCCACTCATGAACAGGACCATTTCACAGGTCAAGGTGTCGTGGAAACACTTTGGCCCCGATGAGGATACATGGGAAATGGAGGATGCCATGATACATGCATATCCATTTTTTTTTACTTCTACACATACAGAGCACAGGAACAGATAGAACATAGAGGATGATGTTACTTTAAGGGGGAGAGGATTGTTATACCCCAGTTTCTCCCAATTTGTAAATATAACTATAACTGGCCAAGAGAGTATAGAAGACTAAATGTGTTTGAATGTTTGATTTGATGAAACTTGTATAAAAGGGTCAATGTATGGATTTATGTTATTAATAGAATTTGAATATGTGTTTCACAACTGCTGAAAGGGGGAAATTTTTCCAAGATAGACCATGGATGCTATGAAAAAGATGGTGAGGGGAAACCAAGAATGGTTGATATGACCCTCACCAGACTAATACTTACTGGGTGTAATTGCTAAATAGTCCTCTGACCCGGAAATGAATTACCAGTCAGGATGGTAGTTGGAAGGTCATACTCAAGAGTTAATGAGGAGATGGGGTGGGGTAACCATTTGTAAGGCTTCTAGGTCTGACCACGAATGGGGATTCAGACCCACACAACATTGTTGAGGAAGTAAAGAAAGGAGGTAATTCAGGGACATAGATGGACCTGCAAGATAACAAAGTAGATAAGAGACTCTCTTGGGAAGAGCAGGTAGGATACTTCGACTTTGCAGTCGAGTGAAAAGCTGAGAAGAAATATTATTTTGGCTGTAAGAATCCTGCAGAAAGGGTTTCACTACAAGTTGATAAACGAGGCTTACGAGCGACTGACGAAGTGCTCATGCAGATATCCTTTCTTGGAGTAGAGAAAACTGATTTCCAATATCCTCTAGGAGGAGGAGAGTAACCTTCGTACCTAACTTTCTTGGCTAAAATAGAAATAATCTCTCGCAAATCATCACGTTCTAGATCAGGGGTGGCCAGTGGTAAATCCGTAAGGAGTGACTATGCCTATCGTCGGGAGGAAACATGCACTCCTATCAACAATTGCTTCACATTTCCCAGTTCTGATAAGTATTTTCATACCCTGTGTAATATATTGGATGTGATGATGAAATGTTTGTGTTTGTGATTAAGTATTTAAGTATTTTTAACATATATTATATAGGTGCTTTTACTTCTGTAAACTGTTATGTTTTCATGATCTTTGAATTTTATTAGACTAGTTGTTAGAGATTCATGGGATGGGAATCAACATGAGGATTGGGGTAGGATTGAATGAAATGTATAAGTCCCACCAATACCTTGAGGTTTACCTTAGCAGGAATGGGCGTTTCCCTTCAAGTTAACCATCCATCTAATTGAGTGCTCATTACTGTGTTCTTAGTGTCTTTGCTACAAAAATGGATTTGCGCTTAGCCCCTAAGTTTTTCCAAAGGACCCATGTGACCAGGGCCTAGGAACCGTGCCCTAGTCTAAAAGGAGATAACTCTTTCAGCTTTGGGACTTCAGGACTTGTGATTCCACAATCCTTGAAAACAGTCGAAGGCCAAGGTCACAAATTGAAGAGGGTCGTCGATCTGGGGATTAAACATAGATCACTCTCAGTCGTTAGATCGGACATAGGAAGGGAAGCATTAAGAGCTTCGACAAAATGCTAATTTGGGAGAATAGAAATGGTTTAAGACTAAAACTCTCGATTGTTGGAGTCATGGAGTTAGTATGGATCGTTGAAACTGGAGAGACAGTTGTCCATGGATGAACGGTTATCCGAGAGTCCGGGTATTCAGTGACATAGGGATGCACGAGTTTCCCCAGAGCTCTACAAGATGGAGTAAATCATGGTCGTAGATTCTAGGTACACGTGCCAATAGATCTGGTGTGGTTCGGAAGGAAATCCAATAGATACATGCTGAACTCTCAAATGTCAAACCATCGAAGTGACGAGGATCATTGGATGAATGGGTACGTGGAAAGAAATCCTGCGGTTCGGAGACTTCATACTCCAGAGGAATTTGGCCATGGGTTTTCAAGGTGTGAGAACCGCCAAAGTCATGAAAACTAAAATAGATATTGGTCATTGATAGGAATATGACATGTGGCGTCAGATCTGAGAGTCTGAAGACTTAGCTCTTCGGGGGATTTGCACCGATAATATTGAGTGAGCTACAAATCCCGGAGTTGTGAAGTAATGAGGACCGTGGATGTATGGATCCACGTGGATACATATCAACCATAGGATGGGGGTTGATGTTGCTCATTGATGTCATCCCGGGTGACATGGACCCACAACCAAGGTGACACATGTCATCCGTATTTGGCTAAATCACAGACCGCTTATGACTATTAAGCATGACACATGTCATCCCATTAATGAGGACACATGTCATGCCTCAACCCTCATCACATGTCATTTCCTGGTTCATGACCTCCTGGCCAATGTGGATGGTGGCGTATTCGAGACTCTGAGATTTTGGATCACTTTGACATTCAAAATATTTAGGGTGTAGTACCATATAAGAATGTTAGGCGTAAGTTGCCAATCTCCAAAGGATAAAATCCACATGGTGAGAATTCAGAACGTTTGAGTGTAGGTTGATACATGAAGCTCCAATGATGATCGTCCATACTTGATCATCGACAGACGAATGACGACCACCAACTTATGAAATGCCAAAACAAAGGGTGTGAAATGTTAAACATTGAATGCTAATCGTCCAAGGGCTATGGCCACATGGAGATATTTCAGGGCTTCAGGGATTAGGAAAAAGGAGAGTTATGTGCCCAATGTTGAGCTTATTTTTAAGAATAGGATCTCTATGAAGGATGTTGATTTTCGATCTCCTCCATTGTTTAGAGATTTCATAATTTTACAACACCGTTGGAACTCCCGAAATCCGGGAACTTCAAAAGTGTCAAAAAATTTTCTAACACAAACTCTTAGCTCCTGTTGTTCATCCCGAGGAGGACCTCACTAGATGGTTCAAGCACACAGTGAGAGATATAAATATCGGAGGAGATGATTCAGAGAGTTTTTCTTAGTAAGGGACCAAATATGTGAAAAAATTGATGCCCCATGCCTGGAGATCGTATTCAAGGGTTGGGTGTATTACAAATTAGTATCAGATCATGGAAACAACACTTTTCCTTCTTCGGCTCCTGCAAGAGCCGCATAAAAATGTTATTAGAGAACTTATGGGGTAAATCCCTACCTTAAACCCCTCTATAAGAAACTTGTCTGAACCTCTGTTGAAGAGAGGAACGAAACCTTCTATTGTTGATAGATGTTTTGGAAGTATGCATTATAGCTTGCTAATGTTTCCAAATAAATAATTGACTTCACGTTGCAATGAAATATGTTGTTCATGAATTGGTAGATTAGTAACCAACAAAAAATGTTTTATCAACACTCAAGAAGTAAGTGACCAATAACATAACTACAATGTAAAGGATGATGACACATGAGGAGTTGGGAGAGATCTCACACAATAGAGAGGAAGAATTTGATGAAAGAAGGGTGGTGGAAACCCCTCCAAATTTGACCGAAATTGTAAGAACCCTCATGGAATAATTACAAAGTTATAATATTTACAATGAAAGAATGATCAAGGAGTAGGAAATGTAGACATAAATTAATGCAATCCTACTGCAAAGCCTATCAGATATACAAAGGAAATTGCAACATGGTCTAGTTTCCAGTCATGAGGATAGGCATCATACTAAGAAAACTCCAAGTCCACATGAGATATAGAAGCATGGTCTTGAAAGTGGCCACAACAGGAGGATCACCTCAAAGAAGGCCCAACATGGAGCCAAGAGACATTCAATAAAATATTCTTCTAGTGAGGACACTGACAACTCCAATGAATCCTCTTATGGAAAAACTAGTTCCCATTCTCAGACGAGAGGAAAGAAGAGGAAACATTCCAAGAGTTGTGACCCTAAAGAAGCCAAGAAAGCCAAACCACCCAACTTCGATGGAGAGATTGAAATGGGGGAAGAAGAAGAAGTTTGGCTACTCAGCTTGAAGAAGTAGTTCAGTTTCCATGCCCACTCTGAAAACTTAAGGCTCAGAGAGCCATTTTTAACTTGAATGGGAAGGATTCCATTTTGTGGGAGGACCTTAGGAACGTGAAAGGAGTCCATGAGAAGGACTTTTCATGGAAACAATTTTAGAAATACTTTAAGAATAAGTACCTATCGGAAAAGTACTTTGATGGGAATACCAAGGATTTCTATGAACTCAAGATGGGACAAATAACCATAGATGAGTATATCGAAAAATTTCTCGAGTTGATGAGGTATGCTCCCTACATAAAGGATGAAAACGTAAAGATGCAACGATTTATTAGTGGCTTACCTCAGTCTTACCAGGACATAATTGAGTTTGATGAGCTAAAGACCTTAGAAGATACTATTGGAAACCCAAGGTACTGCTATGAGAAATTCAAGAGTAAGATAGAACGACATGAATAATGGAAGAAGAAAAACAATTCAGGAATCAAGAAGAAGGGGTTTAAACCTCAAAATTTAAGAACCTTGGTAAGAGCTCTAGGATGAGCCTTCCTTCTAGAAGTGTGTAACGGCAAAATTTTCCATCCCAGACTGGAAATAAACCATTCATAGAAACTCCAAGTAATATGGATAACACGAAGAGAGAATCCTTGAAATGTTGGGGTTGTAGAGAGGAACATATACTAAGGGACTATCCGCATATGCCAAGAACCCTAGGAGTATCTACAACATCCAAGAGGATACGACAGTCAATGATGTGGCTAGGAGTCTACCACACATTTATGCAACCTTGGATAATAGATAAGATGACTACCAATCTTTAGTGGTGGACATGGAAGGTATGATTTCCAACCACCCTGATTCCATTTTAATTGACCCTGGTTCTAATTTGAGTTATGTTTCCCCTCAAGATGTTGAGAAATGTAAATTTCAAAAAGTTAAACATGTTAAATCATGGCTGGTACAACTAGCCACTGGAACCAAAAGAAAAGTAACATAGTTCATACCATCATACCAATTTTCCATGAGTGGGTTTCCCACCCAAGAAAACCTAAGCATACTACCCCTAGGATCTTATGACAAGTAATGAACTATGTTGAGAATGCAAAACCTAGCATAGAGAACCATCCCATATTAAGTGAATATAAATATGTATTCCCAGAAGAGGTATCAGGTCTACCTCCAAAAGGGATATTGAATTTTCAATAGAACTTGTACTAGGAGTAGTGGCAATGTCTAGAAAAACCTATAGAATGAGTACACCAGAGCTAGTTGAGATCAAACTATAGTTGAAGGAGATGTGGGACAAAGGCTACATACTTCCTAGTGTGTATCCATGGGGAGCACCAACCTTGTTTGTGAAAAAACAAAGATGGCACACTCGGAGTGTGCATATATTATAAACAACTCAATAAGATGACCATCAAGAATAAGTATCCCTTTCCCAGAATTGATGACTGTTTTACCAATTAAGGGGTGCTATAATATTCCCCAAGATTGACTTGAGGTTTGGATACCATCAGGTCAGAATTAAATATGAAGACATCCACAATATAACCTTTAGGACAAGATATGGTCACTATGAATTTGTGGTGGTGTCATTTGGGCTTACCAATGCACCAACCACTTTTATGTGATTAATGAATAATGTATTAAAAAAGTTGTTGGATAGGTTTGTGTTGGTTTTCATTAATGATATTCTAATCTATTTCAAGAATAGGTAAGAGCACGAAGAACATCTCAAGTTAGTACTCCAAGTGCTAAGAGAACATCACATGTATGCTAAGTTGAGTAAGTGTGACTTTTTCTAGAAACAAGTCCATTACTTAGGCCATGTTATTTCTGAGGAAGGTGTGGCAGTTGATCATGAAAAGATTAAATCCATCATGGACTAGCCTACCCCAAAGGATGTATCTCATATTAGATCCTTTATAGTCCTGGCTAGATAATATAGGGGATTCATAAAATCATTCTCCAAGATTGGTTGCCCAATCACCTCCCTTCCAAAAAAGGGGGTTAAATTCATTTGGAAATCATAATGTGAATAAATATTTCAAGAGATGAAATACCTTCTAACCAATGTGCATGCGTTGAATATTGCAGATCCAAACAAAAAATTCCTTGTGTATAAAAATGTTTGCAAGGAAGGACTCGGAGGAGTACTTATGGAAGAGGGACATGTGATTTACTACGAATCCAGAAAATGGAATCAACATTAAGTCAATTATGAGACCCATGATATGGAATTGGTTTCCATAGTGAATTCTTAAAAAATTTGGAGGCATTACCTCCTAGGTAGGATATTTGTACTTATGACAGACCATAGTGGATTGAGGTATTTTTTTGACCAACCAAAACTCAATGTGAGACAAGATAGGTGGATGTCTCTCCTTAGTGAGCTTGATTTTGAAATCAAACATATCAAATTAAAGGAGAAGAGGTTGGTTGATGCCCTTAGTATAAGTATGAAAGTAGTTCACTTGGCAGTTGTAAGCGCCAGTGAATCAAGCATCAAAGACGCGGTAAACAATGCACAAGAAACACATGCATTTTTCAAGACTGTGGCTTCATACCTAAAGCAGGAGCCCACATGGCTTAAGTAATAGGGCTATCAAATGCTTAATGATGACTTGTTGACTTATAAGTGAAGATTGTATATTCCAAATTATGACGACTTGAAGAGGTTCATAATGGATGAAATACATAAAAGACCATATACCGGTCATCCTTGTTATCAGAAAATGATCACGACCAGTAGGAGACTATTCTATTGGCCCGGGATGAAAAATAATATAGATGACTACTTAGCTCTGTTTCTAGAGTTTCAGCAAGTCAAAGTAGAGGACCGAAAACCACCAGGGATGTTACAGCTACTACCAATTCCCGAATGGAAATGAGAAACCATGTCCAATTATTTCATCACAGGATTACCAAGACCAACGAAATAGAACGATGCCATCATGGTAGTTGTGGAAAAAATCAGCAAATATGCTCACTTCATACCTGTCAAGTCAAATTTCAAGGAAATATATATTTCCATCATCTTCATGAAAGAGATATTCAGATTGCATGGCATGACTAAGGAAATTATATCCGACAAAGATACAAATTTTACTTCAAAATTTTGGAAA
>JZKD02S2020072.1:525269-535336 GCA_000966675.3 Picea glauca | reverse complement strand
GGATGCAGGATCCATTTGAGATCGGAAGGCTTTATCTCGACCTTTTAGCAGAACGGTGTTTGATTGAACCGACGGCGAGAGACGCTGATGGGCGCGTGCTTTGCTTCAGGATGCTCAAAGTCGTGCGTGATTTGGCAATCCAAATTGCTAAGGATGAAGAATATGTCTACAGTTGTGTGGGTAACGGTTTGGAGGAATTGCAAATTTCTTCAGAAATCAAACGGATTTTCTTGAGCAGCAACAACTTGAGTTCTCTTCAGCAATTTTTTTCCTCTCCACAAATGTTTCCAAAAATGTGCTCATTGTTGATTTCTCAAAACACGGAATTAACAAAAATTCCAAAAAAAGTGATCGTCAGTATGCTGTCTCTCAAGGTTCTCAAGGTTCTGGATTTGAGTGGAACATCAGCGAGCTCATTGCCAGAGAATATGGGGTCTTTGAAACAGCTAATATGCCTAAAGTTATCAGGCATGCCGATAAAAGGACTCCCTAAATCTCTTAGGGATCTTGGACACCTGGAGATCCTTGATCTTAGCTTCACTAAGATCAAAGAATTACCATCTGACATTCATATGTTGAGATCCCTCAGGTATCTGGGCCTTAGTGGATGCGAATGTTTGCAAAATCTGCCTTATAGCATCTCGAGCCTCACGTCTTTGCAATACTTGTATATGGATGGATGCAGTATGTGGACAAAGCCTACCAGGAATAGGTGCAAAAGAGTGGCCTCTCTTCAGAGCTTAGGCGATCTAATACAACTTAGAAAGTTAGCTCTGCAAATCGACTGGGAAGAAGCTATTGGACAGGGGACACTAGGGAGTATGACCGAGATGGACACCCTCCTCTTGATACTCCCCAAGATGAAAAGTCTACCCTTGGACATAAATAATATGTCAAAGTTGAGAAGTCTTTCATTGAAATGCTCTGAATTGACTGAAATGGATTCATTTAAATGTTCTAGTTTGACAGAAATGAAGAATGATGTTACCAATTTCAAACATTTGAGCTATCTTAAATTTTATGAGTGTGCTAAGTTGAAAGATTTTCAACATTTACACAAACTCCAAAATTTAAGGCACTTGGAGATTATTCTTTGTCCAGAGGTAAAGAAGTTTCCGCAGGAATTTGGTGAGAAAGAGGCATTTCCTCTATTGAAGATATTATCATTAGTTGGACTAAAACAGTTAGTGGAGCTGCCAGAAATAAAGGAGGGTGCAATGTCTTCCCTTGAAATATTTAATATGATGGATTGTCCAATTTTGAAGATATTGCCACAGACTTATTTGAATTTGGGAATTAAAATAAGAGTTTATGGTTGTCCAAAGTTAGAAGTGGTAGAAAACAGGAATTTGGTACAAGTGGTAGCAATGGCAATAAACACAGAAGAAATCATAACAAGGTACTTGCAAGTACTTCAAAAGAAAGAAAATTGGTTATATGGTGAATTTTGGTGTAATGAGCTTTTTCTATTTGTGGAAGGCCTTATGACACTTGCATAAATTATATTTTTATGAAGAATATTGTATCTCATCTACAAGAAAGAAGATTAGTTATATGGTGAATTTTGGTGTAATGAGCTTTTTCTATCTGTGGTGAAAGGCCTTGTGACACTAGTATTATTTATATTTTTATGAAGAACATTGTATCTCGTTGAGAAGAAAGAAGATTAGTTATATGGTGAATTTTGGTGTAATGAGTTTTTTCTATTTGTGGAAGGTCTTATTACACTTGTATAATTTATATTTTCATAAAGAACATTGTATCTTATCAATAAAAAGATTGGTTATATGGTGAATTTTGGTGCAATGAACTTTTTCTATTTGTAGAAGGCCTTATGACATTTGTATAATTTATATTTTCATAAAGAACATTGTATCCAAAAGAATAAAAAGATTAGTTATATGGTATATTTTAGTGCAATGAACTTTTTCTATTTGTAGAAGGCCTTATGACATTTATATAATTTATATTTTCATAAAGAACATTGTATCCAAAAGAAAGAAGATTAATTATATGGTGAATTTTGATGCAATGAGCTTTTTATATTTGTGGAAGGTCTTATGACACTTTATCATTTATATTTTAGTGAAGGAAAGAAGATTGATTATAGGGTGAATTTTGGTGCAATGAGCTTTTTCTATTTCTAGAAGGTCTTATGACACTTGCATAATTTATACTTTCATGAACAACATTGTATCTCATCCAAATGAAATAAGATTGGATATATGATGAATTTTGGTGCAATGAGTATTTTCTATTTGTGGAAGACCTTATGACACTATAATTTATATTTTCATGAAGAATATTGTATCTCATCCAAAGCAATGATAGCTAAGGGTTGTGCATAACATAGTTTGTGCCTTGTAAAAAAAATTAAAAATAAAGAAATGCACACATAAAACATCAAGAATGATGACATAAAACATCAAGAGCGCAGCCATGGACTTAAAAAAACACACAAATTCAAGCTACAATCACAATTCAACCATATTTAGTGTTACCACGTGATGTAAAGAACATGTGAGTATGTTATTGTTAAGATGTTTTTAATAACAATAAGGATAAATTGATTTGTGGTGTGGGCCTAGTAGATTTTTCAAGCCTGATAAAGTTTCTAGAAACTTGTAACACCCTTGTTTCCCCCAGCTTGTAATTAATCATTAATCATAATCACCATGCTATGGCATGGGAACAATGTAATTGTATTATGGTTTAAACTATCAATGACTAACTGTGGGGGTGAAGCTTCGAAGTACTAGCCATGATATCACTAGAGGAAAGAGTGAGGAAACTGTAGAGAGGGTTCATTAGTTCAAATGACCCAAATTCCCTTTGCTGAGATAATAATCATCATCTAGATCCCAAGGGGAGGAATCAATTAATGAAGAAAGGACCGATGGTTGAACCATCAACCAACCCCATGAATGGAAGCATGGTCTAGCTGCAGAAGGTCAGCCCGAAGTACCATAGGGTCCCTCGGACCCAGACTGACCCAAGTTTCCTTCTGACAGAAGGAACAGGATGGGAAGGATAATCTTCTCAAGGAAGGATGTGCGTGCAAGGCATAAAAAGAAAAAAAAAAGGAAGAGAAGAGAACACACGGAGCTCTCAAGCAGAATGATGAACAGAAGGTCACGAGCTTGATGCTAGGAGAGCGTTTGATAAACCTCGTTGAGGCCGTGACAGAGAAGGAGATCTCTGAGAGTTTGCAGAGAACATGACCTGAGCAAAAGTTGATATAGAGAAAGAATCCCTGAGAATCTGCGAGAGTTCTCTGGTGATATCATGGCTTGGCATGGGGGTGGCCAGAGCACTAAGAATGAATGCCTCTGAGCCCATGGTTGGGTGGAGAGGTGAACACCCACAGTCAGTCGGTTGGTGATCGATTGTAATAGATAAGTATTTTATGCCCAATATCTTAGAATTGAAATGCATGATTTGATTATCTGTAAATGTGATAACTTGTGCCTTGCGTGAAATGGATGATAATGATGTTTATCGTCCTTCTGAAAAATATTGTGTTTGATTGGTGGTATATTGTTTGGATGTTCAATCCTTGTGACTCTGGTAGTCCAGCTGACAGATTATTTTGAGATGGGGTTAACTGGAATGCTTAAGCCATGTCGATCCCTCGAATTTCTCCTTCACAGGAATACTGAGTTCAAACTTTGTGGAAGGAGGGCACCTCTTTCAGATCTTTCACCTATGTGACCAAGGGCTCGTGCCCATGGCCTTAACAATTTCCTAGCCGAGAATTAAGTGTGTGTAGCCCCTGAAAATCTTCGGAGGACCCATATGACCCGAGTCTGGAAACCCTGCGCTAGTCCGAAAGGAGCTAGCTCTTATTGGCTTCGGAGCTCTGGGAGTTCGAAGCTCCGGGAATGTTGAAACTTCACAATCGACAAAACTCCCAAATGCTGAAGTTGTGAAGCGTTGTGAGTCGTTGATCTGGGAAGTCTATTGATGACCCTTCTTGGTCGTCCAATCAACCAGTGGAGGTTTTCGCGTATGGTACTTCGGAAGAATGGAGTTGTTGTAGCACCAAAACCCCCAAAGGCCGAAGTCGCGAAGTAACCAGGACCATACATTTATGGATCCTTCGGGTTCTTTCCTAGCCGTCGAATCTACGATGTAGGCATCCCGACGTTGACCACTTCGGGAGGACATGGGTGTTGTAACGTCAAACTCCTCGAATGATGAAGTAACGAGAGTCATCGATTCGAGGACGCTTCAAGACTTTTCCTAACCGTCGGATCTCGGTTGTGGTTAGCTCAATGTTGACCAACTTCGGGAGAAAAGGGGGTTTTCATCACAAAAATATTGAATGCCTTATCCCCGAAGTAACAAGAGTCGTAGATCTATGGATCTACATGGTCGGATCTCGACTATGAGATCCGAGGGATGTTAGAAGGTTGTCAGTCCGGAGTGACGTGGCGCAGTGACGTCACCCAGGGTGGCATGGACCCCATTTTGACATGCCACGTTTCACCTGGATTCATGCGTATCACATACCCTATAAACCCATTGGAACGTGACATATGTCACCCTGACCCCCTCCTACGTGTCAGTTCCTAGTACATGCTCGCCTAGCCAAAGTGGTTAGTTATGTATCTGAGACTTTGAGAGTCCAGAACTTTGGGACTCCGGAGGATTAAGGGTGTAGCATCGCGAAGAAGACCAAAAGGATCGAAGTCTGGAGCTACGTGGAAAGCTTATGAGACTTCAAAAAGATTGAGAGGTTGGAGCGTTGGAACTAGGTCCGTCGAAGGGCCAGACCCACCTATACCTATCCCTGCGCATACCGCGTTACCACATGTAGGTGGGGACCCTTCAAGAGTCTGGGACTGTGGGACTCCAGAGGATTGGAGTGTAGTGTCAAAGGTAAGTTGAAAAGGCCCAAAGGCCCGAGCTACATGGCATCATTTCAGAACTTTGGGAGCTCGAGACTCCAGAAGATATGTGTGCAGAACGAAAAAGAGGTGTTAAGCATCGAAGTGTCGAACGTCGAATTATCCCCTTGCTTAAGTGTTCAATGGGGAATGATCATCATCATTGGATCGGACAATGGATGGACTTCCCACCGTGGATGTAGGAACTTGGAGACGACACGTGGGCACCACGTGGCCTTGGGACAATAGGGCTCGCAAAACTTTGGAAAGGTATAACTTCCGATTTGGAGCTCAGATTGGAGTGGGGGGACAGTGGTGGGAAAGCTCTTCACGAGCAGAAGAGGATGAAGATCTCGGATATAGGATATGGGATGTTTAACGAAAGAGAATTTATGATTCCTCATTCCTTAAAATCCCTTTTAAGGGGTTGGGTGTGTTACAAATTGGTATCAGAGCACGACAACAACACTTGGCCTACATGGGCTCATGCATGAGTCGTATGAAAATATTTTTGGAGGACTTTAAGGGGTAACACCCTACTTAACCCATTCCTAAGAAGCTTAGTAAACCTCTATTGAAGAGAGGAATGAGATCTTATTTTACTGTTTATAGATGTTTTGGTATTTCCAAATAAAGAAGCTGACTTCACTATGCAATCGTATGTGTTGTTGTACAGACATAAGCTTGGGTTACCAAGGCTAGGATGAGCATGTTGAGAATGTTACTGCCAAACGAAAATTTTCTGAATAAATTCCTTGAGTAGAAGGATGTAGATTAAAATACAGTTGGGATTTTACCCAACGAAATTGAATCATGCTAGTCTGTGGCAAAGGAAGCATGTCATTTCTTTGGAAAATGATAGTCGATCCTACAGGGGTGGGATTATGTTGATGGGCACTAATAGCAAGACGTGGATGTAAACGGATGGAAAGGATCCGTAGCAGTAATAAATATTGCTTTAATGAAGGGTTAAACCTTGTATATGTGTATAATCCCTCACGATTAGAGGAATGAGTCTGGTGACCATTCTCTGAAAAGGGAGAGCATGCGCAACTCTCGGGTTTAGAAGGGAACTGAGAAATAAATTTTGTTTCTGTGTACAGGAATTGTTGGGTAAGGTTTTTCTAATCAAGTTGATAAACGAAGCTGTAGAAATATAGAGTGATTGAGTGAGAAATCCCAACATCCTCCCTTGCTTGGTGGATAGGAAACTAATCTACCATAATTCTTGTGGGAAGAGGAGAGTGGCCTCTGTCCCCGACTGTTGTTGAATAGAAGGAAGAATTTTAGGTGTAATGGTCAAGATTGATTTTGACCTAAAGATACTTTGGATTTCTGAACTAGAATACTTAGTAAGTAACATAACTCGAAATTTCATTTGGGATTTAAGGGAATAATCCAAATGTTATTAGACATTAAAAATTTATTATAATTAAGGTAAACTGGTTGATTAAATGTTGATCTTGAATGTGGTAAAGGAAGTGTTGGGGCACTTCTAGAAGCCCAATGGGTTAGATTGGCATCCAGTGGTGGATGGTAGCCATATAGATATAGTTGGACTCTAGTGAAGGGAATCTAGAAAAGGATTTCCTTGATCGGAAGGTTGGCTGATCAAGACCAGTTGGAAGCTAGATTGTTTGTTTGATCACCTTGGGCATGGTTATAATTGACCAAACTGTATTTATGAGTGGGAAATTCTTTCATGAAAGTTGCGGCAAGAGTGTTTTCTTGCTAGCTGTTATCACATAGAAAGGGAAACATAGTTATGACTATGTCTGTTACACTACCAGGTAGATATCTTATGAGTGACTGCAATCTCTCAACTGAGAGGGAAGCTCAGTGTTGAGTGTCCCTATGAGGCTTGTCATAAGGATGGAAGCAATATCCTTAGAGAAGGATCTGGAAGTCTGATATGTCCATGTGCATGTATGACATGGAAAGGGTGCAAGCAATGAGCTTGCATGATGAATGTTTGGCTAGGTTTGTATGTGTTTGAATGCATGGGTTAATGCATTGTGAGGCTTCTTGACATGAAGATTGATATTCATACCAATTAGGTATGAAAGATATTAAATGTGCAAGTGATTCACCTGCATGATGTAAGGATAAATATATACTAAAGGCACAATATGGCTGCCTTGATGAGTGATATGTAAGACAAGAATTGCACTTTCCAAGATTAAGTGAATAGTATGGATGGATGGTTGACTCCATTTTGAAGAGTCATGAAAGTTTTGTTTTGAATGATAGCTTAAGGGGAATGTGCTCCATTCCCTCAAGAAAGAGTAGTATAAATAGAAGAAAGAGTGGACGAGCAAGGATGCTTTGTTGTCATGATAAGAGGCAAAGGATTTTGCCTTTGAGGGTCACATGAAAATGACTGTGAACAATCATGAGTTGACTGATTTTAAAATAGAGATGTAGGTGGGTTGTGAAATATACTTATGGTAGCTACACACAAGCTTATGATTATGCATACGGTTAAGTACAGCATGGATGTAAGTTAACAAAACTAGAATATGTGTGGATACATAATTTGGACGCATGACAAAGATGCATGTTTATATTCCTTATGAAATATTTGGTACCCAACTAAAGCCAACTCAAGGTTGAGGCTATCACAGATAGTGAAGAATATGCAATAAGGAAGTTGCATGTTGAAGGAGTTCCCTGTGGTGGAACTATGTGAAGACTCTGTCAGGAGAACAAAGTCACAACCTTATTGACTGCTAAGAATTAAGCGGTGAGCTACAAGCTTGTGTATATATATATAAGAATCTTAGATTACATTTTGAAAAACATCATGTAATGAATAGAAGACTAATAATGAATCTTGACCATTCTGATAATCGAATGGTAATGTGCAGGATGCACAGGTTCATGATTCATTATGGACAAAAGGATTTTCTATTAAAACATGTTGATGTATCCTAAGAGTTAGGATGAGCCTAACCGAGGCTGCTCAAGAAAAGAGCAAAAAGATCACAATAAGAAGTAGATTGCATAAGTAAAGGGGGAGAAAAGGAGGGACACTTTTCTCACCCTAAGAACCCTGAATTGTGTAATAGAGTCGTAGGATTAAAAGAGAAGTTGTGGAAACCAGTACAACTGATAAAAGGAAAATAAACCCCTTGAGTATGATTAAATGAATAAATGAGTATGTTTGACTGAATAGGCTTGGTTTAAGCCATGATTAAGAAAAGGTAGTGAGTCCTTAGAGATAATTCAACTAGGCTGAAAAGTCTCAGGTGGTGTAGAAAGAATTGGAAGAAGGGGAGAGCCCTCAATTCTTTTCTTGCTGAGTATTATGTTTTCTCTAGGATGATAAAGATGGTACGCTGATGAAAGTAAAAGGGTTTGACACCATAGTGATGACGGCTGTATTGATGTAGAAATAATCGAGATATGTTTGTGTTGCACTCATGGAAACATTAAGGATAATGTGCTGAAGGGCATAAAGATATGCTAGGACATGTCTGAAAATGTTGTATTGCCTTAATGTTATGCACAAAATTTTGAAAGATAGTTGTATGCCATGGATACCCAAGAAGAGTATGATTCAGGAAGAAAACCCCGATCGAATCAGGTTAATCAAGGACTTGACAGAGGAGATGAATGTGAGTCATTCATCGGAGAGAAATCTGATCTCAGACGTCATATCAACTTCAATATCCACTGGATTTAACAGATCAAACACCAGTCGTTCGGTTGGATCAACGGTCGGGGATCATTACAGAATGCGAAGGAAAAATTAACAGATGTACTAATTCACGGTCTGCAATCAACCAACACCGTTGATATCATCGAGGAAAAGGATCAACGACCACGATTAAAAGAGTCGGGCGAGCACTTTTAAGATTGCGGAGGTTGAACTCTCCGCTAAAGAGCCAGCATATTGGGATTCTGCAATCGCTATGAACGACCAATCTTTGAACGATCGAGGGTGAACCTGTAGGGAACCCACGCGTTAATGTCTTCTAAACTCATATTGTGATTGGATTATGTGGTTGAATTTAGCAAATCGAAGCTCTGAATTCTCTATCAAACACTTATGTGTTGGGATTATTATTATCTGGAAATCGTGTGGTTTAAAATCAATTGAGGGCTAAGATTGACGACCCACGATCATTGCAGAGATTGTATATGCACACAAGTTAACGTCGAGACTTGTAACCATAATTTAAAATCAATATAGTGTTGTTTTGAGTTTGGGATCTGATCGTAAATCGGACGGCCCGTATTCATTGCAAAGATTGGGAGGAGAGTTAAACCACAAGCTAGTTGAGGTTCCACAATCTCTTGTCATCGTTGGATCTAGGGGAAGACGGATATACACCATTGATTTGCAGACAAGGGATTAAGCTAGGATCATAACGCTCGGATATGGGAGCTGAAAGGATAGCACCTGAAAAGAATAGAGACGAGGTCACAGCTCTCGGTCGCATGGAGAGAAAACAGAGTTCCTCCAGGCCAGTCAAGGAAGATAGAGTTTAGCACTTTGCATTAGACTGTGGTCAAGGGGACTGGTTATATGGGAATAAAGGTGCTCATAGTTAGCACATTGCATGGAATTTCTTTGAGGAATTGCATGTTTTCATAAAGGGAAGACAATGGACCTTCCATTGAGGAAGGAGGACCTTCCGAAATTTTACTTACATTGTATGGATGTCAAAGAAAAGAAAATGTGGGTGTCCATGAGTGTGGGCACCTTAGTTACTAACGAAGAAAGAATGCTTGGGTGCATTCAAGAGAAACTTATAGTTTCATATGTGCCAACTTGGGATCATACTCAACCTGTAGCAGGAATCACAGTCCGGCTGCAATAATGAACGAAGATGAATAAGCTATATCGTGAAGAGCTTGGTTAAGCTCCAACACACCATGAAAAAGTGCTTGTCATAAAGTGTGGCAAACTTGAAATCAATGCAAGGGTTCATTGGGTATGAATGTGGCCACGAATGTTGGCACATTCATTAAAGTCAATTGATATGTGAATTACATTTTGAAAATTTGGTAGGTTGAAATGATGTTTCCTTCCATGTCTATATAGATGTGATGCACTATTAGAATGCACAAGTTAAGAAAGGTTGTGATGACATTTTAAATGTGGTGAGAATATATATATATATATATATATATATATATATATATATATATATATATATATATATATATATA
>JZKD02S2020072.1:465765-510777 GCA_000966675.3 Picea glauca | reverse complement strand
CCCCCCCACACACATATATCATTATGAGATTTCAGATAAGAAATTGTAAGCAATTCCAAATCCGACTGCAGAAAATAAAAGAAGCTAGACCATTGGAAAGGTTTCAAAGTGTTGAATATGGAATATTTCTCGAAAGTAGGGATTCGGTCCAAGAAAAAGGCCATTTTACACCTCACAATGGTTATGGAAGATTTCAGATGGTTTTCGACCTAAATTTTCCAAATTGGGACTTGTTGCTAAAATGACCCTGCAAGTTGATCCCTCCAATTTTTTTCCGCTCTAAAATCATCGAGATAGATGAAAAATAATATAATGATCCAATCCAAATCACAATGTAAACCTTTGTTTTGATTTTTGTAAAAAATGATGCTCTTCTACCATAAAACTAGAGAAATATTTGATTGTATTATAAATAAAAATACAATGATCATTTCTTCAAATTTGATTGTATTTTTTGTTATAAATAAAATTCCAATTATCATTTGTGCATATTTAACCGTGTTTTTGTCCTTACTCATGGGCATGTGTATATGTACATGTGCATGGGTGAAAACTTAGGTGTGTATGTTCATGCAGATGGACATATGAATGTGGGTGGGGATATATGTTATTGGTTTTCTGATTTTAGTTGTAAGAGATTGAAAATTCAAAGTTCTTTCCAATGTAGGTTGGAATGTACCATTGCTAGATTTAGTGAAATTGGAATGTTCATGTGAGTTATTTTTTTGATCTTGCTCATAGGATGAGAGGGAAGAAAATATGGGAATACTACCTGGCATGGTGACACCTACATGGATTTGTTTATATTCATTAATTTTAATAGGCACTTAGTCGTTCTCCACATATTGTATATAAACTTTTTCACTTTGATGATGTTATGTTAAATGGAATTTCATAATAATTTTATGTTATGCATAGGATGACTTTGTATTCACAACAAAATTAACAAAAACACATATAATACATAATATTTAAATGATGGAAAAAACTAAATATAAAATGTCATGTGAAGAACAATTTTAAAAAGAAACATGTTATAAAAAATTTAATTGACGACAAGTAGTTCCCATCAAATTTATACCTTGATTGGGGTATCTACCCCAACACCCTTCAAGTATCACATTTTGTCACCCAATGAAGCCACCTTCTATTTATTACATAATACTTAGTTTCATGAGTTTTAATGGGCTAATCACTTGTTCTCACCTAATGGAACGACATATTATTTGTTCCACATTAACCACTTTCATAAACTTCTATGGGATTATCACATTTTCTCACCTAATGGAGTCACTTGCTATATGTTTCACATTAATTAGTTTCATGAGTTTCAATGGAGTTATTTTGTAAAGGATGTGTAAGCCTGAGAGCCTATAAGATTCACATGAAAAATGATCTACTACACATGCATAATGCAATTATATTTCTCTAAAGGTTTTCATGAACTGGTAGGATCTTGACTACACATGTAGAATGCAATTATATTTCTTTAAAGGTTTTCATGAAGCGGTAAGATCTTGACCTATTTTTGCTTTAAGGCAATGTTGTATCACCTTTTAATGACATAAGATTCATCTAGAAGATTACTATAGATTACTTTTTTTTTAAGGAGTGGTAGGATCTTGACCTATTTGCTTTAAGGTAATGTTGTATCACTTCTTAATGACATAAGATTCATCTAGAAGATTACTATAGATTACTTTTTTTTTAAAGGATTTTAACTTAGAAGATTACTATAGATGACTTTTTTTTTAAGGAGTTTAACTGAGATTTGTTATTCACCTCCTAGCACAATAAAGTAATGTTTTTCCAACTAGAAAGATAGTTCTTTGAGATCATTAACTTGAAAGTGGATACATTTGATCCCAAAAGGAGTTACATATCAAATTTCATCATTGATGTAGTTTCACTAAAAATGAATTTAACCTCATTTTTTTTTCACTAAAATGAATTTAACTCTATTTTTTTTTAATGATTATGAAAATTTAATAATTACTTTAAAGGTGCAATGTAGAACAAAATAATTAGTATACAATACACATTGCATGAGTAGACAAATTCAAACCTTCAAAATAATGTAGAAAATTAGCATTATGTTGTAGGCACACTTATGATATTATCATCTAGTTTTGTTGTTTTTATCCCAATTACACTAATACATTGGCACACTAACACTTTCCATAGATACACAATTCAAATAATCATAAAAAAAAACCAACATAGAGGGGCAACTTGACTCAAATAGTGTTGAAAAAATAATAAAAAGTCAGAGTGGATCATCTTACTTTCTTTGACTTGATGTAAAAGAAAGTATGAAATGGTTAAGTGTGAGAGTGTACCAAGAAAGGGTAACAAAGAGTGAAAAGAAAATAATAAGAGAATAATATAATTTATGTGTGATGGGGAATAAAGCACATATGAAGGGAATGGAACCATAGAATTGAGTTTAGAAAATACATGGTGGGTTGAGTTGCTTGAGAGGACAATGTTAGAAAGAGCACATAAAAAAACAATGAGTGTGAAACTGCACATGAGTAGGGAAAAAAGTGTATGAAATGCTAAGCGAAATGAGCACACCAAGGGGATGTTGATATGTCACATAGGAAGATTAAGTGACTGTACCTACAGAACTATTACACAAGTTATTACATGGATGAGCTAGTTATGGTAGTTACAAATGTAGAGGAAGATAGAGAGTACACAAGTTATTACACGGATGAGCTAGTTATGGTAGTTACAAATGTAGAGGAAGATAGGGAGTTGAGAAAGGAAAAAGAATTTTCATAACTAAATTAGAATATATAAAATCATTATGAAGAGGGCCAAGTTGGTTATCCATTGCATAGAGATTGGATAGCTATAGGAGTTGACCATTTAGTCATAATAGAGTTTTTGGGAAAATTAATGTAAATTTGTACGTGTTTGAAAATCTATTAATAAAATTGAGTAGATATATTACCCTATCTCTATAATATAGTTATAAAATATATTTAAATGATCGTGTGACCATTTATACTCCTATAATAGCATATATTGATTGTAACTTATGAGTTGAAGACCACTACATATAACATTGCAAAGTTAGAGTATTAGCATATATTGATTGTAACTTATGAGTTGAAGACCACTACACATAACATTGCAAAGTTAGAATATTGGCATACCTAAGCTAGTTATCATCATTTTTCTTCCTCTTCACAACTTTTTGTACAATTGTCTCAATTAGATAACTGAGCAAATAAGTTGAAGAACACTACACATAACATTGCAAAGTTAGAGTATTAAATTGTAACTTATGAGTTGAAGACCACTACACATAACATTGAAAAGTTAGAGTATTGGCATACCTGAAGCTAGTTATCATCATTTTTCTTCCTCTTCACAACTTTTTGTACAATTATCTCATATAGATAACTGAGCAAACAAGTCAATCATATCACACACATAAGTTACAAAAATCCAAAGTCAATCATATCACACATAAGTTAAAAAAATCCAAACCACTAGAGTAATGATTTATTTTGTTTTTCCTTATATAAAGTATTTATATCTTTCCATGATATTATAAATGGTTTGAATAGTTGATAAGTGATGTTATTCGTAACAAACATCATATTGTTCATATGTTCGTGTACATTGTTAACCTAATAATGATAATTTCAAGTTGATTTTCTTCTCACTACTATCACAATATTGAGTATGTGATGAATGCTTTGGCTCTATCTTCGTTAACTATTTAATTTTGTCATACCATTTAAAGTAACAATTTGTGTTCTAAGTTGAGCTTGTTGCAACTTGTGTTGTGGTTTTACTAAATCAACCAATGCACTCTCGTTTGGATCACAAGTGGAGATGAAAATGGCGTGTCACATGATTGAATTTCATACCTTAAAAACAATACATTACATGTTAGTCAAATTGTAAAAGAAAGAGAGAGGATTAGAACTATGTTAGGATGCAAATTGAGAAAGTTGTGGAAGATTAAAAGATAATTTAAGGTTTATTAGTTGTTTGCTAAAATGATTATAGAGTATGATCCATGGAACATATAATCCACAAATTGTTTGTACATTATAATGGAAGAGGAAAGAAGTGAAATATTGACAAGGAGTGAAATATAAAGTATAAAAGATCAATATGTGGCAAAAGTGTTATAGCAAGATTTTCCTCACCCCATGCAACTTGTTTAGAAGGCCTTTTCCATTTCCATATAAAAACTTGAAGTCCCTTTTTGCACTTCCCAGAGCTAAAAATCACCTTTTTCCACATGTGCGCGCCCTAAAAACTATACAACATGCCTATACATAGGTCACACCATTACAGCCCGCGTACATTAGGTTTTGTGCCCAAAATTAAAAAATGGTGTCGATTTTCCATGTCACATCACGAGATCCATGATTCTTGACCTTCCATATAATGGAAACATTCTGACTCAACCCTTCAGTTCCATTTGAAGGCTATAAATGGGCCATATCCAAGCTATGGAAAAAGGAGAAGAATTCAACTTTGAGAGAAAAGTTACTCTAGAGAAATTGTTCACTTCATATTGAGTCTGCATCCTTTTGTCCTTTTAAGTCTAAACACATTGCCTAGCCCCTAAGCTCTTCCCTCTTTGATGGAGAACCTCATTGTCTCTCTTATATGAGCTTTCCTTTGGTGGAGGATTGAAGTGGTGGAGACCCAACTGGAAGGGACTTAGTTTCTCAGTTCCGAGAAGTGCCGACACAGAAGCTTGTCATTCATACACTTTTGTTGATCATATTTTAATAGAAATACTCTTTTCTCGTCCAATTAATGTCTTGCAAATATTTGAATTGTTATTCCATGAGCATATTTGTTATGGATATTGATGGATTATGCTATTATTTCTATTATATGTTCTAACTGTATATATTATCACCATATGCTTGCGTATCTTGGTTGTTGAGGACAAGTTGCAAGTGCATAGCTTTGAGTCGAGTGCTTAATGGTGGTCTTCTTCGAACATCCAGACGAGGTAGGCTCTTTATCTTGTCTTGTTAGCACATTTGTTTATATAGCATACTTGATACTAGAGTTGATTTCTACAGTCATTTAGACTGTTGTGGTTTACCCCATGCCATAGAGTGACTTTCCTCATAACAGAATTGGCGACCATACTAGGGATAAAATCTTCTTTTCGGGGTTTGGAGTGTTTTTCTCTTTAGGTTGCTCTCTGTTAGCTTGATTTTTCTTGTCGTATGGTTGCTTGATAGCCTATTTTCATTTTGAGTCTGAGTTTCTTGTCCTTATCCTTAACCTCACAGTGTTTTAATACATATACGCGGTTGTTCCCTTGACAGACACGTACATACACGAGTTGTCATTCTATAGGGCACGTACATATGTGGTTTTTGCTTGAACAATCGTGTACATCATCATTATTTTCTTGATTGTTGAGTTTGATGTTTGTTGGGTAAGTTTTGATGGTTTTTGAGTCTTCTTGGGTCTCTGTCATAACTGTTAAGTGCCTACAAAGTGATAGGAAACCTTTCTTTGGTTGAATTTTCGGGTGGTTTTTCTTTCTCATCATATTTTTCATTGGTTGTCCTTGCATCTTGGATTGGGTGTTTGTTTCTTGATATCCTGCTTGGTTTATCTATTTCTGCTTACGTTAGGGTCTATATATCAAATTGTGGTTTCTTCCTTTCATTTTCATTTCTTTATATTGAAAATACAAAAAACTATACATTTTTCATTATGGCATTTGATATTTTGGGTTCCTACTATTGATCTTGATACATTTATGGAAAGATTGCATTCTATTTGAAATTGCAGAGTTGAATTGAAAATTGCATTTTGAAAAGCTTATCATTTGTTGAGAATTGAAGTTAGGACTTTGCATTATATTCATATTCATTTCTTTGAATTGTTAAGTCATAACTTCATCAGTTTCATGAACACATCTTTTGAGTAAACAAAGCCACTAAAAGTAACGTTGATAAATTTAAAATTGATTAGAAACGATTTTATTTTTCAGGGTGCACAAACTAGCTTAAGATTTAGAGCCTTGGAATAGGATTTTGTGAGTAAACTTCTCCAAGGCTATTAAACTCAACATATGTGTCTAAATAAGGGAGTGGTGAAATCCATTGTATAATTGGTGACATCATGAGGCTACACTCACACCGGAGTTAAGCACAAGGTCGAGCAAACTTGGTTGTGAAGATATCCCTCCAATACCTTCTTAGAGTCAGAGATATTTCTGGGGATTTATTCGTATCTGGGGGTCTTTCTAGTACCTTTACCTCTATCAGAGGCGGCGTTTTCAATATTTCAGGCTTTGTTACCCTTCCTACGGTGGACCTGAATTACGATTGTTTACTTACGAATTGGTTATATTGTAGTGGCTTCAGTTGCTTGACATAGGTAGCCACATAGGTTACTTGCAGGGGTTATTCTGCAGGTACCCTGGGTCAGATAAGGGTCGGACAACACACAACCTTTATGGAGGATTACCTCTACAGAAGGATATGACCGACTATGATGTTAAGCCAATGAGGGCCCTTATAATCGATTTTGATACCTCCAATCTTTTGAAGGGAGTCTCATGCCCCTCTTGGGCGAGGCATACCTACTCAAGTGAGGGAGGCCCCTTTTCATCTTCTATATTATGTTTGTGTGCATTGGAATTTTTTCTTTACTTTTTTGTGCTCTTTGATTATTAGTTGGCCTTAGGATTTTGTATTGTGTCATGAGTTTTCGTTGCTATAGTTAGTGGATCGCTCATGACCCCCTTAGTTGGCACAACCCAACTCATTGTCTTTTCTCATTCCATGGGAACAAATCCTTGTGTATTTCTAAGTGGTACGCTAAATCATGATACTCAACCAATACCTTGGGCCTCTAATCATTTTTCTCTTGGTATTTCATACATTGTCTTCGCACTTGTCATCCTATGTCTCATCGCCTTATGGGAATCCTAGTTTTGGGTCTTAAGGCATGATGCCTCCTTATTCTCCCTATTTTGTTTGGTGGGAGTCATATCCCTAAACCAACTCTTATGGTAGGAGGTTGAAATATTCCTTCCTATGGATCCAATCCTAGCTTCACTTTTCCAGGAGAAAGTGCTCAGATGGGTGGTCATTCTACTCATTACATCCTGTCCATCTATTATTCTTCAGCTATGTCGGTTCCTACAAACACTTTTCCCATGGAAAAAATCCATCTGTCCTCTGGTGTTTCATTCAGGGGGAGTCTGTTTTATAGTATGGGAAACCCCCTTCATGAAGTTCCTTCATCTGGGGGCAACATATATCCTCACATGAGTAACCCTTTTCATGTCACTTTCTCTTTGCAAGCGGCTTCCTCGGTGATGATGCCCTTACAACCCTTTATGAATTAGTTTAGAGGAGGATACTTTCCTATCAGACAGGGCCATGGTGTATACCATAACCCTTCCTGGCCTGCAACTTATAAAAACCAGTTTTTCCCAGAACCTTGGTCTCAAATTACACAACCAACCATTGCCAGTCTAGTCACTGCAAGTCATACTAGCATTGTATCACCAACCACTACTAGTTATGTTGGAGATAGGTCAACAACCTCTGCAAGTCATGTTGAATACCAAAAACTAGTTGTTACAAGTCATGTTGGGGGCATGACTCTAGTCATTGCTAGTCACACTGCACATACATCACTAACCTCTACTAGTCATGTTGGGGATTCATCACCAACCTCTGCTAGTCATGTTGGGAATTCATCACCAACCTCTGCAAGTCATGTTGGGAATTTGCTACTATCCTCTGCAAGTCATGTTGGGAGCATGTCACTAGCCACTGCAAGTCATGTTGGGAGCATGTCACCAGCCACTGCAAGTCATGCTGGGGGAATTCTTGTGATTGAGAAGCCTAGACGTATAAGACGTAATCCCAAGTTCCTTTGTAGACTTTTCAAAGGATATCACCTTACTCATTTGTGCCCTACTCCTGTTGTGGTACAAGAAGCATGGTCCTTGCCTGGGGGGCCTTCGGGTTCTGAGTCATATTTGGTTTCCCAACATTCTAGTCCTTCTTTGGTTGATACAATGGTCGTGTCGATGAAATCTTCGGCTAACACCCCTCTTCTTTTATGGGTTGATGTGTCTCTTGACCTTGTTGTCTCACATCATGTTCAACCAGTGGTCGTGTCGATACAATCTTCGATCGAAACCACTCCTATTTTTTGGGGTGATGTGTCTCTTGACCTTGTTGTCTCACATTCTATTCAACCAATGGTTGAAGAAGTGGCTGTGTCGATGTAATCTTCAGTCGATCCCACTCTTCTCTTGGAGAGTGATTCTAAGGAAGTGACATTGTCGATGCTATCTTTGGTCAATCCCACTCTTCTTTTGGGGGGTGATGCGTCTTTCGACCATGTCCTTAGAATTTCTAGTCATGTACCTTCTAAACAAGGGAGCATTCCACTCTCTTTGAGTACACCCCCTCCAAGTCCTAGGATGGTTTCCTTTGATTGGGATGATCTTGTAGAGCCTCACCTTTCTTATTCTACACCCTTCCAGATAAGGGGCATTCTTCGATATATTGTAGATAAAGTATCCTCTGCAAATATTTAATCCTCCTTGGTTTGGAAAGTTTTGGGTTTTCCCAAGCTTGTGTCAGTTATCTATGAGTTGTTGACTTTCCAGAGGAGTCCTGCATGGGAGCCTTGGCCTCCTCCATGATATGTTGCTTAGATCATCATCCTCAAGTCTTAGTTAATCTTTTTTCTGACTCTATAAAAAAGAGAAAAGGTTGCCAAGTGAAATTGTCCCTTTCACACTCGTTAATTGGATCTAAAAGGACATTTATTTGGTGTAAGTTTAACCCTTTTTCATACCAAGTAGACTAATTTTGAAAAAGGAATACTCTAGTCACTAGTGGCTAGTAGAGTTCTCCTGGGTATTGTTTTATACTTTTTGGGGCCTAGGGGACTAAATTCACAAAAAATGACATTCTTTGGAGTTAAGTTGTAATTGCATCTCATTCTCTTGCTTGCAGTATTGAGCCTATTGTCAGTTCTCGTTTTCGCATTATAAGCCTTTTATCTCAGTAGTTTTCATCATCAACCAAGCATAGCCTTGTTTATATCCTTTACAAATTGACACAATGTAACCTACGAGGAAACATTCCCCTGAGTGTCCATATCCTGCGTGCACCTCCTTGCATTGAGCATAGGTATGTTCCACTGTTGGAACTAGTTGCTTATTCGTGACACTCGTTTCCTCCTCTGTATCATAGCATTCATTTGTTTATGAAAAACAAAAAAAGACGGGTGGGAAAAGAATATTATCTCATGTTGGAAGAAGCCTTGTCGCCTTTGAATATAGAAAAAACTTTTGAGTCCACTTGTCATCCAAAATTTGGGTTTAGCATGACCTTAGGAAGTTGATCTCATTACCTATAGTTTACTCCTCTGACTAGTTACTCTTCCAGTCCCTATGGAGAGCTTGATTGGTGCCTCCTGTATCACAAATTTTCATTATCAAGTCTATGTTGCCAAATTCCTCCACATGTCTCATGCTCTTGTTCAAAGGATGTCTATAAGCCCGTGTCAGACATTTCTCAGAACTCTTGACTTTTCGTGTCGGCCATTTCTCAGAACTCTTGACTTTGCATGTTGGTCATACCCTTAGTGTGTCTCAGAATTACATGAGGTTGTAGTCCTACCATGCACCATGGTCCTACTTTCATTATGGGTAGGTAACCTTGAACCCAACAGTCGACATCTCCTCATTGATCGTTGATTGGGGGGTTTCCCTTCTGTTCGATGACAAGAAATCTATTCACACATTGGGATTCATGTAGTGTCTTGGATGCCATTAGCCTTATTGGTTTTTTCCTCGCCTTTGTCGGCAATTTTCATTATTGGCTGATATTCAGAGGGTCTTTTTTGTGCACTTCTTGCATCTGGTGCATGCAGAAAGATGCATAGGGTCATTGGTTCGTGAACATTTTCTTTGTCCTAGTTCCTCCAAATCATCAAGCTACTTCTTTGTACCTCGTGTTGAATGATGGCATATGCCTTAATGCTCTCCTTTTAGCGGGTCTCCTTCCATCGACTACATATCATCTATTATAGAAACAAGGCCTAGAGTCCTATGAGTACCTAGAGGCTGATATTCAGAGGGTCTTTTTCGTGCACTTCTTGCATCTGGTGCATGCGGAAAGACACATAGGGTCATTGGTTCGTGAACATTTTCTTCATCCTAGTTCCTCCAAATCATCAAGCTACTTCTTTGTACCTCGTGTTGAATGATGGCATATGCCTTAATGCTCTCCTTTTAGAGGGTCTCCTTCCATCGACTACAGCTCATCTATTCTAGAAACGAGGCCTAGAGTCCTATGAGTACCTAGAGGCTTGCAGTCATCAATGTCAAGTTCTCTCGCCATCGACGATTGGGAATACACCAATGTCTCCTGATCGATGGATTATTCAAGTGTTCGACCTCAACACCTTTATTCACACTTGTAAGAATGTACGCGGTGCCTTGATACCTACTTTCATTATCGTTAGGTTGTCTCACGTTTGTTAATGATATACCTTAATGATCAATAACCAAACAAAGTCTCATTGTGTTCGACCTCAACTCCTTTATTCACATGATGTAGACTTGCACCTTTGGTGGATCGTATAGAAGACTTGAAGACATCAATTCATAGTTGCAAATTTCTCGAGCTATTGCTATCATTCATTGGACCAGTACCTACATGACTTCAATGATAATGGGAGATTAGATTGTACTCCATTGTATACAAAAATCTTCATATTGATTTTGAGAATGGTTTTCACTGGGCCTTGTTTGTGACTATGACAACCTATGGCATGTATCTACTTTTTATTTCCTATTCATGGCTGTGAGCAACTGTTTGGTATATTTCCACATGGATCTGTAGTGTAATTCAAATTGTTATCCATGTGCACAAAGTCATTATGAATTGTAATATTCTTATGAGCAACTAGTTCATCCAACTGGGTCTCCATTACTCCACTTTTAGGAATTATAATGTATTTAGGCCATCGCAAATTCTCCTTTGACCTCACACATTAGGGGGCATCTGTTATAACAATATTTGTCTCACCCCATGCAACTTTCTTAGAAGGCCTTTTCCATTTCCCTATGCAGACTCGAAGTCCCTTTTTGCACTTCCCAGAGCTAAAAATCATGTTTTTCCACATATACACACCCTAACAACTATACAACATGCGTATACACAGGTTGCACCATTACAAACCGCGTACATTGGGTTTTGTGCCCAAAATTAAAAAATAGCGTCGGGTTTCCATGTCACGTCACGAGATCCATAATCCTTGACCTTCCATATACTGAAAAAGGTTATGAATCAGCCCCTCAGTTCCATTTGAAGGCTATAAATGGGCCATATCCAAGCTGTGGAAAAAGGAGAAGAATTCAACTTTGAGGGAAAAGTTACTCTAGAGAAATTGTTCACTTCATATTGAGTCTGCATCCCTTTGTCCTTTTAAGTTTGAACACATTGTTGAACCCCCAAGCTCTTCCCTCTTTGATGGAGAACCTCATTGTATCTCTTATATGAGCTTGCCTTTGGTGGAGGATTGAAGTGGTGGAGGCCCAACTGGAAGGGACTTAGTTTCTCGGTTCCAAGAAGTGTCGACACAGAAGTTTGTCATTCATACACTTCTGTTGATCATATTTTAATAGAAATACTCTTTTCTCGTCCAATTACTGTCTTGCAGATATTTGAATTGTTATTCCATGGGCATATTTGTTATGAATATTGATGGATTATGCTATTATATGTGCTAACTGTGTATATTATCACCATATGCTTGTGTATCTTGGTTGTTGAGGACAAGTTGTAGGTGTATATCTTTGAGTCGAGTGCTCAACGATGGTCTTCTTCGAATGTCCGGATGAGGTAGACTCTTTATATTGTCTTGTTAGCATCTTTGTTTATATAGCATACTTGAGACTAGAGTTGATTTCTGCAGCCATTCCGTCTGTAGTGGTTTACCCCATGCCATAAAGTGATTTTCCTCGTAACAAAAAGAGGAAGTGAAAATAAATTGGAAGAGGAAAAAAGTGGAATATCGAGAGGGAGTGAAATAGAAATATTAAGAAATCAACATGTGAAAAAAGAGGAAGTGAAAAAAGTTTGAAATGGAAGTTAAAGAATCAGAAGAAAAACTTAGGCTCAAGGTCATACATGTTATAGTTGATATTTATATTTTTTTCATTTAGGATGTGTCAATAGAATAACATTTAATACCTAAATGTGAAGACTCAAATCTAATTTATATTGTAATAATATTTGCAATTAATAAAATATTGAAGGTCTTTCCAAATGGGGTGACAAGAAATGAGACATCATTCGCACAAGTGGTAGGCCTAGCTACCATTCAACATGATGATAGAAATCCACCCATCGACGGAGTGGATGGAAGGACAAGCCATTAAATGGAAGAACCTGGAGGGTGGTGGGAGGATTTCAATACTCATACCACCGCTTCGAGTATTGATGATTGATTTTTTTCGTAGCCGTTTTTTTTTTTAAACCCGTAGGAAAAGTGAAAATATTTTATAGACAAACTCATGGAGATAAATGTTAAAGCTATGACATACATAACTTTGGAATTACTTTCAAAATAAATATGCCACACTCTTTCCATGAAGAAAAATAAATATGCCATGCTCTTTAAAAGATACTTTTACACTATCCCCGGATGGGGTGTTAGTGGGTTCCTCGTGGCGATGGATGGGAGAGGACACAGTCCGATGCGACACAGAGCCATGTGATGGGCTCGTGCCGTAGGCTGGTGCCATCCCGGGTGATTAATTGCATTTAAGTCTCAGTAATGGTCGAGGTAATGAGAATTTACGCCACCCTTTGATCCTCCGCAGTTTGTTCTATGGCTTGGCTCGTCGTTTCGGTCATTACACCCTATATGCGGTCTAAGGGGCTCCTCCCTTCATGGCGCAAACAGGACTAGGCTCGCTCAGCTGTTGTCTCCATAGTTTTTCTGCACCTCTGGTTTAACCTCGTCCAGACCTGCCCACCTGCACACATGAAATAACGGCTTAAAGGAAGGCCGAAGAGGGGCTCCCCCTGGAAGCCCCGTTGACCTCCAGTCTCGTCTTCAGTCTCCCCTTCAACCTGTTCATCCTCCCATCCTCAAAGTTCGTCCACAGCTGCCACCCCGCCACCTTCGCAGTCTATGCTTCTTCACTCCACGGCCATCCCGCCACCTTCGCAGTCTATGCTTCTTCACTCCATGGCCACTATCCCACGAGGGTCGGCCCAGATTCTGCGATGCCCTCAGGACCCCCGAATGCAATTCACAGCGACAATGTCTTTCCCTGGACCCTCGAGCAATTTGAGTAGTGCACCACCAGCATTTAGTGACTCTAAACGAGCGCGCCTCCAACCCACGACCCACCTCGACAGCGAGCACTTCAGAGATCGACTGGTCATCCTGTATGACTTAGTTTTTGAGCTTAGGAAGGAGGTTGCAGACCTCAAGTATCGTCTGCAGACCACAGAAGAAAATGTAGCGACCTTCCTTCATCTCCTCTCGACTATGCACTCTGATCTCTCCTCGAATCCAACTGACTCTGCTCCAGGGGAGGTACCTGATGCTGTTACAGGTGCAGGAAGGGATAGAAGGCCGCGACCAGCAGAAGTGAAGCAGGAGGAAGCAAAACGAAGAGGCCAAGCTAAGGAAACGGAGCGTGGCGAGCAAAAGGAAAAGTGCTGGGACGACAAGCCGACGTATATCGAAGAAGAACCGTGGACAGAGGACCTCTGCGCCATGTGGATAGGCTATTCGCTAGGTGTTTAGCTCTTAAGTGCTATTTGTCAAGTTTTCTTAGGTTCATAGTTTAGATGACAGTCAGTATGAACTTTGTTTTTTTACTGGTCCAGTGACAATCTTAAACTTGTGAGTTGGGGGCTGGCTGGACTGGTTTCCCCTCTGTTAGGGCAGTCCAGTAACTGCAGCCAGTACGTTGCTGTATTTTGATTCTTTTATCAGCTTTAGCAGGATCTTAATATAACATATACTCTTATTTACAAAAAAAAAAAAAAAAGATACTTTTACACTAGGAAGGTAGGAATATGAATAAGTGTACTTGGCTTGGAATAATTTAAAAGAAAATTATTATTTCTCTTTGTCCGAAAGATGGAAGATTTAGAGAATTTATTTTAAAATATAAAATAATTAAAAAATAATTATTATAGAAAATTAAGTAAAACTTTGTAGTTTAAAAGTTTTAGGAAATGATTTTTTTTTTTAATATTTTCTAGAGATTTTCATTCTAAATCCAGTAAAAAATTGTTAAAAATTATTAGATCCATAGATAAAGATTTGAATTATTTTATTTTTAAAAATGGAATATGAGTTTGGAATAACTTTTAAAGGGAAATATATTATTTTTCCTCTTGAAAAAGAATTTTTTTTAAAATAAATATGTTACATATATTCTTTAGGACTGGTTTTTGGAAAAATAAATAGAATTTTTTTTTTGTTTGTTTGTTAATTTGTGCGGGACCTGTTGGCTACGCGATTAACTTATGGCTTGAGAAACCGCAACTCAGGGGCATCTAAGCCGTCAAAATCACCCGAGGATCACACCCGGCCTGAGCCACACCAACCCTTAACATGGTTGGATATTTTGGCCCCGCAGGTTTCGAACCGGTGACTTTAACATCAGGAAGTGGCTTAACAACACACTCCGTCACCGACTGTCCTACACCTCGAGAACGGAAAAATAAATAGAATTAATAAATGAACAAACTTTATTTTTTATTTTTTAAATAAATATGTTACATATATTAGGACTTTGCTTTTTGGAAAAATAAATAGAATTAATAAATGAACAAACTTTTTATTTTTAACTTAATTATTTTATCTAAATTTAAGTGCTTAATTATTTTATCTAAATTCATGTGATTTGGATTTATGATTTACATTATTTTTATAAAAATGAAATTAAAACTATCACTTAAGAAATATAAAAATGGTTTTTCATTATTTTTTTAAAACAAAAATTAAAATTATCACTTAAAAAATATAAAAATGGTTTTATCCCTTTATTAAGTGACCTCAAAATAAATATACCACACTCTTTACGTAAAGAAAAGTGGGAGGGTTTGATACAAGTTGTTGTTGACTATGGTGGCCTTAGTAGCAGGCCAGGGGTTTGAGCTCAGGTAGATTAGCAGGATATAGTTCAGATGAGGTGGAGTTTAGGTATAGGCTTTGGCATCAAGAAGGAGGATAGGGAATTTAGATGTTAGGAGGTAGGCTGCATAGATGGTGTGATTCTCACCACCCCTCGAGGATGACATGTGGAGCCAGGTTGGTCTCTTCAAATCTGACGAAGAGTACATGGAGGACTTAATTAAATCTAAGTTGACCAAGTACATAAAGCAGCCCGTTATAAATGATATTAAAATTTACGACCGCTTCGAGACAACTTATACGCCAGGTGGAGGTTCGACAGGCATCCAAAATGAGAAAAGGTTCATTGCGCTTCTCGATGACCTCTTCGATTGTGAAATGAAGGGATATTTTTGGCCAACAGTTGTTTCAAGTCTTTCTGTCGAGACTCTTTCCGCACCTCTTTCCCCGGTTAGCAGGAAGGAAAACCACTCGTTGTGCTTAGTTACAGAAGGGGCATCGAGTTTGAGGATAAAAAAGTCACTTCGTCAAGACCTGTAGAGAGTAACAAACTCCTCCACGGAAATAGGGATGCGGAAGGAAAAGAATTAGTGCTTGGATACGTCAAACACATTATTTTGAAGAAAAATTCGTGGAAACTAAGAAAAAACAATTCAAAAATGGTCTTAGGGCGAGATGTGGGGTTGAAGGAAGTTTCTTCCTTATCTCTTTTAGCTCTGGTTAGTCATTTTAGCTTCTAGACGTGCTCGATGGCGGTTGGAAACCGTTTTTAGGGTACACCCTTGAAACCCTAGTGTTGGTCTGAGGCTGATTCTGTTTTAGATTTAGAAATGTTGAATATGCGAAAAGGATACCGATAAGAAGGTGGACACATAGTTTTAATACGGATAAAGATTATTTTAGATTCATGCATTTGTGGGTTTTACTGTTGGTTTGCCCACTTGATTTTTGGAACTTGGAAGCGTTCAAAGCAATGGGTGATGCTTTGGGAAAATTTTTGCATGTGGAACAAACAATTTTCGAGGGACAGGACCGCACAATTGGCAAAATATTTGTGGAATTTGACCTCCAAAAGGGACTACTGGAGTTTATGGAAATTGAATGGAGGAGGGTGGTTCATTCTCAGAAACTAGACTACTAGGGTATCCCGTTTCGTTGTTTGGCCTGCAAGGAGGTGGTGCACTTGAAAATTTATTGTCCTAGTTGAACAAAGAAACATTGGACGTGGAAGGTAGATTGGTCGGAGAGCGCCACAGATGCGGGTATTTCTGCTGGAAAGGGATCCTTTTCGTCGGAAGAGGAATCACTTTACAAATCATTGGATGCGACCTCGTTCATTGTTAAGTTAAAATTACATGCCCCTGCACTCTTTTCGTTGCTCTCTTCGAAGGAATTAGACTGGTTACATAGCCTTTCTTCAGATCTTTATGTTAATTCTGAACCCCATCTAAATTCTAGCAAGGCAGGTTATTGTAACAAAAAATATGCTGACTTGTGGGACTCAAGTGAAGGGTTGGCTCTTGGGTCTATGTGTGAGGAAGGTTGGTCGCCTGTTGATTTAGGGGGAGGGAGTTCAGACGAGAAGATTGGTGTAGGAGGGGTCTTAAACCCTATAGAGTCAGAGGTTCTGATCACAGGGGGGTTCTTGTTGGTCAAAGAAAATTGCCTGGAGAATGGTACTAAGCTTCCTTTAGAAGAGGATTCCAATTCTTCTTCTGTAGGGATAAGTTTAGATGAATCTATTCCTTCCTTATCAGATTCAGGGGGTTCGGTCGGGGTTGAGAACTTGGAAATTTTAGAGCAAGGGGTTAACAAAATAGTGGAGGACACTTTAAGTGATTTATTGCCTTCCTACAAAGAAGTGTTGAATAGAACCCGACTTCAGATTTTTTCAGGAAGAAAAACGCTCTTTGAGTCTAGTTCAAAGAAAATTATTGTTAGCCGGAATGTTAGTGTTGGTGGTTGGGGGGGGGGAAGGAAATTTCGGTGAGGAAAGGGTTTGTTTTTAGAGGACTTGAGAAATATTTCTCACCTATCAAAACCAAAAGTGTGAGGAAGATCGTTAAGGAGAAAGAACAAGAGGGGAATCTAATCTTAAAGGTTTTGGAGGGTCCAAGGGCACTTAGAGCATAGAAATCCCTAGCGAGATGTATTAAATGATAACACTCTCACTCATCGTTAGAGGAGTGGGGGGTGCTCCAAAAAATCTATCCCTCAGAAGATTGTTTGATATGGTTAAACCCGATTTAGTCATGATATAAGAAACCATGGTCAATGGCGTTAAGGCAAGAGAGGTTTTCTCCAATTTTTTCCCAACTTGGAATTTTTGTGTGGTGAATTCAAAAGGATTGTCTCAAGGACTTATGTCGGCATGGAACCCCAAAAAAACTAATCTCAATGCTTTTTTGACTCCTGCAGGCATTTTACTAGAGGGAGTCGTAAAGCAGATCAATATGAACTTGAAGTTGTTAAATTGTTATGGGTCGTATGCCGAAAGACAAAGCTTTTGGGACATTTAAAAAAAGGATGGTATTCTAAAAGAGACAAATATAATATCGGGTGGTGATCTAAACTTTACAATTTATGCTAGAGAAATCTGGGGTATCAATGTTAGAAGCGATCCTTTAGCTACTTATTTCAATCAGTTGATACAAGGATAAGGTCTAATTGATTTAGAACCTGTCAATCTTATGCCTACTTGGAGCAATGGCAGGGGAAATCAAGATTCTGTAGCAAAATATTAGACTGCTTTTTAAGAAGTGAGTCGTTGATGGATTCAAGGCACTGTATTAGATCCTGGGTGGTAAATGTAAAGATTTTTTATCATATGCCAGTTGTTTTCCAAATGGAACCACCTTAGAAAAGGCAGAAGTTTACGGTTCAAATTTAATCCAGTTTGGTTAAAAGATTCAGAGTTTGTCTACTTTGTTCGATCCAATTGGATTAAGTTGGAGGAGTCACAAATTTCTTCACCAATGGAAAATATAGTTTCAAAACTCAAATCCCTAAAGTCTCTGGTTATAAAGTGGGAAAAGAAACAAAAAACCTAAATCTAAAGAAGAATTGGTACAGATTGAAGTTGCACTGGATATAATTTACTCTACAAACCCTAGGGGCTTTATGAGATATGAAGATAGGGAGATGGTGACAGAGAAAGAGAAGCGGAAGTTAGAACTGTTAAAACAAGATGAAGAGACTTGGAGACAGAAGAGAAGAATTACTTGGTTAAACTCTAGTGATAAAAACAAAAACTTCTTCCATGCTTTCGCCAATTATAGAAAACAGATAAATACAATTTGGGAGGTGTAGAAGGAGTATGGAACAGTGGCAACTAATCAAAAGGATTTGGAGAAGGAATATGTTACTTACTTTGAAAAATTGTTTAAAGGTCAAGAGGATATTTCTATCATAAAACAGTTGGAAGTTCTTCAGACCTACCCTAGTCTCTTTTCAGAGGAAGAAGGGAAAAGTATTGTTGAACCAGTTTTATTATCTAAGGTTTTGTCCACGTTAAAAGGGTTTGCTAAATAAAAAATTCCAGGCCTGAATGGCTGGACACTTGATTTTTTCCTGGAATTCTTTGATATCTCGGGACATAATATTTTAGAAGAAGTGGAGGAATCAAGAATCAAGGGGAAAATAATAGGAGCACTGAATGCCACCTTTGTAACATTTATTCCTAAAAGTGACAAGCCTAAATCTGTTGATGGATTCAGACCAATCTCTTTATGAAACTTGTCGTATAAGGTAATCTAAAAATTTATTGCAGTCAGAATCAAAGTTTTCTTCTCAAAAGGTATTTCCAAGGAGCAGTTTAATTTTCTGGAAAACAGACAGATCAATGAGGCTATTGGTATAGCACAAGAGACACTACATAGTATAAATACCAAGAAATCTAAATCTCTGATTTTAAAACTAGACCTGATAAAAGCTTATGATAGGGTTGACTGGAGTTTCCTAAGACTAGTTCTATTGCAAATTGGGATCTGTTTAGAAGCGACTGATTGGATAATGGGTTGTATCAGTTCAACAAATTTTGCAGTTTTAATCAATGGGAGCCCTACTGTTTTTTTTTAGAAGTACAAGAGGTCTTAGACGAGGATGTCCTCTTTATCCTATATTGTTTTTATTGATAGTAGAAGGACTAAGCAAATTATTAAAGAAGCTTGTGGAGGAAGACAAAATCAAAGGAGTTGCAGTAGAGAAAGGGATTAGAATTACTCATCTACTTTTTGTAGATGATATTATTATATTCAGTAGGTGATCGTTTTCAGAATGGGGTATTTTTAAGGAGGTACTTGATTTATTTAGTAATGCAACTGAAATGGCTTTCAGTATACTCAAGTCTCAATTTTTGGAAGTAGCCTGGATTTCAGAGGAATTAATTCCCTTGAAGGAGTTACTACCTTATGAGGTAAAACCTTTAGATGATGGTTTTAAATACTTGGGTTTTTTCCTAAAACCAAATTGCTATGTGATAAATTATTGGTGTTGGTTGATTAAAAAAGTGGAAAAAAATATTTAGTTGGTGCCATAGATGGCTTACTCTGGGAGGAAGGTATATCTTGATAAATTTAGTTATGGAAATCATTCCAGTGTACGATTGGCTATGGAAAAGATACCAAAAATAATTTTGAATAGAATTAGGAGGATGTTTAGCTTCCTATGGTCAGGAAACAAAGAGACATAAAGTTTTCATTTGGTAATATGGGACAGGCTTGCAAAACCTAAGAAGTGCGGAGGTTGGGGTTTTAAAAATATCTTCATTTTTGGGAAAGCATTAGCTGGAAAAATCATGTAGAAGAGCATGTTTGGTAATGGGTTGTGGCATGAAGTAATTAGTAAAAAATATCTAAAAAGACTTTTTGTGATTGATTGGCTTAGAAAAGGGAAATCAATTGTGAAAGGTATGCCAAATTGTCAGAAAACACTTTATGATTCACTGACTATTGTCACTGATTGGCTAGCTTGGAAGCTTGGAACAGGAAAGGATATTAGAGTTGGGTTGGGTCCACTGATTGGATCTCATTATTACTACAAGTTATCAGAGAGTTTGATTTCATTACTACACTCAAAAGGTATTTTCACTTTAGACCAAGTTTTTTCAGTTGAACCTGGGTTGGCACACAGGATTAAGTGGAAGAGTTCAAAGTCCCTTGAAATTTTTGGTGAACAAAAGAAGGAGTGGGAGAACTATGTGAGGGGATTAAAACACTCAGGCTTTACATTAACTAATGAAAGAGATAAAATAGTTTGGTCTTGGGACAATAAGTAAGGGATTGTGTCTGCAAAACAAGCTTATGAGGTGCAATTTTTAGAGACTTTGGAAGAAGAACAAAAGGATTGGATGAGGGATATTTGGAATTGGTAGATTCCATTGAGGATAAAATTGTTTTGTTGGTTGATGATAGAAAATAGAATTCTAACATGGGAAAATCTGATAAAAAAGGGGTTTGCTAGCTCGAGTAGATGCGTTCTATGCAGAGAGGAAGATGAAACAATTAATCATTTAATGATAAACTGTCCCTTCACAAAAGAAGTCTTGAATAATAGAATAAAAGTGCTCAAGTCTCAAAAAAATGGGAAGGTGGACAGATCAGTGAAATTTTTCAGAGTTGGTTTAAGTAAAAGGAAAACTAGTCAGATTTACCTTGTTATATATGCCGGGAAATTTTGAGACATAGGAATCTTAATATCTTTAGGAATCGTCCACTAAATGTTCATAAGGTAATCACTCGAGTTTTGATTGATTTGGGTGAATTTAACAAAACTGGTACTATTCAAGCACATAGAGTAGTTCGTCCTCCTATGATTGAAACAAATTTGGCAATGGGTTTTTTTGATGGGGCTTCACAAAGTAGAGGAGAAAAATGTGGAGCGGGGGCAATCCTAAAATGTCTAGAGGGGGACATATTCAGTATCAAAATGAGCTATGGCATGGGAAAAAATACTAGAGGAGAATTATTAGCATTGTGGAGTCTTTTGTTTTTCGCTCTTCATAAACAGGTGCATTGTTTACGGTTGGTTAGTGATTCCAAAGTAATTGTTGATTGGTTTGCTTATAAAAAAAATTTGCAGGTGATATCGCTACAACCATGGATGATTAGAATCTGGTGGATGAACAGTAGATTCCAGAACCTAAAAATACAACACATCTACAGGGAATTCAATAAGGAAGAAGATCAACTATCTAAACAGGCTTTACTCTTAGAGGAAGGAATGTTACTTTTTGTCGAAGGAACGGGAGATCAAGATGGAAGCTTTGAAAAGTTGATGGAATAGTAAATCCAATTTTCATGTTTTAATGGTGATCAACAATGAAATGGAACTGTAATTTTTGGTCCTTGTATCTCTGTAAAAGTTTATGTGAAAGTCATATCTCTCTGTAAAAGTTTATGTGAAAGTCAAATATAGACAAAAAAAATTATGAGTTGTAAAAGGACAAGAAAGATTTCTCTATTCTAAGCAGAATTTTGTAAAAGCTTTACTTTATATATCTAATATAAGAAATTTTTACCTTGTGGAAAAAAAAAACACTGGTAGGGTAGGAAAATGAATAAATGTAGGCGTGAATGGGGGTTTAGGATAACGTTGAGAGAGAAATATTCCTTATGAATTCACTTTTTCTTTTGCAAAGTAAAATGAAGGTTATCAAGTTCCTTTGGTATATCAAAATCGAAATCTTATAGTGATTTGGCTAGCCTCCACATTAGTGGCATCCAACTTGGGTTTTAAATGCAGTGTAGTTCGCTGCAAGGAAGTGTTGAAGTCCTTAAAAGAAATGGTAATGAGCATGGAGGCTATCACCACCATGGAGTATATACAAAAAATATCCGCATGGAGGCTATAGCTTATCACCACCATGGAGGCTATACAGAGACAATTAGACTACGAGAATTATTTTCTCTGTGGAAAAGAATTTTCTATAAAAATTTGAAGAATCTGTTTTTATTAAAAATAAATGTGTTGCGATTAACATCGAGTGAGACCGTTTTTTAGTGGATCCATCCCAAGGCATAGGGACAGAGCGAAGTGATCTAGGGTTAGGTTTGCCTCATCTCTAGTGCACTTTTCCGCCTCTAGAGGGGCTCAATGATTCCTAGCAAGGGAGAGTCACGAGGCACCTCCTACATTCAAGCAACGACACATGGAAAAACAGGCAGGGGTTTCAGGCGACCAACCTTTGAACCACTGTTAGATCTGTGCTCGCAACTCCTCTTTGAGGGAACATTCAAGGACAAGGAAATGGACATAGATTAAGGGAAAACTCCAACAAATGTAGCACGAACGTGGTTACCTGGGAAATGTATTCCTCAAGCACCGAAGTATGTCATAAGCACACCCAGGATAGAAGAATAGAAGCAATACATGCGAGAGTATGCCCTAGTTGGAAATTTTCTAGGGCTATGGCCCTCTAAACGTGAGCTGGTAAAATGGATACAACAATGGTGGAAGCCCAAAGGCCATTACGATCTCCATCTTGGATCTAAAGGATTCTTCACAATAATATTACATAATATGGAGGACATGAATCACATTTTTGATGGAGGGCCTTATTTCTTCAACTCTGCAGGACTTTTCTTACAATTTTGGATGAAGAAGTTTAGCCCTGAAACAAAGGAATTTGTGCATTCCCCAGTGTCGATAAGACTCTATTCCCTGTCGTAGGAGTTCTGGATGGAAGAGGTACTGGAAGGCATCGAAAATACCATTGGAGTATATGTTAAATTGTCGGAGGCAACAAAGAAATGAAGATACACCTCCTATGCGCACATCTATGTCTACCTAAATATTTTGAAGCCGCTGCCAGGATCCATTGCTCTGGAATATCATGATGAATATTGGTTGCAAACCATTGACTATGAAAACATACCATTCAGATGCAGAAAATACCCTAAGCACGAGCACCTCTTCATGGACTCCCCCCTCAACACAATAAGCACGGATGAAAACCCAGAAACAAGAAAAAATAAGGATGGATTCATCCCAAAAGCAGGTAGATGCAGACAGGGGGGAAGGAGAACAATAGCCCCAAAGAACAAGGAATCGCTCCCCAACAACCAATTCGAGGCACTACAACAACTCCCAGAGAACATGGATGCCCCACAAGTCCCTCCTACAAAGAAAACACAGCAAAACCTGGAGAAAGGGAAAGTTGTGGATACTTGTTGGCACAGGGGTGGACCCAGGGTTCAACGCTTAAACAACGCACCAAAAAAACCCTAACTATCGGCCCTTTCGACAACACCTGCGAAGCAAATGAAGTCTCACCCGAAGTAGAGGCAGGGGGGGTTGCAGAACTCAAGTGTCTACAACCTAGCCGGGACACGGATCTGTGATCACAATACTTAACAAAGCACTTAGCAGTTATCAATCATTAGTCTTTAACCCTTTATTCACATCACAGGTAAAACCCTAATTACAGAACAACG
This sequence comes from Picea glauca, assembly GCA_000966675.3. Lineage (NCBI taxonomy): Eukaryota > Viridiplantae > Streptophyta > Pinopsida > Pinales > Pinaceae > Picea > Picea glauca. Next base: position 487,189 of record JZKD02S2020072.1, on the reverse strand, counting down.
CAGTATTCAACAAGATCTAACACATCCAGGCACTTAACACATAAACATAGTTCAGATCTATCATTCATTCATATCACTAAGCACTAAACATTCATTTAGAATAAAGTACTAAACAAATAGATACATAAACACATGAACAACATATCACAAAGCACCATAACATAGGATATACGTGGTTCACCCCCAGCGTGGGGCTACGTCCACCAACTCTTCATCTTATTTATTATCTTCTTTCAATCTTCTTACATACATAGAGCCACAAAACCTACTCCGCATAGGATAGGAGATCTGTGCGCACCTCGCTAGATCCTCCTTCCCCAAGTTAGATCCATGCACAAAGCCTTACACAGTCTTTGCACAAAGCACTACAAGTCACTTGCACTTAGCTCAACAATTCTTAACACATAGCATGCACAAAGCCTCTTACAATCACTTGCACTTAGCATAGCACCCCTTAGATCTACTAAATCTAGTCACTGCTTCTTACATTGCCTAGATATCTATTTATATATTACAAAAGAGGCCTAAGCATGGGTAAACCCATGGACCGACATCCCATACCCGTTACATAAACCCTAAACCCAAAAATCCCACAAAAGGGGGCGAGATCCTGTGATCTCCACTTCACCTGGCACTTCATCTTCGACCAGCCTGTCGAAATCCCAAAAATGGTCAAACATGACCAAGGTTCTCCAAAACTTGGTCAAGGGACAACATGCCCCCAACACTCACCTATGACTCGTCCTAAATCACTCTAATTTTGGCAACTCTGCTTCGAAGGCCTCGAGCTTGGCTTGAGCTACTTCGACCCGCTGCTTCACCAAAGCCTCCTGCTCAACAAACTCCTGAATAAATTTCTCGGTCACCGGTCCTTCAAATCGTTGTTCCACCGTGGTGACCACTTGTTCCATTTGTTCACCTTGTCCCTCAATCTCCTCAAAAAGTGTGCAGGATTCATCCTGCACTAGTTGGAGCCTTTGGGTCACTTCCATGACTTTACTCTAGATGGCATGGACCTATTTCTAAATTGTGCGCTCTTCCTGGGACCTTTTCATCCTCTTGACTGCTGACAGTGGCTTCAATTGTGCTTTTACTATCACTGCTTGTTTCGTTGCCTCCTGGAGCTATGACTCCAATGTCCTTAGTTTTGGGTCTTCTATAAGGCGCTCGTAGGTATGCGCACTTCGACTATTGAGTTTCTTGCATTCTAAGGCCAATGCCTTGATTCTTTCGGCTGTGCTCCGAGCAGTTTCTTCCCTCTAATATCACACTTCTTGTGGAGTGCTCAGCACTACTTGCAATTCCAGTTATGCCAGTATTGCTTGGCGCTGCTAAATGGATCCGGCAAGCTTCCCTACCTAGCTCTCATCTATCTCCTCTTCTATCTGTGCCAGGCCCGACATAGAGCAAAGTGCTCTAGTGACTGCTTCTTTAACTCCAATCTGCTTCGTGAGCAACTATTCATTTTCCTTCTAGTTTTGCGTTCTATCCTCTGCAAACTTCGCCTGGAGGTCATCTTTTTCTTGTTGCGCAATCTGACGTTGCTCTAGGGATTCCTCCTTTGCTTTTTTTAATGTCTATGTGGCCTATTCATTTTCCTCCTGGACCTGACGAAGGAAAGCCTCTGTCGAATTTAATAATCTTCATAGCTGGGCAGGCTCATCTCCTACTTCTATGTCCCCTGCTGACAATGGCACAGTAGACATTGCACGGATTAAATAAAGAGCATGTTGTACCCCTTTGAGCTCCACCTCGATCTTGTCAAACATTGTCTCTTGTTTTACTTCGCTTCACTGCAAAATTTCCTCTGGGGTATCTGATACAACGACGATGATGAGGTCAATATCATCTATCGTGAGCATAGTATTAAATGGAGTTTTATTGGCTTTTGACTTCTTTCGCGGTGAAGGTTTCATCGGGGAACCCTTTATTTTCTTGGATGTTTCAGTTTCTGGAAGGGGATCTTTAGGCGGTGTCACTTCGCCTTGTTCCTGCTTTTCTTCTTCCCCTTCGTCCTCTTCTTTGTATACTTCCTCACCTCCTACTCCTTTAGGTGAATCTAGTTTAGTTTCTTTTGATGTGTTTTTCAGTCCCTATACCTATTCCTTATTTTTCTTCCCGCTCCTGCTGGGTGCATCATATTCTTCTCGAGTGACTACAGGACTTCCAATGAGGTCGGGGTTTGAGACTTCTGTCTATTCGAATAGTACTAGGAATTCTGCAGGCCACTTCTTGGTGATTTCCTCCATATCTTCCTCAATGACTTTGTAATAGGAATGGAGCTCTTCCTTATGTTTGTCTCTGCATGCAGTGATCTATATGAAATGCATGTCTGCATAGAACTTCGCGAATGGCCTGAATCAATGCAGTGTATTCGACGTCATGCGAGGGAAGGATTCAATGGCCCTCTTCAACTGTAAGTAGTAGATGTGAAACACTGTATTTGAATACCATTTCTTCTCCATGTCACTTGAATACCATAGCGTAGTGAACTTCACGGCCAGTGGCTCGAACGACTCGATTTTAGGGAAGGTCACTCCTTCCGGCATCTCCAAGCAATGAGGCAATGAGAATCAACAACCAGCTGAAGTGAAACTCATAGCCCTGGTCTTGTGCTTCGCAACAGTATTTCTCCAACTGGTTGACGAGGTAGCTCGCCTAGTTCATTTTCATTCCTTCAATGCATTTTCCTGCAAGGTCGACGACGAACCCCATGACCTGCGTTGGTCTGTTCTTCCCGACGAGCTTACCAGTGATCAACTGGCAAGATAGGTGCACTGTGTGGATGGAGGCTACCTTGTATCCCCACTTTCCTTTATCTACATCATCGTAGGTATCCTTTATTCCCTGCTCCAGGGCGCGATCTGCAACTTTCCATGGGTAAAAATCCTGAGGGTCTAGTCCTTGCATGCTCAATCTGGTGATCTGGTGGATCAGCATCAGATCTACTATGATGCACCTATCTAACCATAGGTAACTGCCATGGTAGCACGACAGGAGGAGTTTAACGCACACGTTAACCTCCTAATTTTTGTCGAAGTGTGGTATCTTCATCACATTGAGGATCGTGGACCTCGCGATGTCCATGGTCCACGGTTGGGGGATTATCTTCGACTTCTTCCCCGTTGTCTTGGTCAAATACTTGTGTGGTGTGAGAATTCCACAGTTTTTGTGGTCTCCTAAGTTGAAGACATTGATCTTAAGCGTCAAAAACCTCTCCAATTGTGGTCCAACTATGTGTATCCCCTTCACGAGGTACACAATGATCAGTGTATAGTCAAAGTCCCTCGAGACACTGTCACGACTAATCGCGCTAGCTAGTGGCGGGATATAGTCGAGCAGGAATAACGGGATGAGTTAGCATTCGCCAAGTCATCGTGATGCTTGCTTCTCTTCTCTATCATAGTTTGGGATGGCCCAGATCAACGTTCAGTCGATGGGGAGGCTTACACTCCTCTCATCGATGAGGCCTGGACTCCTGCGGGCATGACCTTCTCAGCCATGAGGTATATGAGAATATCTTCGATGGATTTCTCTACTGTTCTAAGGTCACTTGACATATAGGCTTGAGATCAAATATCTTGGGTTAGTGGACAAACACTCGAGGTAAGTAGAACGGGTGGCGAGGTCTCGATAAGCACTGCGCGAAAGTAACTAGTTCTCTGTGGGCTTGGATAATCACAATTGGAAAAAGTGTCTGCGGTAGGACATTCGACGGGTTAAATAGATAACATCATAACAAATTCCTCCAATGGCCAAGAATACCTCAATCAATGTGATTCCATCCATTATGGTGCGGTCCCAATGATCCAATGGTGAATGTTCCGACAATAACTGTGTTTCTAGTTGTTCTGGAGCATCGTTCTAACTATAGGGATGCCTCCAATGGTCATATTGCTTTGTTGTGGCAAAGTGCCAATATGTGATGTTCTGCTATTCGGCGAGGTTCAAGTTCTGCAAGCCTTCCTTCTGCAAAGTCCTCTCTGGAACCTCTTGTAATTTTTCTATCTTTTATTTCTTCTTACTGAGATTTCTATCTTTCTTGCCTATGACCTGCGTCTCTAGATTCCTCTTTCCATTCTTGTTCTTATCTCCTCTTAGCATAGTAACTTCGCACTATTGAGGATCTTTCACAAGGTTCGAGGATAATACTTCTTCTCTTACTGTTTCTAGAGTAGGTGCTCTACTCTCCTCCATGGATGGGTTCTTTAAGCCTTCTTGCATTCTTTCTACTTCGATAGCTAAGTCTCTGGTCCTTAGTTGCTTCGACTTGTCCTCCTGCTCTTCTATTAAGAACGCTATTCTCCTGGCCATGGAATCCCTTAATTCTTGCTTTTTCTATTCTATAGCTTTCTCTTCTTCTTTCCTTCGGATCTGGTCGTTCTCAATCCAAGTCCTTCCTAGCCAAAGTGAAAAAGGAGCGTTGTTCTCAACAAAATTAACGACCTCAAATTCTTCTTCTGTCGATGTTCCATGAGCGATCATAGGTACATGGGCAAGTATTCCACATAGGGTTATCAACTTTCCTTTAAACAATCCTATTCCTCCCAATGAAGGAACCATAGCAGGCTTTCCTAAGATTTCCCAAGTACTTTCTGTCATAATGTTCACCTGTGTTTCTACATCCAATACACAGTCTATGTCGAAGTCTCATATTCTTGTTTCTATGCACTCTTTCTCATTTAAGATCTCTGATAAACTGATGTCTCTGTGATCATTCAGTGTTGCTTTCATCTGCAATAATATAGCCTCTGATTCTTTCTGGTTTTTTAGCATATTCTTACTCTCTTGGGCTTCCTCAAGGTTTTCTTGTGTCATGTTCATATTTTCAACTTTAGCAATCATTCTAGGGAAATTAAAAACTTCATGTCCAATATCTTTACAACAAAGGAAAATAGGACCTCTACTAGTGCATTCCTTAGCAAGATGTCCCGATCTTCTGCAACTATAACAAAGAGTCAATCCTCTCTTTCTTTTAAACGATCCCCAACCTTTCCTGTACTGCGCACTGGGATCACAGTGATGGTCCTGCAAAAAAATCTTTCTAGTATCCTGTGTTAGTCCAAAAATTCTTTCTATGCATAGGAATAACATATCTTTCACTATTTCTATCAGATCTATTCATATCATATCTTTTTTCTTCTATTTGTGCCCTAGTTTTCAGACTAGGACAAAATCTATCAAACATACCTAGATCCATACTTTCGAAACAAAAATTTCCACTTATCTTACCTTTATCAAAGCACAAAGCTTTAAGATATTACCTCTTTTCTTCAGATCAGAATTCTCTTCTTAGCATAGAGCTTCACAAGTCAAGTAGAGTACTGCGCACTAGGGAAACAGATATACGCACAGATATTTTTCTTTTCTTCATTTCCCAACAATCACAGTTTCAGGTCCTTGCAACAGAACCATTTGTTGGCACAGGGGCAGACCCAGAGTTCAATGCTTCAAAAACACACCAACAAAACCCTAACTATCGGCCCTTTCGACAACACTTGCGAAGCATATGAAGTCTCACCCGAGGTAGAGGCAGGGGGGTTGCAGGACTCAAGTGTCTACAACCTAGCTAGGAAACAGATCTGTGATTAAAATACTTAACAAAGCACTTAGCAGTTATCAATCATTAGTATTTAACCCTTTATTCACATCACAAGTAAAACCCTAGTTACAGAACAATGCAGTATTCAACAAGATCTAACACATCCAAGCACTTAGCACATAAAAATAGTTCAGATCTAGCATTCATTCATATCACTAAGAACTAAAAATTCATCCAGAATAAAGAACTAAACAAATAGATACAGAAACACATGAAGAACATAGCAAAAAGCACCATAACACAGGATATACGTGGTTCACCCCCAGCGTGGGGCTATGTCCACCAACTCTTCGTCTTCTTTATTATCTTCTTTCAATCTTCTTACATGCACAGAGCCACAAAACCTACTCTACATAGGACAAGAGATCTACGCACACCTCACTAGATCCTCCTTCCCTGAGTTAGATCCACACACAAAGCCTTACATAGTCTGTGCACAAAGCACTACAAGTCACTTGCACTTATCTCAACAAGTCTTAACACCTAGCACAAAGCCTCTTACAATCAATTGCACTTAGCATAGCACCCCTTAGATCTACTAAATCTAGTCACCGCTTCTTACATCACCTAGATATCTATTTATATATTATAAAAAAGGCCTAAGCATGGGTAAACCCATGGGCTGACATCCCTTACCCGTTACATAAACCCTAAACCCAAAAAGATCGCAAAAAGGCGGTGAGATCCCGTGATTTCTGCTTCGTCTTTGACCAGCCTGTCAAAGTCCCAAAAATGGTCAAACATGACCAAAGTTCTCCAAAACTTGGTCGAGGGCCAACAATACCCCAAGTATGGTCCAAACCACTTCTCTACCCAGCTCCAATACCACAGCTATAGAACCCTTAGAGGTAGAATATGGGGATGCATAAATGGATCTTGATGAGCAGGATCTAGTGGGAGTATACTTGGACCATCTGGATCAAGCTTACTGACACCAGAAACTATACAACATCCCTCCAGACCAACTAAGAAAAGTACATAAGGTCTTCCTCAAATCCACAGCTGACTCCACCGCCAGATTCAGTTCGGGTCTGGGAATATAAGGGATTATACCAAAATAGCAACGCAAAATGCAAAAAGATGAAAAGAAAAGGGGAAGGAAATCAACTTGGAAGCTCATCTAGGAGATTGGACACTTCATGTTCAACTTAGGTCAGATCCATCTCATATCTGATAACTTTCCCCCTCTCCCTTCCCCATTCTCATCATGAAGATCATATCCTAGAATATAAGGGGACTCAACGATCGTAGTAAGTAGAGGCTACTACGGGAGATTATCATAGCAAAAAAACCAGACATAATGATGCTCCAAGAAACAAAATCTGCAACGGAAGAAATGGATATATTTCTCTCTTGTTGTTGAAAGCAAGGGAAAGGTATCTACACTAATGCTACAGGTTCTGCAGGAGGCCTGGAAATTCTTTGGAACCCGAGCTCAGTAACCATGGACAATTTCTTCACAACTAGATGGTCCATCTCTACGACCTATCAACTCATCGGCTCCAACAAGCCTGACTACCTGACAAATGTTTACAGACCAACCACACCAAGGGACAAAAATGCCTTCATAAGAAACCTAGGGGGGACTGGCCATCCTCACTTCGGGAAGTAGATGGATTCTTGGAGGGGACTTTAACATAATATGCAATCTGGATGAGAAAAGAAGCGGAAATCATCGACTCGAGGCAGAGTCAGGGAACTTCCAAGGCCTAATCGATAAGCCAGGCCTCATTGATATAGAAACACCAAATGGCCTCTTCACCTGGATGAATCGAAGATCAGGAACCCATTAGGTATCTTGCCAGTTGGATCACTTCCTCCTCTCTGATTCTCTCATTATGGAAGGCACAACACTGGAAGCTCGCATCCTCGATATCCATGGATCGGATCACTGGCCCATCCAACTTTGTCTAGACATTCCTGCCTCTCCATGATGCAAACCCTTCAGATTGGAGCGGTTTTGGCTCAACCACCCGAAATTTCAACAAAATGCCCACACTTGGTGGATGGAGGTGTCCATATTACACGGCTCCAAGATGTATAGATTCCAGCAGAAATTCAAAAACTTCAAGAAGAATCTCAAAGCTTGGAATAAACAAACCTTTGGCAATATCTTTGAATCCCAACAACAACTAAAGGAACAAATGAGAATCATACAAAGCCAAATCCGAGATCAGGGCATCTCTGAGGAACTCAAGACACAAGAAGCAACAATAAGCCAAAAGATGGAGGAAAGAAATTCCCAAGAGCAGATCCTATGGAGGAAAAAGTCATGCATCCAATGGCTAAAGGAGGGTGATAGAAATACCAAATTCTTCTACAGGTCTACCCTTCAATGAAGACATGCCAATTGCATTGTGCAGCTGATCATAGAAGACAGGCACACCCTCCACTCTCGTGAGGACATGGAAGTGGAGTTGATCACCTACTACCAAGATCTCTTGACGGAACCCATAGGGGATAGATCTCAATCCATGGCCCAATTCACGTAGCATATACCCTCCACAATCACGACAGAACATAATGATGCTCTGCTAAGACCCATCACGCTCAACGAAGTGGACCAGGCACTCCATGACACTCCAATAGGAAAAGCTCCTAGGCCAGATGGTTTCACTTCAGACTTTTTTTATCACTGCTGGAAAATGGTAAGGGAGGAGGTATGAGAAATCATTGAAGACTCCAGAGCCTCTGGTCAAGTCCTTCCTTCCCTTAATGCCACCTTTCTCACCCTTATACCCAAAGAAGAGCTAGTCAATCACCCAAAAGAGTTCCGACCCATTGCTCTTTGCAATGCCATCTACAAACTCTTAACAAAGGTGATAGCCCGACACCTTAAACTGATCCTTCCCTTCATTATTTCGCCACAACAATCAGGTTACGTGGAAAGAAGGAAAATCTTGGATAGCGTTATCCTGGCACATGAAGTTATCCATTCTCTTCAGAAGAATTGCACTCCAAGTATGTTATTGAAACTAGATCTTTCCAAAGATTTTGACAAGTTAAGTTGGGGTTATATGCGCTCAGTGCTCTTAGCCTTTGATTTTGACTCTTCCTGGGTAAACTGGATCCCAAATCTCACCTCCTCTTCTTTCTTTTCTATCCTCATCAACGACGTCCCCCCTCACCCTTTCTCACCCACCCGAGGGATCAGACAAGGGGATCCTCTGTCCCTGTTCCTCTTCATCATCATGGAGAAAAGTCTTAGTCAGTCCATTCAAGATTCAATATAAAATCATACTCTGGCAGGATTACCCTTGCATGGAATAGATCCTACGATATCTCACAATCAATTTGTTTATGACACTCTAATGATGGAATCCCCCATGGTCCAAGAGGCCCAAACAATCCTCTCCATTGTTCAAACCTTCTATGAGGCCTCTGGAATGGATATTAACAAGGACAAATCCCATATCTTCTTCTTCAACACCCCGATGCCAATACAACTCCACATTACCGAGATCTTGGGTTTCACTCGAAGCTCCCTTCCGTCCAAATATCTAGGTATTCCCCTCCTCAACAAAGCCCTCAGAAACAACTCCTGGGAAAGTCTCCTCACTTGTTTTTTGAAAAGACTTTCCTCCTGGACCTACCATGCTCTAAATCTTCCTAGTCGCCTTACCCTCCTCAAGTCTGTGCTACAAGCCTTTCCCATCTACACCTTCTCAGCCCGTGTAGCTCCAAGCTTCGTTCTCAATGCTATCGGAGCCCTACAAAGGAAATTTCGTTGGTATGGGATCAAAACAGGGAAAACACCGGCGTTGATCAGTTGGGAAAATCTTTGCAGACCTAAGGCTCAAGGGGTTTAGGAATAAAATATCCTTCAACTATGAACAAAGTCTTGAGCACTAAAATCTGGTGGAGATGGCTGAAGAGACCTCAATATCTCTAGGCCAAGATATGGAGAAGAAAGTACACACCCAACACAGCTGAAAGAAACTTAATTCGATGGAATGGAGACACCCCAGGCTCCTTGATTTGAATGGAAGCCAGGCAAAATCGAATCTTAGTCGCCAATCACGCCTTCTAGGAAATTCGTAATGGCCAAACAACTTTCTTCTGGAATGACTCGTGGTAGCAGTTACCTATCTTGGCGTAAGATGCTTGGGCTGACACCTTTCTCATCTCGTCTACCCAAGCGGGGTTGACAAAAGTGGTAGATTATTGGCATGAAAACTCTGTGGATGCCACTTGGAGATGCTAGAAATTCACAAGAAAGGACCTTCACATCAAAGCACACGTGGACTTACAACCTTGGTACAACCTGACCAACGCCAAGAAAATACCTACTCTTCAAGGAGAGGACATCTTGCGATGGGGACATTCTTCACGGGGTACTTTCAATATCCAAGAAGCTTACGCCATCAAAGCGAATTTTAATCACCTTCCCCCAGGGAAGGTCTGGACTCAAATCTGGTCACTAAAGCATTGACCCAAAATCAATACCTTCCTTTGGTTGGTGGCTCATGGTAGAATTCTCACTTGGGACAATCTCATGAAAAGGGGGTTCACAGGGCCCTCCATGTGCCCGCTTTGCATGAAGGATGCATAAGCGCTTAATCACCTGCTAAACATCTGCACCTTTAGCTACCAAGTTTGGGATCAATGCGCGTCTACCATGCACACTTCATATCGTAAGCGGGAGAGTATAAGCACAACCATTGAAGAGTGGAGGGATGTAGCTTTCCAATTGCCCATTTTAAAATGCATATGGCAATTACTCCCAGGTTTCATCCTTTGACAACTGTGGAAAGAAAGAAATAGAAGAATCTTCTAGAACATTCAGAAAGATTGGCATTACTACTGGACCCGAAGCTGCACCAACATCACCGAAACAATCAATTTGCAGCATTGAACTAAAGCGGACCTGATCTGTCCAATTCGAGAAAAGAGCATCATGGACAACTGGAATCTCAACTTAAAACTGAATTCCCCCTCCACTCCTCATAAACACCTATTCAAGGACAACCCCTCTCACTGGTCCTCTCCTCCTGAATGATTTATCGAGATGAATTTCGATGGGGCCTCCAAAGGAAATCTGGGAGCAGCAAGCTTCGGAGTGGTCTTTCGAAATCAACATAGGAACATATTGCTCATCTCTGCAGGAAGCATGGGCCATACAACCAACAACGTGGAAGAGCTGTGGGGTCTTACAAGAGGTCTGGAAATAGCTCTAGAGCAGGGCTTTCACAAATTGATTGTGGAAGGCGACTCACAAGTGGTTCTCAACCTCTTCGGGAAAATTCTGAATGGAGCAGATCTAGACAAAATCTCTCCTTGTTGGTGATTATCTTATGGGCTCAGAACAATTGTGACGCTCATCCAACCCCACCAAGCTCTCATCCCCTTGCATGTAAGATGGAAAGCGAATCGGATTGCAGACGATCTAGCCAATATTGGTACTTTCTTGGAGGGATTGAACCTTCTCTACCAAGCTTCCACCCACCAGATGCATCCCATTCTCCAGAGATGCAGGGAAAAGGCTCTAGCTATCGACAGTCTCCCGGATGGGGTGATAGTGTAGAACAGGTGTCGCATGGAAAGGAATGGAGATAGCCAACGAGACATCAACCATGTGACAGGCGCGTGTCCCTCCCTACCTCCCACACCATGAATTTAAAGAAGCTTCATTGCTACCAGAGCGTCATTAATCCTAGTGCGCTCTTCTCTGGCCTCCAATCCATTCGATGGATACATTCGACAGATCCACCATTACTTTACTCGTGTGCGTCCTCTCCTCTCAACGGTCTTTACAACTTGAAGTTCACCAGCCTCACCTTCAACTCTATTCGTTCTTGGCCGAGTCTTCCCGTAGTCTGCGCCCTCCTCTAGTGCTCCTTGGCCTTCTTCGGCTTCTCCCTGGGCATGCTTTCCTTTGCTCCGCTTCAGCCATGCTGAGACTACGAGGGAAGTCCAAACATGGCTTGGCTTGGCAACAAAATCGACTGCGTTTGGAAATTCGACCCCCGCCTACCCCTGCACTCTCACACAGTTCATCAGCCTCCTTGCCAACCTCTTCAGAGCAGTCTGCCCATAGTCCGAGCGGTCTTCCGCCCCTCTCCTCGCCCTATGCATGTAGACTTGAATGGTTTGACCTCCTGGGAAACTCACTGGGCTTCAACCCAGGGCCAATACCAGACTTGGCTTCCTCTTCGCAACCAACCCCAGTTGCTCCTACCAATTCTCCCGAGAATTTTGCACCGGAGCCCTTGCTAGTGCATTCACCACTGACCCAATCTCCATGTGAAGGTTTCTTTGGCGGCCATGGAAAATATCAGGAGCAACCCCACCCCACTCTTTCTCAGACTGTGCCACCTGCGCAAAGGTATAATACGACCTTGCAATTCTTCAAGCCATGGTGTTCGAAGTGCGTAAAGAAGTGGACAAACTACGTTTTCGTTTGGAAGTCTTAGACGGGAAGGGGACACAAATCCTGCAAATGCTTTCAGATTTGCACAGATCGTGCCACCCCTCAGCAGTGGCACCAAATGCAATAGGGGACGAACAACCGATATTGGTCCCAGCTCAGCACAGGTCTTCGATGGAGGATGCAACGCCAGACTTGGCTCCAACGCTCAAGGCCACCTCCTCGGACGTAGTGCCATGTTACAAGCCCACAACTTGAGCAACAAAGGTGTCAGTCTGCATGGCCTGTTGGTTGGTTTGATTACATTTTCCCACTTGTCTCTTTTAGTTATAATCTAATATGTTTGTCTTACGTCAGTCTTAGAGGGTATAATACTCTGAGGGAATCGGTTTCCCTCATGGGGTGATTCTACTCCAGATGTTAGACGTTGTTTTATGACTGGTTTTTTGATACAATGATTATGGTTCTAGGAGGCTGGCTAAATTGGTTTCCCCACGGGGCAATTCAGTAATTACAGTCTGAGTTAAAGTATCGATGCTGTAATTTTTGTTTTTGAAAGGATTTTTATAGAAACTTACTTACAAAAAAAAAAAAAAATATGTTACATGTACTTTTAGCAATTTGCTTTTAGAAAAAATAAATAAAATTAATAAATGAACAAACATTTAGTTTTTTTTTTTAACTTAATTATTTTATCTAAATTCAATGCTTTGGATATGTGATTTACATGATTTTTTATTTAAAATGAAAATGAAAATTATCATTTAAAAATATATATAAATGGACAGTTTGAGTGGGTGGACCTAATGGTTAAGAACATGTGTTTTCTCATAAAATTTTACTAAGAAAAATAGCTGGGCTGAGGGGGTCTGTGATAACCTTAAAAATAGATTATTGTGACCTTAAATTGTCTGATCGAGCCGATGATGAGAGATCATGATGGCCGCGTGGTTTGCTTCAGGATCCACAACAAATTGCATGATATAGAAATCCGGATTGCTAAGGTGGAAGAAAATTTCTATTTCCCTGTGGGTGGGGAATCAGTAGTAGTGTTAAATGGAAATGACTGTTCCGGCTGCACTCGGATTTTCTTGAGAAACAAAGAATTGAGTTCACTTGAACAGTCACCAAGCGCTCCAGAATTTTGCTCATTGTTAATATCTGAAAACATATATTTAAATATTCCAGGAAGGGTGATTGGGAGTATGATCTCTCTTAAGTTTCTGGATTTGAGTGGGACGGCAGTGCAGTCATTACCAAAGAGTTTAGGGTATTTGAAACAACTAGTATGCTTAACGCTTATTGTGGATGCCCATCAAAATACTACCAACATCTCTTACAACTCTGGTAAACCTAGAGATCCTTGACCTTAGCTTTTCTAGCATCACAGAATTACTGTCTCGACTTCATATGTTGAGATCTTTAAGGTATTTAGGGCTTAGCCAATATTCAAGGACAACCCCTCTCACTGGTCCTCTCCTCCTGAATGATTTATCGAGATGAATTTCGATGGGGCCTCCAAAGGAAATCTGGGAGCAGCAAGCTTCGGAGTGGTCTTTCAAAATAAACATAGGAACATATTGCTCATCTCTGCAGGAAGCATGGGCCATACAACCAACAACGTGGAAGAGTTGTGGGGTCTTACAAGAGGTCTGCAAATAGCTCTAGAGCAGAGGCTTCACAAATTGATTGTGGAAGGTGACTCACAAGTGGTTATCAACCTCTTCGGGAAAATTCTGAATGGAGTGGATCCAGACAAAATCTCTTCTTGTTGGTGATTATCTTATGGGCTCAGAACAATTGTGACGCTCATCCAACCCCACCAAGCTCTCATCCCCTTGCATGTGAGATGGAAAGCGAATCAGATTGTAGATGATCTAGCCAATATTGGTACTTTCTTGGAGGGATCGGACCTCCTCTGCCAAGCTTCCACCCACTAGATGCATCCCATTCTCCAGAGATGCAGGGAAAAGGCTCTGGCTATCGACAGTCTCCTGGATGGGGTGATAGTGTAGAACAGGTGTCGCATGGAAAGGAATGGAGATGGCCAATGAGGCATCATCCACGTGACAGGCACGTGTCCCTCCCTACCTCCCACACCATGAATTTAAAGAAGCTTTATTGCTACCAGAGCGTCATTAATCCTAGTGCGCTCTTCTCTGGCCTCCAATCCATTCGATGGATACATTCAACGGATCCACCATTACTCTACTCGTGTGCGTCCTCTCCTCTCAGCGGTCTTTACAACATGAAGTTCACCAGCCTCACCTTCAGCTCTATTCGTGCTTGGCCGAGTCTTTCCGTAGTCTGCGCCCTTCTCTAGTGCTCCTTGGCCTTCTTCGGCTTCTCCCTGGGCATGCTTGCCTTTGCTCCACTTCAACCATGCTGAGACTGCGAGGGAAGTCCAAACATGGCTTGGCTTGGCAACAAAATCGACCGCGTTTGGAAATTTGACCCTCGCCTACCCCTGCACTCTCACACAGTTCATCAGCCTCCTCGCCAGCCTCTTCAGAGCAGTCTGCCCATAGTCCCAGCGGTCTTCCGCCCCTCTCCTCGCCCTATGCATGCAGACTTGAATGGTTCGACCTCCTAGGAAACTCACTAGGCTTCAACCCAAGGCCAATACCAGACTTGGCTTCCTCTTCGCAACCAGCCCCAGTTTCTCCTACCAATTCTCCCGAGAATTTTGCACCGGAGCCCTTGCCAGTGCATTCACCACTGACCCAATCTCCATGTGAAGGTTTCTTTGGCGGCCATGGAAAATATCAGGAGCAACCCCACTCTTTCTCAGACTGTGCCACCTGCGCAAAGGTATAAGACGACCTTGCAATTCTTCAAGGCTTGGTGTTCGAAGTGCGTAAAGAAGTGGACGAACTACGTTTTCGTTTGGAAGTCTTAGACAAGAAGGGTACACAAATCCTGCAAATGCTTTCAGATTTGCATAGATCGTGCCACCCCTCAACAACGGCACCAAATGCAATAGGGGACGAACAACCGATATTGGTCCTAGCTCAGCGTAGGTCTTCAATGGAGGATGCAACGCCAGACTCGGCTCCAACGCTCAAGGCCACCTCCTCGGACGTAGTGCCATGTTACAAGCCCACAACTTGAGCAACACAGGTGTCAGTCTGCATGGCCTGCTGGTTGGTTTGATTACATTTTTCCACTTGTCTCTTTTAGTTATAATCTAATATGTTTGTCTTACGTCAGTCTTAGAGGGTATAATACTCTGAGGGAATCGGTTTCCCTCATGGGGCGATTCTACTCCAGATGTTAGACGTTGTCTTATGACTGGTTTTTTGATACAATGATGCTATAATTTTTGTTTTTGAAAGGATTTTTATAGAAACTTACTTAAAAATAAATAAAAAATATATGTTACATGTACTTTTAGGAATTTGCTTTTAGAAAAAATAAATAAAATAAATAAATGAACAAACATTTAGTTTTTTTTTAACTTAATTACTTTATCTAAATTCAATGCTTTGGATATGTGATTTACATGATTTTTTATTTAAAATGAAAATAAAAATTATCATTTAAAAAATATATAAATGGACATCTTGAGTGGGTAGACCTAATGATTAAGAACATGTGTTTTCTCATAAAATTTTATTAGACAAAATAGCTGAATAATCTTAAAAGTAGATTATTGAGACCTTAAAAATAGATTATTATTATTATTATTAAATGACTTCAAAATAAATATACTACTCTTTATCTTAAAAAAAACTTTTACGTAAAAAAAACTGTGGGAGGTTAGGAATATGAATAAATGTAGGCGTGAAGTGGATTTATAATAACTTTGAGAAAGTAATATTCCCAACTCTGCTCACGGAAAGTATGTTCCTTACGAATCCACTTTTGGGTGAGATAGAGATTCCAGTAGCCAGCACATTAATGGCGGCCAACTAGGGTTTTAATTGCAACGTACCCAGATCGTTCTAAAGGATTTGGGTACGATTGTGGGTACGCTGCAATTCTAAAGCCTCCTTAGAAGACGAAATTCTTTTCGCCCGGCATGTGATTATGTTGTGGGCAGGAGAAGGACTGCTTTCAAGTAAGATGGTGCTGACTATGATCCATTTTAGATGGGATGGATTTATCTCAATGTGTTTTAGCAGATCGTTGTCTGATCGAGCCGATGATGAGAGATCATGATGGCCGCGTGGTTTGCTTCAGGATCCACAACAAACTGCATGATATGGAAATCCGGATTGCTAAGGTGGAAGAAAATTTCCATTTCCCTGTGGGTGGGGAATCAGTAGTAGTGTTAAATGGAAATGAGTGTTCCAGCTGCACTCGGATTTTCTTGAGAAACAAAGAATTGAGTTCACTTGAACAGTCACCAAGAGCTCCAGAATTTTGCTCATTGTTAATATCTGAAAACATAGATTTAAATATTCCAGGAAGGGTGATTGGGAGTATGATCTCTCTTAAGTTTCTAGATTTGAGTGGGACGGCAGTGCAGTCATTACCAAAGAGTTTAGGGTATTTGAAACAACTAGTATGCTTACGGTTATTGTGGATGCCCATCAAAATACTACCAGCATCTCTTACAACTCTGGTAAACCTAGAGATCCTTGACCTTAGCTTTTCTAGCATCACAGAATTACTGTCTCGACTTCATATGTTGAGATCTTTAAGGTATTTAGGGCTTAGCCATTGTAAAGATTTACAAAATCTTCCTCGTAGCATCTTGCAGCTTACATCTTTGCAGTACTTATATATGAATGAATGCAGCAGTCTTTGGAAAAACGCGAAATGGAGTAACAGCAAAAAAGTGGCTTCTATTTCAGATCTAGTGCGCTTAACTCAACTCAAATGGTTAGAACTACAGAACAATGGGGCATATTTTGATGAGAACATTTATGAGATGACATCAGTGAAGATGACCCAAATGGACACCCTCCGTTTGACACTCACAGAGATGAAAATTCTACCAAGTATCACGACTTGCTTTGAAATGCCCTGACTTGGTTAACATGGAGTTTGCTAACACAAAAATTGATTATTTTCAAAATCTGAACTATCTTATATTGTTCGAGTGTGGTAAGTTGTGCAAGCTTCCAGATTTGCATAAGTTGAACAATCTATAGAGACTAGAGATCATTGCATGACGTAAATGAGATTCCGGAGGAATTTGGTGAAACAGGGGCATTTTCTTCATTAAAGATATTTTCACTTATCAGGTTGGAAAAATTAGAAAAGTTGCCAGAAATAAAGGAGCGATAGCAGGGAGCAATTCACAAACTTCAAATATTCACCATAGTGGAATGTACAGTATTGAAGACATTGCCAATGGGCTATTTACAATTAAAAGATTTTCAAAAAACAAGTGTTGCATGACAGCGTAGTTCTTGTGGGGTTGAATTGGGAATAAATGTACAGGGATGGGGAAAAAATAGCGGAGGAAGATGGAAACTGCAGCGGAGATGTGGAAAGCAACATGAAGCACAGGTGGTATCCATGTAGTAAATGGACACGTGGCTCCTAGAGTCCCATTTATTTTTTGAAACTATATAATCTATTTTGCTATGTTCAAAATTATTGTCTATTTTGTCTCTATATGTGCCAGCACAAAAAAAATTATTATATTCATATTAAATAAACACAATTTTTTGACATTAAGCATAGTGGAAGATAAAAATTTATGAGGACATATATATAAAAGGAGATAAAAAACAGTTTTATTTGAAATATATCAAAAAATAATATTGTTTGTTACATATTCCTGGAAATTTAAATGTGTTTGTCATATAGACTCGGATTGGGGCTCCCGCGGACCATAGGAGAAATATGCCTTTTATTGTTGTCGTCGATGACTACTGGAATCGTGGCAACTCTCTGTTGCCTTTCGTCGATGACCTGCTTCAATTCCCTCTTGAACCATTCTTCAATGTAGCTTCTCAAGGGGGCGACGTTGATCTCATTCCAGATTTTTAAGTTGAAAAGTTAATTTTCTAATTCCCTTAGATCGATAGAACGATTACGCAGAACCTGATCAATTTGTTCATTCTGTACCGAATAGTTGACTAGCCAGTTGTCGATGTCATCTTCACCATATTCAAGGATGTTGTAAAACTTTTCCAAAGACAACGCCTTAAAAATATCAACCTGTTTATCGAAGGCTTTCTTAGTTAAGGGAAAGGAGTTGACGATTAAGTTGGGGTCTTGGAAGTCGTTGGTCCTTCCGACTAAGTATATTTTGGTTAGCTTTGTGAATAATTTTTCTTTCTTTGATACAACTTGTTCACATGATTGGACAATGAGATACAAGTTCTTCACTTTTTCTTTCCAACATGCATTTAATTGAGTGATCCAATTTTTGGATGGAAGATCTTGTTGTCTTCTTCTCGTTTTTGTCATGTTGTTGACAATGGTGTCAAAATGAAGGACCATGTCTAAATAGAAACGTTCTTTATTTTTTAAATCTGCTTGCAAATGTTCAAGCAAATTATCTACCCTCATTCCAAGGGAAGCCATGGTTTGTGATGTTTCCCATGACTCAGCAATCAGTTCCATTATTTTCTTGATATTACTCTCCACATATCCTCTACACAATGCGAGGAGGCTCGAGGATCCTTTTAACTTGGCTGCAGGGGTGGCAGGCATGGCTATTGCCAAAGGACTGAGAAGCAATGGCATAGGAATCAAAACTTCCTCCAATTCCTTGACCCGGTCCTTCAATCTGGCATTCTCGGCCTCAATGCCTCCAATGGAATCATCAAGAGCATCTGCGGTCACTATGTGAAGTCAACAGATTTGGGATGACTGCATGTTCGCAAGGTTAACTTCTAAACAAGATTTTCCTTTCTTGTTTTTTACATCATTTTTTTTAATAATTATTTTTTTAGACTCGCTGTCAAAAACAACGCTCTGGAGCACGAAAGATTCATCTTCGTAAAAAAAATTAGTACCAGCTATGTCCATTGGACAACTATGCTGGATCACGTCTCTAGGCTGATAAAGGTTGCGGAATATGCTATCCATATCAGTTTCAAGTTCCATGTTTTCACTCTCAATTTCAGGCTCTTCCGTCTGTCCCACAATTTTTTTCCTCTTCTTGTCCACGAAAAGCTTGTGAGAAATATCAATTTTAGGGTGAGGAGGGTTGTTATCTCCTCTTCTATGTGAATATTTCTGAGTTTCTTTGTTGTTGTGATGGGTTGTTGGAGCGATGCTCCGGGATGTCATACTTTTGGGAGTGTTATCCGCCGATTGAACACTCTTCTCACCGGGGCCTTTTCCCTGTTGCTTGTACAATTCAGTGTGTGCTTTGCAATGTGTCTAGGTTGCCAACATCATAAGTAGGAGCATTGTCGTTAGTGTCTCTGTTTTCGCTCAGGTGTTTTTTGAAAAAAGAATTCCCGAAGCCAAGTGTTTGTAAATGTTCTAAAAAAAAATTATTTGGGTCGAACCCTCTTAGGATTTCAACATATCTTAGGTTCAAGTTGTTGAAATGGGCTGTGAATTTGTCAATTTTGTTGACGTTCCTCAACACGAAGTCCTCGACTTTCCAAGGCAGAGGAATGAACTATTTTTTTCTCTTCTCTTGGAATAGATGCAACCGATAGTTCTATTGCCTTGTTATTTTTGTAACAAACATTATGTCCGTAATGTGACATGGAAGGAGAGAACGTTTTTCCTTGGAGCCAAAAATCCTTATCACATTGTAATTATCCATATGTTCAAGTGCCCCATTCCTGTCCAAAAACTTGGTTGCCTGGTCAGATATGTGGGGAAAATCTTCTCCTAACAACAAAACTTTGAAAACAGACACAAAGTCATTAAAGACCTCATAAAAAAAGTGGGAGGCCTTGTGCTTCCACAAGGCCTGGTATCATAAAATTACTGGCTCGAATTCTCAGTTTACCTTCTTGGACAAAGACAGTTTTGGAAATTGGCAGCAATGCGCTATCGCAAAAACCAAGTAGGATGACATAAAATTTCTTCTCCTTTTTGAAGCTTGACAATTGGGAACAGATTTCATGGGAAATTAACTTGCCCCAATAAAAAATGGCTTGTTCCTTGACTATGAAATAGAAAATATAAAGAACCATGCGGGAAATAGTTGTTGTGGACTCTTGTCCTGTTATTCTTGTAAACAACCAGGCAATTTCCTAGAATGGATTTCTAAATGAACTAACCTACAAGATTGTAATATCTTCAGGAACTGTCATCGGGTCTTCCAGGAACTTGGGCAAGAGGTCCAACCCGTTATTATGTTTTCTTAGGAACTGCTTAGAATATTTTCATTTGAACTTCAATGTTGGCTCTGACAATCTTAACATCTGGCGAAAGATCTGAGGTGACAAAGAGACATAAGAGTGGTCCCGCAGTGGAATAATTATTTGGCCTGAAATATATTTATCGGCGCACCAAGAGACTAGCTCCTTACAGTCAAAAAATTCAGGGACACAGCCTGCACGAGCAATCTCATAGGTCCAAATTATTTTGTTTTGGGTGGCAAGGGATGAGTAATAAGAATATTCCCTAGACCACTAGAAGTTCTGGTCCTCACACCCGAAGATGTTCATTGTATCTCCACAAAACTGTTGTCGAACCGATGCCATAGGTTTATGAGAACGTTTGTTTTTTCTAGAATATGGTTGAAATGAACAGTTGGAGGCGATAATATAACCCTCCGCAAATGTTGGTTCAATTCTTATGAATGGGAAAGCTCCTCGAGCCTTTCACTCATTAATTACAATCTCTATGGGTGCTGCATGATGAGTTGTTAGCATTAAATCTTACTTATTGCATATTTAGAAGTGCGAAGGTGGTGAGTACGACGAAGATCAATTAAGGATTGGAGGTTTTGTGAACGTGCCAACTCGACGACGTGCGAACAACATTCCATGATTTTGAAATCAATACTCGGAAGGGATAATATAACCCTCTGCAAATCCTAGTTTAATGTGTATTAATAGGAGATCTCCTCGAGCCATTCTTTCATCAATGAAAATCTATACGGTTATTGGATGATGAGAACACACACACACACACACACACACACACACATATATATAAACATTTTATTATTATAGACAAGTGTGAAGGTGACGAAGACGAGGAATAACAAGCAAGGAATGACAAGGTATGAAAAGCAATCAGACGAGATTCAAAATAGGGTTACGAGGGATACTCAGGAGAGGTGAGTGTCCGACAATCAAATTTTATGTCTCAGAATTTTTGACTGCAAAACGTGTAAAACGAAAGAGAGCATGATGGGACAGTTCAACGGTCGGTTTGTATATTTGCCGATTTCCGGAAAAGTGGCTAAGTATGGAATAGGGAAACGGTTGGTCAGACTCGTTTTCAGAATTAAGGATTGAATATTTCATGAACGGGCCAACCCAACGATGCGTAAATGACATTCCATGATGTTTGAAATTAACACTTGGAAGGGATAATATAACCATCCAAAAATTTTGGTTTATGTGTATTAATGG
>JZKD02S2020072.1:425518-444692 GCA_000966675.3 Picea glauca | reverse complement strand
ACACACACACACACACACACACACACACACACACACACACACATAATAATGTTTTTACTTCTATAGTACGAACAATACAGATGATGCAAAAATTTATAGTCTAATGACATATTAATATGAAGTCAACGAATTATTGATCGCTATAGTCCCTCTGCGCCTTCGACAAGGACTAACAAAAATTTATAGTTGTCTAGTGATCGCTAAAAACTATGAAAAGGAACAAAAAGAAAATACTAATAAAATGGTGAAATTAAGATACAGAAGAAATTAAGAAGTGGCACTTCCAATTATGTGTGAAACATGGAAGTTGGGTATACGGTGAATTTGAGTTTTGGTGTAATGAGTTTTTCCTTTTTTCTAAAAAGATTTAACATATTTGTATAATTTATATATTTATAAGAATCTTTGTATATCATTTACTTCCAATATAATAAAGAAGTTTAATAATGAATTTTTCCTTCTTTTAAAACACCTTAACACATTTATATAATTTGTATATTCATAAAAATCTTTATATATCATTCATTTTTAATATAATAAAGGAGTTTTGTGTATTATTTAAATGTAACGAGTTTTTCCTATTTTAAGAAGTTTTTATACACTTATATAATTTTTTTATTCATACTTTTTTTTTTTCAAAATATAATAAAGAATTTTTTTGTATATCATTTATTTTTATAATTATGAAAAAAGGTAATTTATGTTTATAATTATGAAAAAAAAAGGTAATATAGATAATTAATAAAAAAATATTAAAAATTCAAAAATAGTTATATTTTTAAATTATTTTAACATTATTAGTTTTCAAAAAATTTATTAAGTTTATAAAATTAATTTTAAATTTTTGTTTATTTTGTATATTGTTTAGATGTAACGAGTTTTTCCCATTTTAAGAAGTTTTTATATTAGAAAGAGCATTTCTCCTTACATAAAACTTCATAAGATTGTTGAGTTTTGGTGTACCTTGGGAAGTGGTCCCCTTGTGGTTGTGGGTCTCTAACCATAAGAGGGAAATATTTGACCCATTGTGCCTTATACTTTATGTTTAATTTCACTTTGACATTTTCTTAAGTCAAAAGGATGAAATTTGTCACTTGAATGAAAAGTGACTATTAATTCACTTTGTGGGTGAATTGGGGGACATAAAGTGAACTATGGAACCTTATCCCAAAGTGGGTTTTGAGTTGATATTCTTTTTGAGAGATCTCAACCATGGATTAGATATGTCTTGGAGTGATCCTAGCCATTGATATTTTAGGTTTCCTTATGATTCCTTAATAGGGGCGCATAGGGAAAAATGAGGCTCATTCATTCATTTGTTCACTTGGAGAGTTTGGAGAGGAGCAAGAGGATGAGAATGGAAGCATTGGGAGACGCGATCTTGGGTGCCATCTTTCATGGAGAGCACAAGGAGGCTTAGGGCCTATTTATTTTTTGGTGAGGGTTCTTGCTTGGTGGAGGGCGCACTCTTAGAGGAGGGCACATGCTTAGCAGGTACTAACAGTTGTTCAGCTTTTGCAAATCTGATTGGTGGAGGTTTTGGACATCATACAAACAGAGATTTCAATGCAAGGGTTTCTCAAACATCCAAGAGAATATCAAGGGCACATTAGTTCAGTGGAAGAGGCAACAAAGGAAGGGGTCACAGTGGTTTGAGCTCATCCTTCTTGGAACCTTCTAGCAAAGCTTGAGAGGAGCTTGTTATTTGTGCATGTTCCATTGTATTTTCTTACTTGTTGTTTTCCATGCTTGAAGCATCACATATATATACTTTCATTCTAAACTAGTTTTCCCCTGGGGGGGGGAGGATTTATCCAGGGTCATGTTGACCAAAAATATTTTTTTTCATTTACCATGTATGCTTAGTGTTTAAATCAGTTGTAGGAGCATGTAAATATCCTAGAGGAGTGTTATATTTTTTAAAGTTTGCATGTGCCAGCATTCAGTGAATAAAACACTTGCAAGGGAACCTTAAAAGAGCATATAACCATGAGTTTGAAGGTAGATTTCTTGGCAGAAATTCAGACCTGTTTGTTTTCCTAAAACAATAGCAAGAACATATTTGATTGAGTAAACTTAGATCCCAACAAGAGGTCAAAAAAAGATCTGTTGGGAAGCCTTCTAGTTCCTCAAAAATATACATGGTATCAGAGCCTTGGTGGCTAAGAGTTGGTTGATTTTCTAGCATATAGTTGGAAGATTTTTTGGACAATTTTGGACAACCTTTTTTCACGCTTGTGTGTCAAGTGTTGAGGATGATTTATTTTGCAGTTTAGCATCATTTTAAGTTTCATTGGACAACCATGTCGGTGTCTCGGATGAGGGAAGAGGATAGGCTAGCCAGAGCTAGCAACTGGTCCCCTTGGAAGACCAAGCTTATATTTTTCTTGGAGGATCTTGAACTATGGGATATAGTTTAGGCTCCCATTGTTGTTCCTCTTGTCACTGCTCGCGTGTTGGTGGCAGATTTCAGGAAGAGGAAAAACAAGGTAAAGAGGACTATTTGTGATGCAGTGAGAGACCATGTCATACCCCACTTGACTGGTAAAGAATATGCATTTGAGATGTGGACATCCTTTTTCAAGCCTTACCAGAGTCCCAACCAGAACCGAAAGATGGTTTTGTAGGAGAAGCTCAGGGGCATTCATATGCTCAAGTTAGAGTCGGTCACTTCATACCTTGGCAGATTCACTCATATCAGATATGAGTTAGCAGGGATCAGGGAGATTGCGGATCCAAAATTTATGGTGATGACAACTTTAAAAAACTTTTCCAAACCTTGGGGTTCATTTGTACGAGGAATTGTTGCTCGAGAGGTCATGCCTACTTGGGAGAGACTTTGGGATATAGGAGGAGTTGAGATGCATCTCTGGGTATTCATGACAACAACGAATATCTAAGGGTGATGAGGATATTTTTCTTTGGTCAAAGGGAAAGAAGAAGGTCGGTAAGGGTGATCAACGGGGTCCCGAGATGGGGGGCAAGCCACAGGGAGAGAGTGGCAGTGGGAAGAAGAGATATGTGAGCAAAGTGAAGTTCTTTGATTGTAATAATATGGGGCACTATGCTAGACAGTGTCCCAATAGGAAGAAGAATTTGGGCGGTACATAAACTACAATAGATGAGTAGGAGTTTCAAGCACAGTTTGAGAGGGAGTGTGCCTTCCTTATTTGTTGCACTTATGTTGAGACGACACGCAACATCTGGTACATAGACAGTGGAGCTTCAAGCCACATGACAGGTGTGAGAGAGCACTTCACTGATCTCAGAGATCTTGAGGTTAGGATGGAGATTGTGTTTGGTGATGACACCATTGTCAGGGTTGTTAGGTGTGGCACAATTACTTTGTAGAGGGAGAGTATGCCACCCATTTCGTTTAGGGATGTGTTGTATGTCCCTCGATTGAAGAAGAATTTGATATCAGTTTCCAACCTCTAGGATAGGGGTCTTCATGTATCCTTTAGAGGTACATAGGTCCTCATACACCTTAATGGGTCCCATCTCACCTCAAGGCAGGTGATTGGAGTGAGGGATGGTAAACTATACAAATTACTTTTTCAGCCCCTGCATGCTTTGGCCGTGAGTAGAGACAACAATCAATTATGTGAGTTATGGAGTTGGAGGATGGCTCACCTTCATCATGAGGCTCTTGGAGGGATGAGAGAGGTTGTGACAGGAGTGCCATAGTTCAACTCAGAGCATCAATATGTCTGCATAGGGTGTGTTCTTGGTAAGTTTACCAAGGCTTCTTTTCCCAGCAGTGATAGCAGGTCAGCTGGGGCACTAGATTTAATACACATAGATGTTTGTGGGCCCATGTCTCAGGTGTCCTTGAGTGGTTGTGAGTGCTATACCACATTCATAGATGACCACTCTAGGAAAACCTATATCTATTTCCTGAAGGATAACAGTGAGGTATTCAAGAGGTTACAAGAGTTCAAAGCTCTTGTGGAGAACTAGATAGGAAAGAGTATCAAGGTCTTACGGTCAGACAATGGAGATGAGTATGCCTCCACAGAGTTTGTAGACTTATGTTCCCAGGAAAGGATGAGAAGACATATGACCGTACCTTACAACCCCTAACAAAACAGGGTTGTCGAGAGGAAGAACATGACCATTATAGGTGCAATGATATCTATGTTGCATGATTAGACTTTTCCTTTATACCTTTGGGCTGAGGTGAGTGTTGTTGTAGTTTATCTATAAAACATGAGTCCCCACATGATTTTGGGAAAGAATACTCCTAAGGATGCCTTCATTGGTAGGAGGCTCGATGTTGAGAATATCAGGATTTTTGGATGCTTGACATACTCTCATGTCCCCTCAGAGAAGAGGAAAAATCTAGACCCCACAACCCAACAGGGGATTCTAGTTGGTTACTCAAAGGTCTCAAAGGCCTACAAGATATGCATTCCATCATAGTGGAGAGTGGTGGTGAGAATAGATGTTAGATTTGAGTAGGGTAGAGCTTTCAAGAGGTCTCTCAAGTCGATAGATAGTATTGAGGAGGTTTCGGAAACACAGATTGATGTTTCAGAGGGAGCACAACCTCAGGTGTCGAGTACACCAGTTTTAGGGGTGACAGGGTCATCTTGCAAAGCTTCAGGTTCACAGTTGCAAAGGGCTCAGGCAGAGGGTGCAGAGACTTCAAGATATCAGAGTGTTGGCATGAGATATGAGGCAGAGACTCGTGGGAATGGAGATATTACTTCTCCTTTGGTTACTCCAGGGAAGAGGAAATCAAGATGGTTTCAAGAGACCTTGAAGGAAGCCAAGGAGAATGTTGGAGAGCCCAAGGGGTTGTTTAGAGAGAGAAGAGCACCAATGATGCAGGAGAATATTTCCACCTTGACAGATGCGCCACCAAATCAACACATCAGCACGCATCTAAAGATAAGGAGAGGCACCGACTCTCCCATTTCTAGAATTCGAAACATTAAATTATGTAAATTTATGTGTAAGGTTGATAAACAACCAAAGCCATGCCTTTGGACAGGTGTGGATGGGTTCTTCTAAATGATTGAATGTAAGAAGGTCTAGATTTGATACAGGCCTGAATATGCATTCTTTGTAATGAGTCATAGGATAAGGTGTCTTAACTTAGATGGTGATAACATTTAGGTAGTGGAGAGGATAAGCTTGAAGAGCCTTCTTGTAAAAAGAAAGGAGAGACCAGAGTTAGGGGTTAGAGAATAAAGAATTAGAATAACGATAGAGTAGCGAGAGGAAAAAAAGAATTGAGACTCTGTGATAGTCTATTCTTGTACACAGTTGTAAACAAACATTGATCTTAATACAAAGAAACAACATTTTTTCCCTTATATGATGTCTATTTATGCTATCTGTGTTCTTTGAATGAGATCTGTATGTCAACATATGTTGTAGATGTATATGTTAACTTTCTATTGTAGGATATAGATAGGATTATTAAAGGTTCGAGAGTTGTTGAGTTATTTTTGGGTTCTTTAGGTTGTGCAAGGAGTGCACAATAGAGTCTTGAAACTTCGTGAATCAATGCAAAGAGTGCACATCTGAATTCTAGTTTGAGTTTAGGAAGAATGTGCCAGGAGGGCACACTAGAAGAATTATAAACTCAAGAAAGGAGCCTCCAGGTTGTTGAATACCTTGGAGGAAAGACTGTGCAGAGGAAGGCATAGAGAGAATAGAATTGTTGGAGATTTTTTAAGAGCTCATCCAAGTGGGCATCGAGCGAGTGTAAGGAGTGAACAAGAAGAACTTTGTTTCAAGTTTAGAGGTAAGAAAAGTGTCAAGGAAAAGACACTTATGGAGTTACTAAATATTCTATGGCTCAGAAAGAAGAGATGAGAAGAAGCTACCAAGAGGGCATAGGTTCCCTTCGAGGAACAAGAGGAATAGAAGCAGAGTTACTGAACACTCTGAAGGAAGATCTGTGCAAGGAGTGCACTAGGAAAACACTCAGACGAAGTGCTGAAAGACAACCATATGAAGGCTGGTCAAGTGCAAGGGGTACACGCAGAGAGAAATTGTTTCAAGTTTGTAAGCTTGGGAGGAATAGTACCTTTGCGTACAAAGTTCCTGTAGAAAGAAGCAGAAGTCTGAGACACTCTGAGGTCCAAGCCATAGACAAGCTTAGGAGAGATAGCACGAAGTTGTGCACAGAGCACAAGGAATGTGCTAGGGCCGAGGTCAAGTTTCATTGATGAAATATCAGGAGGGAAAGCGGAAGTCGAGACCCAAAGTCATAGGGTTCACACGAGGTAGATCGAAGGTCGATATCTTCAAAGCGTAGAAATATTCTAAGTCGGGCAAGAAAGCCAAAGATCAATAGGAGGAGCAACAACTATTGTTATATCAGCTGGAGATGAGCGTTTTGGACCATAGAAACTATGTCCAGATAGGAGAAGCGAGTGCAAGAGAAGATCGGATCTGAGTGCGTGGATCAACAGTCATTGATCTAGAGGTAAGGTGCACACACCTTAACCATTTGAAGGAAGACAGAAGAGTGGAATTTGCGAAGTCCCAAGTTCTGAAATCATTGGGACCATCCATCATTAGAGGACAACTAGTAGCATATTATCATTTCGCTAATGCGTGACTCAAGGTAGTCAAAGGGAAGACTTGTGAGAACTCACGAATTGATCTGATTCATTGGGTCAAGACAAGTCGTGAGTCGTCAATATGGTGCAAGCGGGGTTTTGGAGATCAGAAGATCTGAGGTGAGAAGTCTTTCGACTTCGTGAAACGCAAAGTCCCAATATGCGAAAGCGAGATCAGGACCGTTGGATTGTGGGGATTATGGATCGTTGATCTAGCGAGCGGAGCTTGCAAGTTCAGGTTTCATAAGGACGAGCAAGCGAACTTCACGAAACACGAAATCGCGAAGCGCTCGGAACGTTAGGCCCAAGGTCATAGCAAGGGGTCATATGGATGGAGGATAAGGGAGGAGCTAGCATGCGCTAAGTCCCTATCAGGATTTCGGGGGTCGAGAGATTCGGGGTGAATCACATGCAAAGGCCCGATGCGCAAAATCATGACACGCCTTTTCGAATAGGCGTGTGGTCACAAGGCATGGTCACGCGGAGAAGATTTGTGCCTGGTGATTGTTCACACAGGTGGATTTTCACAAAATCCAATGGATTTATTTCATAGAGGTTCCAATAGGGACCCGAAGAACTGTTCCAGTTCAATATTGCGAAGATCCTAAGACTGGGAGGTTGCACATCCCTTTGGGGAGAAGGGGGGTCTACACCAAATGGTATCGAAGCTTAATTTTGTCTGTAGATTTCAGGCGAAAGAGAAGAGGGAGATAGAATATTGATGCTCTGTGTATGATTTCTTGCAAGGTGTATAGTAAATGGTAGACAACCAGATGAGTTGAAAAACAAAGGGTGAATATGGCTACTGAAGGCCATAGGGGTGGTCAAGAGAAGGACCACCGAAAGAAAACAAGGTTGAGATAGATAAAGAGCTCGCAGAAATAAGAGAAAAGATGGAGAGGATAGCATTAAAGATGCAACAGGATGCAAAGGTACACTGGACATATGAATGGCCTTTGAAGAGGAAATTAGAATGTCCTGTCCAGAAGTTGATGGCCAGAAGGCAACAACAAATGTTGAGAAGGTGGTTGAGGCATGCTGAAAACCTCAATAACACAAGAAGGAAAGTGATTTACATCTGTGAACCAGAAGTTGGAAAAAGCCTCAGTGATGACGAGGAGGAGAGATTAGATAAGGATCTCATAAAATGCTAGGTGGACAATGATGGATTTGCAGATTGTCAGGTGGGCAATGAAATGAGATCATTAGGAGATATCATAAACTGCCAGGAGAGCAGAAGAGAAAGTTCAGATTTCTAGGTGGGCAATGAGATGGGATCATTGGAGGATCTCATATGATGCCACGAGAGCAGGGAAGAAATCCCATATTTCTAGGTGGGCAAGGGAGAGGAGATGAAACTATATGAAAATCCTCTAAACTCAGAGGTGGGTTCAGGTCAGCAAGGAGTGTTGACAGGGGAGGATCAGAGGAGGAGTATTCTGATCATTGGGGGAATTTAGATATTCCTTCCAAACAACCAAGTTGAGGCCAAAGCATGTGTTGCAGGTGCAACAACAAAAGGAAAACTAGAAAGAACTGCCAAAGAAGAGGAAAAGGAGCAGATACTGAAGTCTTCCTCAGTAGAAGAATAAGAACATTATAAGGAATGGTTCAAAATTTTCAGCCAGGAAGTTGAACAGGAGGTAACTACAACATTGGAGTCTCCAGTAGAAGAGGAAGCATGCAACATGGATTTTACTGATCTGTGTAGAGAACTGGAAGCTCTGGAAAGAAGAGTGATAGTGCAAAGCATGCACATCCAACAAGATAAGTTGGAAATAGATGGAGGAGTATACCAGCCTAGGGAACAGTTGGAAGAAACTGGAACTGAATCAGCACCAAGGAAGTTGGCAGAAAATAATATGTTAAGAGAGATTGTTGAACAACAGTTCAGTGAGGAAACTGCAGAACTGAAATTTGTAGCAGAATGGTAATTTAGTATTACAGGAGAAGAAGATAGCATGAGAGGTCAATATAATTTGTCCTTTCATCAGCAGAAGGAGGAGATGCAACAAAATAATCTGCATGAGGGAAGGAGTTAGCCAGCAGAGCAGCTGGACAGGGTGATAGAACACATCAAGAGGCTGATGTTGAGGTCAGCACGAGAAGCATATAGCAAGGAGAAGTTGAACAAAGGATAACCTGCCATCGTAGCATGGAAGAAGAAGAATAAACAATAACAACAACAAGGCAATGGAGCAAGTAGATAGCTCCAAGGAAAATTTTTGGACCCAGGTGGATTTCAACAGAGCTAGAGAACTCATGAGTAGGAGCTCATGAATTTTTCAAAGCAGTGGAGTATGTTGCAGGAGCATCTTTCCACCTCGAAATATGTGCCAACAAATCAACACATCAACACACATATGAAGATAAGGAGAGGCATCGACCCTCTCATTTCCAGAATTCGAAACATTAAATTATGTAAATTTATGTGTAAGGTTGATAAACAACCAAAGCCATGCCTTTAAACAAGTGTGGATGGGTTCATCTAAATGACCGACTGTAAACAAGTCTAGATCCGATACAATTCTGGATCTGCATTCTTTGTAATGAGTCATAGGATAAGGTGTCTTAACTTAAATGGTGATAGCATTTAGGCAGTGGAAAGGATAAGCTCAAAGAGCCTTCTTGTAAAAAGAAAGGAGAGACCAGAGTTAGGGGTTAGAGAATAAAGAATTAGAATAGCGATAGAGTAGCGAGAGGAAGAAAACGATTGAGACTCTGTGATAGTCTAGTCTTGTACACAGTTGTAAACAGACATTGATCTTAATACAAAGAAAAAGCAGTTTTTCCCGTATATGATGTCTATTTATGTTATCTGTGGTCTTTGAATGAGATTTGTATGTCAACATATGTTGTAGATGTATATGTTAACTTTCAATTGTAGGATTAAGATAGACTTCTTAAATATTTGAGAGTTGTTGAGTTATTTTTGGGTTCTTTAGGCTGTGTAAGGAGTGCACAACAGAGTCTTGAAACTACGTGAGTCGGTGCAAAGAGTGCACATCTGAATTCTAGTTTGATTTAAGGAATAATGTACCAGGAGGGCACACTAGAAGAATTATAAACTCAAGAAGGGAGCCTCCAGGTTGCTGAATACTTTGGAGGAAAGACTGTGCAAAGGAAGGCATGGAGAGAACAGAATTGTTGAATATTTTGTAAGAGCTCAGCCATGTGGGCATCGAACGAGTGAAAGGATTGCACAAGGAGAACTTTGTTTTGAGTTCAGAGGTAAGAAAAGTGTCAAGGAGAAGACACTTAGAGAGTTACTGGATACTCTGTGGATCAGCAAGCAAAGCTGAGAAGAAGCTACCAAGAGGGCACAAGTTCCCTTCGAGGAATAGAAGCCGAGTTAATGAACACTTTGGAGGAAGAACTGTGCAAGGAGTGCACCAGGAAAACACTCGGACAAAGTGATAAAAGACATCCATCTGAAGGTCGATCAAGCACAAGGAGTACGCATAGAGAGAACTTGTTTCAAGTTTGTAAGCTCAGGAGGAATAATACCTTTGCGTACAAAGTTCATGTAGAAATAAGCATAAGGTCGAGACACTTTGAGGTCCAAGCCATAGACAAGCTTAGAAAATATAGCACGAAGCTATGCACAGAGTGCAAGGAATGTGCTAGGGTCGAGGTCAAGTTTCATTGATGAAATATCAAGAGGGAAAGAGGAAGTCGAGACCCAAAGTCACAGGGCTCGTAGGAGGTAGATCGAAGGCCGAGATATTCGAAGCATCAAAATATTCTAAGTCGGGGAAGAAATCCAAATCTCAGGAGGAGGAGCGACATCTATCGTTAGATTAGCTGCAAAGAAGTGATCTGGACCATCAAAACTACCTCCAGATAGGAGAAGCGAGCGCAGGAGAAGATCATATCTGAGCCATTGGATCTGAGCGCGTGGATCAACAGTAGTTGGTCTAGAGGTAAGGTGCACACCCCTTAACCATTTGAAGGCAGTGAGAAGAGTGGACTGTGTGAAGTCCCAAGTTCTGAAATCATCGGGACCGCCCTTCGTCACAAGACAGGTGGCAACAGGTCAACATTTTTCTAACTCGTGACTCAGGGAAGTCAAATGGCAGACTTGTGAGAACTCACAAAATGTGAACTCGCGATTTGATCTGAGCCGTTGGGTCGAGACAGGTCATGATCCATCGATATGGTGCAAGTGGGGTTTCAGAGATCGGAAGATTTGAGGTGAGAATTCTTTCGACTTTGCGAAACACAAAGTCCCAATATGGAAAAGGGAGATTAGGACCGTTGGATCGAGGGGATTGTGGACTGTTGATCCCACGAGCGGAACTCGCAAGTTCGGGTTTCAGAAGGACGAGCAAGCGAACTTCATGAAATGTGAAATTGCAAAGCACTCAGAAAGTTTGGCCCCAGGTCACAGCGAGGGGTCATATGGATGGAGGATAAGGGAGGATCTAGCATGAATTAGGCCCCTGTTAGGATTTTGGAGGTCGGGAGAGTTGGGGTGACTCACATGCAAAGGCCCGATACGTGAAATTATGATGCACCTTTTCGAATAGGCGTGTGGTCACAAAGCATGGTCATGCGGAGAATATTTGCGCCTGGTGATTGTTCATGTGGGTGGATTTTCACAAAATCCTATGGATTTATTTCGTAGAGGTTCCAGCAGGGACCCAAAGAACTGTTCCAGTTCAATATTGCAAAGATCCTAAGATCAGGAGGTCGTGCAACCCTTTGGGGAGAAGGGGGGTCTGCACCAACTAGGTAGTCTTGGGTCCTATTTGGTGATGATGACAAGCATCACGGATACAAATCCAGAGACATTTGCGCAGGGAATTGACTAGCAGGTTTTGCGAGATGTCATGTTGGATGAGTATGACTCCATTATGCGCAATGATGTATCGGAGGTGGTACCAAGGCCAGTGGGGAATTCAGTTGTGACTTCTATATGGTTGTACAAGATGAAGTATGTTGCATATGGAAACATAGAGAAACACAAGGCCTAATTTGTGGCGTGATGATTCTCTCAGATAGAGGGAGTTGACTATGATAAGACATCCACACCAGTTGCGAGATACATGTCCATTCAAAGAATTATTTCCATAGCGGCAGAGATGGGTTGGAGGATACATCAAATGGATGTAAAGACCGCATTTTTGAATGGATTTATTGAGGAGGAGGTGTACATTGAGCAGCCATATGGGTTTGAGGTGATGGAAAGATATTCTCATGTGTGCCTTCTTTGAAAGGAAATGTATGGTCTGAAGAAAGATCCAAGAGCTTGGTATTAATGTATTGACTCTCATTTGCTTCAGATGGGGTTTGAGAAGAGTGAAGAAGATCCTAACCTCTACTACATCATTCAAGGTAAGGATACACTCATTCTCATATTGTATGTTGATGATTTGTTCATCACATGAGCAGAGCTTCTCATAGCTGATTGCAAGTTGGGACTTGCATCAAAGTTTGAGATGACAGACATCAGTTTGATGCATTATTTCTTGTGCATGGAGGTTTGGCATGAGGAGGGTCATATCTTTCTGGGGCAGGGGAAGTATGATGCAGCCATCTTGAGCACGTTTCAGATGGAGCATTGTAGGCCCATGTCTACACCTATGGTCACCAATTGGAAGAATCTTAGCACTTCAGATTCCCAGTTGGTGGATGCTACGATATACAGGTAGCTGATAGGTTCTTTTTTGTATCTGGTCAACACTAGACCAAATATTGTTTTTGTCATGAACACTCTCATCTAGTTTATGGTGGAGCCTAGGAGTGTTCACTGGATTGGGGAAAAACATGTTTTGAGGTACATAGCAAGATCAATGGATTTTGGTTTGGAATACGTCAGAGGGGATGGAGTCAGTTTGGTTGGCTATAAAGACTCATATTGGGAAGGATGTGCTACTTGTTGGACAACTGAGAGGGGGGGTGGGTGAATCAGTTGTTACCGTGCTTAAACAATTATGCTTCTTTTAAACTCTTTTCTGAGACACTAAATGATGATCACAATAATGCAAGAAAATAAACAATGGCACATTCAACATCAGTCACATATATGAGAAACACAGAGACAGATATTTCTTGAGGAAACCCATGTAGGGTAAAAAACCTCTTTTTCTTTATATGATAAGTAATGGCTACAATCTTTACATTATCATACATATGAGAACCAACTCATAATGAGGCTACAACCTCTGTTTAGCAAGCTGCAACTTGCTGAGAGCACCAACTCTTTGTTTTCTCTAGCACCCACTAGAAGGAAGCACCAACTCCCTAGTTTTTCTAGCACCAACTAGAAGAAAGCACCAACTCCCTGGTTTCTCTAGCACCAACTAGAAGGAAGCACCAACTCCCTGTGTTCAAGCACCCACTTGAACCTCTGAGGACAACAGTCCTCCCTAGCACCTCCCAACCACCCTGAAATATAAATCTTTTCTTCTGAAACTTATTACAGTGATATAATGTTCAACAATGGCTTACCCGACTTATCATTGTTCTGCTGCATTTCGTTGCTATGTCTGTCTCATTTCCTTTCTTCTCACATCACTTGCGTTGTCTGGTCTTCTGCTTTTTATGCTCTGTGTGCCATCTCCATTCTCTACACAGTTCCTCTTCTGTGCTATTCAGTTGCTGCACTCTCCTCCTTCTTCACACCTGAATCTCCTTTACCAACAACACTCACAACAACCTCCAACAACAACAACAACCCCTTCTCTTCTCTGTACCATGTATTTATAGCTTCTGTGCACCTTGTGCATGCAGTGTTCGCAATGCCTCTGCATGCTAACTCTTCACCATTATCCTCCACCTCTCGAGTGCTCTGTCTGATTATCATCGTGACTCTTCAGCTTCTCTGGTGGTTCACCCCGCGTGTCCAGCATCACTGCATGTTATACTGAGATTCCTCAGTCTCTCTAGTAGTTTAAGACTCTTCGTCTTCTCTGAGACAGTCGAACTCTTGATCTTCATCGACCCTGATCGACAGTTCATGATCTTGGTGAATCAATGGTCCTGATCTCATCGTGATCTCGCATCTCAATGTTCCTTCGTTGGAGATTTTCGTTACTCCAAGTCGCGATAGGCGAGACTCTGAGATGGAGCTCAGATCAACGGTCCACATCTTTTGGTGTATTGACGGTTAGGATCTTATCGTGATCTCGCATCTCGTTGTTTCTTCGCTGGAGTTTCTTGTCACTCCAAGTCGTGATAGGCAAGACTCAGAGATGGAGCTGAGATCAACGGTCCACATCATTTGATGTATTGACAGTCAAGATCATTTTGTGATCTCACATCTCGTTGATCCTAAGATGGATATTTTCGTAACTCCAAGTTGCGATAGGAGAAACTTCAAGATGGAGCTTTATGGTGCTCTGATCTTTCTCCATGTGTCCTCTTGATCCAATGGTCCTTGATTAAGTTGCGATCTCGCATCTCGTTGTTCCTTTGACTTTCCAGTCAGTGAGATGGCGATCTTTCACCACGTGTCCTCTTGATCCAACGGACCATGATTAAATCATGATCTCGCATCTCGCTGTTCCTTTAACTTTCCAGTCAGCGAGATGACGATCTTTCACCACGTGTCCTCTTGATCCAACGGACCATGATTAAATCGCGATCTTGCATCTCGTTGTTCCTTTGACTTTCCAGTCAGCGAGATGACGATCTTTCACCACGTGTCCTCTTGATCCAACGGACCACGATTAAATCGCGATCTCGCATCTCGTGGATCTGAAGATGAATCATCTTGACTCTCCAAGTCGCGATCCGCGAAACTCTGAGATGGATCTGAAATCAACGGTCCATGATCTTGATGATTCTACGGTCCAGATCTCATCGTGAACTCGCATCTCGTGATTCCTTCGATAGAGGTTCTTGCCTCTCCATGTCACGAGTCGTGAAACTCCGAGATGAAGCTGGATCAACGGTCCAGAATAAAACTTTGATTTGACAGCTGTGATTAAATCGCGATTTCGCATATCGCGATTTTGATAGTTATGTTTCTTGCCTCTCCATGTCGCGAGTCGTGAAACTCCGAGATGAAGTTACTTCAATGGTCCACATAACCCCTTGAGATGGACGGTCCTCCTGCTTTCAGGATTTTGTGAGCCCATTTTCTCCTTGCACTTTAAAGAACGTGCAGGTTCTCCTCGATCCAACGGTGGTCGGATCCTACACTCAGATCTAACGCCTGAGATCTGTCCTTCTCTTCAGCGCATGCTCTCCTTGTTGTTATTCATATCTGACGGCCCTCATGTTGTCGGGAATTTTGGATGGGATCCAACGATCAGCGACGCTTCTCCTCCAAGTTTACACATCCTTCTTACTTGGAAGAATTTCGACTCTACACTAATTCCTCCTGAGCCTACATTGTTCCTGTTTGTCCATCGATACACATTATGATCCTACCATCTTCATTATTGTACTTGCCATCAATGACAAGCATTACGCTATCTGTTAAACATTTGCCAACACTACTGATAGGAAGAACACCTCAGGGTGTTTCTTTGGCTTGGGATAAAGAGTTTTTTCCTAGTTTAACCAGAAGAAAAAGTTAGTTGCTTTGAGTTTGGCTGAGGCAGTGTACATGGAAGCTAGTAAGGCCAGTTGCAAGGCCATTTGGCTTCGTAAGTTGTTGGTTGGTTTATTTGGTCAGGAATTTTCTCCAATGGTCAGTCATTGTGATAATCCAAGTTGTATCAAACTCTTTGAGAATCCATTGTTTCATGAAAGGTCAAATCATATTGAGATCAGATACCACTTCAGTAGTGATTGGGTTCAGTGTGGGGCAGCGAACCTCCAGTATATTCCTACTGATCAACAGGTGGAAGATATTCTCACCAAGGCATTACCAAGGGGAATGTATGTCTACTTCAGAGACAAGATGGACTTGGTGAGAAACACTTTCCTCGGTAAGAGGGAATGTTGAGTTTTGGTGTACCTTGGGAAGTGGTCCCCTTGTGGTTGTGGGTCTCTAACCACAAGAGGGAAATATTTGACCCATTGTGCCTTATACTGTATGTCTAATTTCACTTTGACATTTTCCTAAGTCAAAAGGGTGAAATTTGTCACTTGAGTGAAAAGTGACTATTAATTCACTTTGTGGGTGAATTGGGGGACATAAAGTGAACTATGGAAACTTAACCCAAAGTGGGTTTTGAGTTGAGATTCTTTTTGAGAGATCTCAACCATGGATTAGATACGGCTTGGAGTTATCCAAGCCATTGATCTTTTAGGTTTCCTTATGATTCCTTAAGAGGGGCGCATAGGGAAACATGAGGCCCATTGGGAGAGGAGTGATTGGGTGCCATCTTTCATGGAGGGCGCAAGGAGGCTTACAACCTATT
This sequence comes from Picea glauca, assembly GCA_000966675.3. Lineage (NCBI taxonomy): Eukaryota > Viridiplantae > Streptophyta > Pinopsida > Pinales > Pinaceae > Picea > Picea glauca. The sequence goes on along the minus strand of JZKD02S2020072.1, from coordinate 428,797 downwards.
TACTTTTTGGTGAGGGTTCTTACTTGGTGAAGGGCACACTCTTGGAGGAGGGCGCAATCTTAGCAGGTACTAGAAGTTGTTGATATTTTGCAGATATGATTGGTGGAGTTTTGGGAAAACATACAAATAGATATTTTCATGCAAGGGTTTCTCAAATAGCCAAGAGAAAATCAAGGGCACATCAGTTCAGTGGAAAAGGAAACAAAGGAAGGGGACACACTTGTTTGAGCTCATCTTTCTTGGAACCTTCTAGCAAATCTTGAGAGGAGCTTTTTATTTGTACATGTTCCATTGTGTTTGCTTACTTGTTGTTTTCCATGCTTGAAACATCACATATATATACTTTCATTCTAAACTAGTTTTCCCCAGGGGGTTTTATCCAAGGTCATGTTGACCAAAAATATGTTGGCATGTTTTCAGACAGAGGCAGAGTATGCATGTTTTTCATTGATGGTGAAGATTAGCACGATAAGTAGTGAAGCGATAATGGCATGACAATGGAAAGATCAACAGTGAAGAGAAACAAATATTGTTGGATCTCATTCAGACTTCCCGATGACCATCAGATCTGAATTCGGATTGGAAGAGCGCACAGTAGAAGAAAATAGATCTCAGGCGTCAGATCTGAGCCCGAAGACCAACCTTCGTTGGATCCATAAGAAGGAGCACGGTCTTTACGTGCAAGATGAAGCGGGCCTACAAAGTCCCGAAGTTGTGAATTGCGAAGTGCTTTGTGGATAAGCGCCTCGTCACCACCGATGGTCACGTGAAGGGAAGGAGCTAGTCTAGCTAAGCTCCTTTTTCGGAGTTTCGGCGATCGCAACATGAAGAGTTGAGACTCTTCACCACCGGATTGCCAAAATGCAAAATCGTGAAATGCGAAACCACGACTTAATTTGAGTTGTTGATCAAAGGGAGATCATGGACCGTTGATTAGGCATGATGAAGGCCCATGAAGTTGCGAAATCATGATAAGATCTTGACCATTGATCCAAGAGGGACATGTGGCGAGGGATTAACTTTTACCTGACTGAAAAGTCAAAGGAAGGAAATGCTCTAACCTTGCAACTCGCGATATGCGAAATCGCGATAAGGTCTGGCCCGTGGTCATAGACAAGGTCACATCATCGAAGGCTTAAGGGAAGGAGCTAATTGCTAAGCTCCATCTTGGGGATCGCAACTTGGAGTGTCGAGACCCTTCTTCACAGGAATCACGAGATGCAAGATCACGAAAAGATATGGACCGTCGAATCATCAAGAGTGTGGACCATTGATCTGGCTCCATTTCAAAGTTTCAAATACCGGGAGTTGGAGGAGTCAAGGAGACTCACGGCAAAATCACGAAGCACCTTTTGGTGTGGCCTGTGGTCACCACCGGTGGTCACGTGAGGGGATGAAGCTAGTGGTGCTAATCTCCATTTTGGAGTTTCAGTGATCGTGACTTGGAGTGTTGAGATCCTTCATCACAGGAATGACGAAATGAAAAATCATGAAATTCAAATTATGTTTAGCGCTCAGTCACAGCTAGTGGGCATATGAGATAAACGTGAAATCCTGCGGATTTAATCCAATGGTGCTGGTTAATTGGAAACTTGATCGAAGGGTTACTGTTTCACCTCACAATTAATCGATCAGTTATGATTCAGTTAGCATAACTGAATCATGATTCTTGGACGGTTGGCAATTCAGTTACTGATGCGTTTTCTTGGAGATTCAAGATGTAACTGAATAGGTGGTATAGGATAAAATGGAAACGCAATGACTATGGAAGGTTGGTTGTTCTGAATGAAAAAATGAGTTGAACTGTAATAAAGGGAAAATTACAGTATGCACAGTGTGAGATAAAACTCAGAGATGAGTAACAGATGAGGAATAGATAGAAGCAAAAGAAAAATTGTAGAACAACTTGAAGCAAGAGCAGAATTGCAGAACAACTTGAAGAAGAGAAGAATTGCAGAACAGATAGAGGAAGAGAAGAATTGCAGAATAGTTAGAAGCAAACCAGATTTACAGAGCAGAGAAGAAGTGGTAAGAATTGATTTATCTGTGTTGTTGGTTATTCAATCATTTATTTATAATCAAGGAGGTAGGGTGGAGCTAGGGAGGACTGTTGTCCTCTAATATTCAAGTTGGTGATTGAATATTGGAAGTTGTATCTTCCATCTAGTTGTAGCTAGAAAAACAGGGTGGCAGGGTGGTGCTTGGGAAAACACAGAGTTTTCTATATGCAAGTTGGTGCTTGTATAAGTGGAAGTAGGTGCTTCCATCCAGTCGGTGCTGGAACACTTAGGGAGTTGGTGCTTCCTTCTAGTCGGTGCTAGAGAAACCATAGAGTTGTTTCTCTCAACAAGTTGGAGCTTGTAAAACAGAGGTAGTAGCCTCACTTTGAGTTGGTTCTCAAACATAGATGATGTACATAACTTAAAAGACTGCATATCATATCGAAGAAGAAGAGGTTTTCTCCCTTTATGGGTTTCCTCGTGAAAATATGTCTCTGTGTATATATTATGTGTGATTGATGCTCATTATTTATGGTGTTCATATGATGTATAATTTTGATGTCACTTGATGAAAGATTAAAAATGGTTTAATAGACTTAAAATTGTTTAAGCACAATAACAATTGATTCACAGTTGTCTTAGTAATTTCAACAATTGGTATCAGAGCAGGTTCCTTTTATTTAAAGGTAGATCTGTAAGCTTAAACATGACAAGTCATGAAGGGACTTCAGCCAATAAGCCTCCTATGTTTGATGGAAAAAATTTTTCCTTTTGGAAGGTTAGAATGAGAACATACCCAATGGCCTTAGGTGCTAATGTTTGGGATGTAGTAGAGACTGGATATACAAACCCTGTTGTGCTGGCTTCCAAGGATGATAAGTTAGAATTTAGCTTTAATGCTAAGGGAATGAATGCTATCTTGAATGGACTTGCTGAAGTTGAGTTTGTAAAGGTGATGCATCTTGAAACTGCTAAAGCTATGTGGGATAAACTTATTAACAGTTATGAAAGAAATGAGAAAGTAAAAGATGCCAAACTCCAAACATATAGGTTGAAGTTTGAACAACTAAAGATGAATGAAGATGAAATGGTTAGCAAGTATTTTTTAAGAGTTGAAGAACTTGTGAATGCCATGAAGGGTATTGGTGAGAAGATTGAAGAATCAATTTTAGCTCAGAAGATTTTAAGATCTTTGCTTGATAAATTTAATCCAAAAGTCTCTGCAATAGAAGAACTAAATGATCTTAAAACTCTGTCCATTGATCAACTCCTAGGAACT
>JZKD02S2020072.1:388083-415640 GCA_000966675.3 Picea glauca | reverse complement strand
ACTCCCCTGCGTGGAAGAGTGTACATACTTCTGGGGTGTAAATACTTCATGGGGTATAAACATGGTTGAAAGCAAGGACCTCTGAATCAGGAAGATAATCAGGCTCCACAACCAATACTGCTTGAATATTGGAAGTTGTATCTTCCATCTAGTTGTAGCTAGAAAAACAGGGTGGCAGGGTGGTGCTTGGGAAAAAACAGAGTTTTCTATATGCAAGTTGGTGCTTGTATAAGTGGAAGTAGGTGCTTCCATCCAGTCGGTGTTGGAACACTTAGGGAGTTGGTGCTTCCTTCTAGTCGGTGCTAGAGAAACTAGAGAGTTGGTGATCTCAACAAGTTGGAACTTGTAAAACAGAGGTAGTAGCCTCACTTTGAGTTGGTGCTCAAACATAGATGATGTACATAACTTAAAAGACTGCCTATCATTTCGAAGAAGAAGAGGTTTTCTCCCTTTATGGGTTTCCTCGTGAAAATCTATCTCTGTGTATATCTTATGTGTGATTGATTCTCATTATTTATGTTGTTCATATGATGTATAATATTGATGTCACTTGATGAAAGATTAAAAATGGTTTAATAGGCTTAAAATTATTTAAGCACAGTAACAACTGATTCACCCCCCTCTCAGTTGTCTTAGTAATTTCAACAAAATACGTGTGTTCATTTATCATGTATGCTTAGTGTTTAAATCCATTGTAGGATCCTGTAAATATCCTAGAGGAGTGCTATTTTTTTTAAGGTTTGCTTGTGCTAACGTTCAGTGAATAAAACACTTGCAAGGGCACCTTAAAAGAACATATAACCATCAGTTTGAAGGAATATTTCTTGGTAGAAAAGTCCATACATGTTTGTTGTCCTAAAACAACAACAAGGACATATTTGACTGAGTAAACTTAGATCCCAAAAAGAGGTTAAAGATAGACCTGTTGGGCAGCATTCTAGTTCCTAAAAAATATACAAGATCGACCCTCTCAATCAGTACATTTGGATAGAAATTTGAGACACCGGTGCTAAGAAGATGTATATAGAAATTTGATATTTTGCACCTATTAATTCTACTTTTTATAAGAAAACAAAATCTGGATAGCAATTGTCCCTATACTAATTTAGAACAAGATATTTATAGTTTAGAAAATGAAGGTAATATCCTCCTACTAGGAGACTTTAATGTTAGGGCTAAAACTAACCAAGCTACTCTTTTAAGTAGTGATTCCAACAATGATCCTCTATGGCTAAATGAGGACCTCATTTTATCTAATAGCTACAAAAGAAGCTCTAAAGACCTAAATGAGAATTTGTTTGGTACTGAGTTGGTCAAGCTCTACAACTCTCAAGACCTAATAATTTGCAATGGAGTAATGAAGTGGTCGAAGTCCAACCAAATGACTTATATTCATGGGCTAGGTAGTAGTGTTGTAGATTATGTGATATATGATATACTTGTTTCCAACCAAATAGTAACTTTTGACCTTTTAAATGACCATGAACCTGACTCTAATCATAGACCTTTAACCCTAACTCTAAACTTTTTCATGCACAAGAGTGTCATTGAATAAAATTATGGTAATCAAAGGAAAATGTGCTTTGAAAAAAGTAAAGTTAACTTTTTCTTAAAGGATTTAAATAGTGAATTACATATCCTAACTTATAAGGACAAGATTGAAGACCTCTATCATAATTTTACAACTACCCTTTCCACTTTTATTAACAAGTTCTAGGTGTCATGTAAAAAGAATAATAGAACGACCAACCCTTGGTATGATAAAGAATGTAAAATTGCTAGGAAAGTCGTTAGGGATGCTTCTAATGAGTCCTTAAAACTCGATAAGATCAATACATATAAAACCCTAATAAAAAGGGAAAAAAGGTACTATATCAATAAAAGGCAAGAGCATCTTTCACAACTATCTAAGTTGTATCCTAAGAAGTTTGGAAGGAAAATTATTTTCCTCTATACTAAAGAAAATAATATGATTCCCTTAAGGGACTGGAATTCCTACCTTAAAAGTATTTACGAGGTCTCTAATTCCATGGACACCATTCATGTTGTCCCTACATAGGATGAAGTTTTTTCTTTGGATGACATAGAGTTCGGGGTTAAGTGGATTGCAAATGAGAAAGCTAAGGATATTGAAGCCTACCAAGCTAAAATTTTTAAAATAGGAGGGCCTATCCTCATCCCTCACATACACAAGCTCTTCAATTTAACAATCAAGCAGGGCTTCCCTAAACCCTGGATGCAAAGCCTCATTGTTCCTATTTTTAAAAATGAGGATATAAACATTCCCTCTAATTATATGACCATTATGATTATCCTAATTTTATCCAAGCTTTATGGAATTATCTTGGAAAATAAGATTATCCTTTGGCTAGAAAGTAACAATAAAAGAGTTAAAGGTCGGGTCGGGTTTAGGAGATATCATTCAACTGTGGACTATCTTTTTACATTTAGGATCATTGCAGAGAAGTTCTGCAATACTAAAACCAAATTTTTTTGGTCGTTTTGTTGACTTTAGAAAATATTTTGACATGATTCCCAGGAAAAACCTTTGGAATAGGTTGGGAGAGATAAAAGTGTCTTTCGAGTTGAGGACTGATGCAATAAGGCTGTATGAGAAAATTATTGCCAAGTTTAAGAAAAATAAGGGTTGGTCGAAAGAGATTAACTGCAATATTGGAATCAAGCAAGGTTGTCCCTTGTCCCCTACCCTTTTTGGCATATGCATTGACAAGTTAGAAGATTGTCTAGAAGAAGCAAGTTGTGTCGATCCTACTCTCACTGGTATAGTCATCAATCTTCTTCTTTATGTCGATGATATTGTTCTTATGGAAAGGAGTCCCCGCGATCTTGAAAACCAACTAAGAATCCTCAAGGAATTTTTCTCCAATATGGGTATGACTGTTAATACTGATAAGACTAACGTCATGATTATTAAAACCAACAAGATCACTTATGATACCTTCATATATGACAACAACAGCTTGGAGGAAGTGACTTCATACAAATATCTTGGAATCGATATTCACCACAAGCTCAACTAGAATTATAGCATTGAGAAAAGGATTATTGGGGGATGGAAAGCTTATTATGGGCTTGAAAACAATTGTAAATCAACTGATATTTGGATATGGTATAAGAAACAATTCCTCTTTGAGAGTCTTGTTCCACCTGTTATTCTTTATGGATGTGAATTTTGCGGATGTAGTATCTCTCGTGAATCCTAGAGAAAGATAGAGAAAACACAAAAGAATTTTATAACCTATAATCTCAAAAATTAAAGGAAATACACCCTATCACATCCTACTCTTAGAGGAAATCCTTCCCCCCATTGAGATCACGACTATGACTAGATACCTAATGTATAAGAAAAGGTTAAACAACATGGAAGACAAGAGGCCTCCTAAAATTGCTTCAAAATCCAGTCATAACCACCATCGACTCAAGAGATGATGGCATAAATAGACCCAATCTTGGATAAGTTATTGGGGAATAATGGAAGACACCATTTTGCAGAATAAGGATACTATTAAAAATATCATCAAAACAAAATTTAAGGAGAAAATGTGGTGTGATAAAGAGTTAGAGGAAAAAAGAAAATTAAGGTATTATAAGGATGTAATCAACCCTAATCTAGAAGAAAAATTATCTCTTTGTTTTGACAAGTGTAAAGAAAAAAATAAACATTGCTAAGATAAGAACCAATTCTCACTAGCTCCATATTGAAACTAGGCATTGTTCGATTCCTAAAATGCCTTGGGATGAAAGAATGTGTCAACTTTGTGACACTAAGAAGGTTGAAGATGAAAAACACCTTCTCTTAGATTGTCCATCCTATACCCACATTAGATCTCAATTTCAAAATATTTGTCAGAGTACCAACCTTCCTAATCTTTTAACTCAACAAAACTATGGTGATCTTTGAAAACTTCTCTTAATTTTTTTCGAGCATAGAAACCAAATTCTAAATAATTGCAAGTAATCCCTTACCCTCTTAAGGTATCATAGACCAATTCGGTCTCAGTAGACGTTAATCATCATCATCATCATCATCATTATCAATTTATTTATTTATAAGGATATAATTTATTTTCAAAATATAATAAAGAAGTTTGGTATATCATTTATTTTTATAATTATGAAAAAAATAATATAAATAATTAATAAAAAAATTATTGAAAATTAAAAAATAGTTTATATTGTTTAATTATTTTAACATTATTATTTTTCAAAATTTTTATTAGGTCTATAAAATTATTTTTTAAATGTATAAGTGTGTTTTTTTTAAATTAATATTTTCATATTATTATGATTCAATTACCTTTTGTTTGTGTAAATGAAAAACTTTATAACATAACATTTTATTTTTTTTGATTGCATATTTTCTTAGTGTAAATGAAAAGTTATACAACATAACATTTTAACTTTTTTGATTGCATATTTTATTTTTAGTGTAAATGAAAAACTATATAACATAACATTTTGATTTTTTTTAATTGCATATAAAATGGTTAAAGTTATTAAATTTATTTATTAAAAATAATTGTAAATTTTAGTTTATATTTTTAACAATATTAATATATTTTAAACAATTCAAATTAATAAATATGAAAATACAACATTGTATCATATTTCAATATTTTAATATTTAAAAAATAAAATAAGTTAAATATATAAATAAGTTAGTTAAAAAATAATATATTTAATGAGATATTTGGAAGGAAGAAACATAAGAGACAAAAAAAAAAAAATGGACAAGGTTTGGGAATTATTTTGGACTAATTTATCAGAGAATTGATTGTGGCATCATCTTAGTTGGAAGGGGATTGGAATCAATTGAGGGATAAATTGTTAATCTTCAATACTTGGAAATTAGATTCTCTCTAAGCGGACACTCCTCGACCTTGGAATCCAGCAAAGGAAAAATCAAAAGAATCTTGGGACCCACCCCTTGAAGACCATATCAAAATCAACTTTGATGGTGCCTCCAATGGAATTCCTGGGCTATCTGGTGTAGGGGGGTCTTTAAAAACTTGGTTGGGGAAATCTAGACGGTCTGTTCTTGTAGGTTGGTTAATAGTACCAATAATGGGGTTGAGATGATGGGTTTAATCACATATCTCCAAATATACAAATATAAAGGCGTCCACAACCTGATAGTAGAGGGGGAATCCCTTATGCTCATCTCAACCTTGAATAAGATAGTAAATGGTTCTGATCCAGAGAAACTATCTTCCAATTGGAGGCTTTCCTTCGACCTCACTCAAGTAGAAAAGTTGTCTTATCAATCCCCAATGGTTATCTCAAATCATTTTAGAAAAAAGGCTAACTCTTCGACAGACTGAATTGCAAAAAAAACAGTGGCTCAAAAAAACAATATGCAAGTTTGGCTCTGGAATGATCATATCCCAAGTATACTCAGAGAGGAGTATGTCAGGATAAATGAGAAGGGAAATGAGTCCCCATATGGGTTGTCAATGAGCACATAATTGATAGTCGCGAACACCACCCATCTCAACATGGATATGAATACAGTTGATAGCATGAGAGGCACACAATTCAAGGAAGTAGAAGGTCTTAGAAGGAGTGGGGAAGATCCCCATCCCCGTGCCCATGAACTTTGACATGATACAAAGAAGTAGGTTGTGGGAATGGTGGTACAGAGATGTGTCTCTCATTGTTATGATCAAGCATGGGGAGTTAAAGGAGGACAAAGTTGAGGATGATAGGTGAATCATGGACAAGGAAGGCATTGTTCCTATAATCATGGCCAGAGAAGGGATGGGAAAAATATGTGATAAAATCTATGGGGATAATACAAATCCCAAAGGGGACAGGCATGAGACCCATCGTCGGCATAATGAAGCTAATTTTTTTTCGATAGCCGCAAGAATTCTCTAGACTCCTCATGCACTACCATTTCTAATTCACATTTAGTTCATAGAGGAGGGCTCTCTCTGCATCAGGGTTCAATATCTCGACACATTCGTAAAAAAACTAGAGCTCATCTCAATAGAGAAAGGTCTAGTGCATTGGACATGTTGAGCACACATTTATACTAAGAGAGGGGGGGTGAATTAGTATAAGAATTTTTTTTACGTTTTCAAACATTCATCAACCACATGAGATCTACTAACTATAGAACATGGAACACAAGATTTACATGGAAATCCTTTTGAGAGAAAACCAAAAAAAAATATCTTTATAATTCTTTGTAGGCATCAACCTACTATTACAAATATTTGTAGGCACCATCCTACTAGAGACACCAATCCCATTGGAACAAATCCTGGTAGACACCAACCTACTCTTACAAATATTCATAGACACCAATCTACTGGAGACACCAATCTCCACTGCTAAGCACCAAATTATCAAAAGACACCAATCTCTTTATTTGAGTGGCACCAACCTACTCGTACAGATATTTATAGACATCTATATACTAGAGACACCAATCCCCACCTGTAAGATCCAACTTAGCAAGAGACACCAATCTCTTTGTAAGTTGCACTAACATTCACCGAGTTTTATTGCTACTTCTAGGTCTACTCACTACTTATGCCTTCACCAGGTCTACTCATTGCTCCTACCTTCTTCAGTTCTTCTCACTACTTCTTCCTTTACCAAGTTTGACCAAAATTTGAATTTTCAAATGGTAACTTTCCCAAATCTTGTTGTTTTGGTCCTCTTCCCAAGAACAAACTTGTACATTCCAAGTATCCAATTTTTCAAATATGATTTTGAATTTTTTACCTGAGATACTTATGTGTGTCTCCTCTATTTTGTAAAAATTTCATAGTCTGAAGAGTATCATAAAATACTTTATAGTGAAAATGACAAACTAACATGTTTGAAAATGATCTCATGACCATTCAAAAACCCTAGATTCGACATAGCGTATCTCAGAACGTATGGCAAACCAACATCTAAATTTTGTATGTGAGGTACTACTATATGTCTCCTCTAATCTGTAAAACATTTACAGTCTGAAGAGTCCCAAAAAATAAGTTATAGTGAAAATTCTAAATTGACCCGTTTGAAATGGATCTCGGGACCATTCTGAAACCCTAACTTCCACATAGCATATCTCATAAAGTACAACAAAAAAACATATAAAATTTTCATCTCAGGTACTACTATATGTCTCCTCTATTATGTAAAATGTTCACAATATGAAGTGTCCTAGAAAAGAAGTTATAGTGAAAATTCCAAACTAACATGTTTCAAACTTATCTCGGGACCATTTTGAAACCCTAAATTCGATAGAGCATATCTCAGAAAGTACATCAAACCAACATATGAATTTCTTACTTAAGGTACTTTTGTATGTATCCTCTGTTCTATAAAAAAATCACAGTATGAAGAGTCCCAGAAAAGATGTTATAGTGAAAATGTCAAACTGACTTGTTTGAAACTAATTTCAGGAGCATTCAAGAACCCTAACTTCCACATAGCATGTATCTAAAAGTATAGTGAACCAACATCTAAATGTTTTACCACGTATACCTAGGGATCTCTCTTTCATCTCTTCAAACTTTTGAGGTCTGAAACGTCCTAGAAAATAATTTATAACGAAAGTGCCAAGTTGACCTGTTTGAAACTAATTTCAGGAGAATTTAGGAACCCTAACTTTCACAAGGAATATATATGAAAGTATAGTGACCCAACATCTGAATTTTTTACCAAATATACCCAAACATCTTTCCTCCGTCTCTTCAAAATTATAAGGTCTCAGAAGTCCCAGAAAATAAGTTATCACAAAAATGCCAAGCTGACCTGAAACTGATTTTGTAACTCTTCCCTTTTGGAATGATATTCAATCTTTGCTCATCCATTTTTCACACACACACTTTCTTTCAATACTTTCTCTTTTTATAATTTTTCATAACCCTTCATAAAGGGACATGTCCATTAATATTAATTCTCCTTTTATTTTACTTTTCCAAATACCATGGGAAAATATCCAAACCAATGGGTTTGAAACCACCATTTCACTTTTTACTTTTTCACATGCACCCCTTTTTTAATATATATATATATATATCTTGAAAATGTTATGTGTATTGTAATGTTGCAATATGGGATTAATGACAAAATTAATCCTTTGACATCAATGACAATAATTCCAACAATCTCTCCCTTTGTCACTGATGACAATCTTGCAACGAAGCACATAGTCCACCAGGAATAGAAAGAATTATCCCCTTGTTTGTAAATCCCCATGTTTGCAACTTTTCCCCTTTGACATCAATATATATATATTGGAAATTTTGTGTGTATTGTAATGTTGTAATATAGAATTGAATCCTTTGACATCAATGACAATAATTCCAATAATCTCCCCCTTTGTCATTGATGGCAATCTTTCAATGAAGCACATAGTCCACCAGGAATATAAATAATTCTCCCCTTGTCTGTAAATCTCCCCATGTTTGCAAATTTTCCCCTTTGACATCAATAGCAAAGGGATGATCCTCCTGCTTCTCCTTAAGCACTTAGTGATGAGATGGATATTACTCCCAATTTCTATTTGAGATATTCAAATGTCTCTTTGGGAAGGGGTTTTCTAGAAATATTCACAATCTATTCTTTGGTGACAATATATTCCATCTTGACTTTATGTTCTACTACTTGTTCTCTTAAGAAGTGATACTTGACTGGAATATGTTTTATTTCTTAGTGCATAACAAGATTCTTTGAAATATTTATTGCACTTGTGTTGTCACAAATTATTGATATTGGATGATCATATTCTACCTTAATATATTTCATTGTTTGTTTCATCCAAGGAACTTGTGTTCAACATGATTCCATTTCTATATACCCAACCTCTTCTATGAATAGAGAAATTCAAAACTATTTCTTGCTCAACTAGGACACTGGAGTGTTACCCATAAATAATGCTCATCCTCTTGTAATTTTCCTATCATCAATAATTCCTGCCCAATCTGCATTAGTATATGTTGTTAAAGTAAAATATTCCCCTCTTGAATACCACACATTGAAAATAAGCAATTTTCAAGTGGATTTAACTCTAATAGTGGAGTTAATTATGGTGGGGGTCCTAAATTCAACCCTCCCAAGATTGAATTAAAGAAGTTTGATGGAACGAAGGTATTTACCTAGGTGAACCAAATAGATCAATTTTTTGAATTGCATAATATTATGGATGATAAGAAAAGGATCCACATAGTAAATTTTAACTTGGAGATAAAACCATATCAATGGTATCAATGAGTAGTTAAAAGGAAGCCCCTTTTTTTTATCATTATACTTGAGGTCTATTTACAACAAACTTTGAAGCACAATATGATAAAGTTTGGGAATATGACTACTTCAATCAATTAACAAGAATCAAGCACTTAGGTAATGCTCCACATGGTTAGAATATTCTGACTTTTGTGTTTTAATGGGGTAATGCTTCCAGGTCCCCAATTCTCCCCGACCTTGTTTCATGAGTTGATAAAGGGAGTTGGCTCCATTTACATTGTTATATTTCAACTCTATCTGGAGATGACAAGGTAGGTTTGTCAAGAAATATCTAGAGGGACTGGAGGTGGGGGCCTACAGAGAAGGGTCACCATGAAACAAAGGGAAGCAGAGGTAGCACAACATTCAAGACATAGCTGGGAGTAAGGAGATTGTTTGTCTCTCATTGTAAAAATGGTTCGAGCATATGGAAAAATAAGGAAAGGTCACGATGATAAGGGAAAAAAGAAAATGGAGTTAGATCCCTCGACCAAGAATAAAGTGACTACTACTCAGATTGAGAATGAAGCCTAGGAAGCATAGCAACGATTTATGGAGAATTATTCGAATGAGACTAAAAAGGAATTCGAGCAGGTGGAGGCTCGAGTGAGGGTGAAGTGGCAACAAACGTTCGAAAAGGAAATTGTGGATGAGATCCAAAGCTAGTGGGACGATCCTCAATACTCTAGGACCGAGGATACTAAATTTTTCATAAAAATGGAAACTTACTGGACAATCAAGACCATGGTTACCCAAGCATTAGAAAAATGTAAGGAAGATCAAGAGAAAATTCTCCACATGGTCAAAAAATTTGAAGGAAAAATCAAAGCATTTTTCTAGACTGTTTTTGGGGTAAAATTTAAAGTCTCAAAGATGGAGGATGAACTAGGATAAATAAAGAAAGTAGAGGCTTCATCAGGGGGTTTAGTCAGAACTCGAGACCATCCTATAGAGCTGGACAAAGGAAAGAATCCCTCCAAGTATACCCAAATTGTTGATGATGAGGTCGAGTTGATGTTGGAAATGGAGAAAGAGGAGGATATCTCATCTACCAAGGAATAATGTGGGTCATCATGTAGTCTTTTCTCTGTTTAAGTTTTTTGTGTTATGAAAAGTTGTAGGATATATTGTTAGCTTATGTCTTTTATGAACTATTCTGGGCTTGAACATATAGATATCATGGACATGTTAAATTTTCAAACTATTGGGTTGTCAGGGGACCTTTTTTCTTTCTTTGGTAGGTCCCCCAACCCCCTGTTGTAACCTCTATTTACTATATATAATAGATTGTATCTTTGTAGCTAAAAAAATAAAATAAAATAAATATTAAAGGTCATATCTTCTTTATAAATATTGCTCTTTTATAGAATTTTTTTTACAAATTGTACTCCCTCCATAGATGCCAAAAAATATCTCCCTAGAAATACCTCTCTATACAAAACATTGATCCCACATTGGTAGAGAGATGTGTCCCACAACAACATATAAGTTTGAATATACCATGGACATAAATACCTCTCTACACAAAAAAATTAATCCCACATTGGTTGAGAGATGTGGCTCACAACAACATAATCTATGCATCTATATACAAAAGATCTCTCACTAGAACCTGCTAAGTTGGATATGCCTCACTAGAAATAGTTGACAATTCCTCTTTCACATGTCTTTATATGCCTAAAATCTATGGATATGCCTCACTAGCAATAGTTGACAATTCCCCTTTCACATGTCTTTATATGTCTAAAATCTATGGATATGCCTCACTAGCAATAGTTGACAATTCCCCTTTCACATGTCTTTATATGCCTAAAATATATACATTTCGGAATTGTTTCTATGACATAAATATCTCTCTATACAAAACAATAATCTCACAATGATACTAAAAAATGCTACTTACTAAAATGCGTGCATCTTGAAATTGTTTCTATGACAAAAATACCTCTTTATACATAAAAAAAAATATATACATCTCCGAATTGTTTCTATGACATAAATACCTCTTTATACAACAAATTAATCTACAAATCTCCTATTAACCTATAATGAGAATGTTATTTACATCAATTTTTTAAAGATAAGTTTTGGTTTCACATTTGTATAGAATTGTTTTGAATGAAACTTTAAGGGTATAACAAGGGTCTTCTTATTGTTGTTGGTGAAGGATAGTTAAAGAAAATTCGAGCTAAATTTTCAAAATAATTATCATGCGTTACATATATGAAAAGAGGTAGGAATATGAATGAGTTTACGTGGCTTGAATAATTTAAAACAAATTCATTCTTTCTTCTCGTTCGATTTTTATGAATTTATTTTTGGAAAATATATAAAGTATATGGGTTAGGAATTTACTTTTTGAAAATATAAATAAAGTGATTTAATAAATTTTAATTTTTTTTATTAAATCAAATTTTATTTTATCAAAATTTTAAAAATATAAATCATTAAAAAAAATTATTATAGTTAATTAAGTAAAATTATTCCAAGTACAAAATTCCTATAAAATTTGAAATATGCCATGTTCTCTACATAAATAAATAAATAAATAACGGCTACTTGGTAGGGGTGGTGGGTATCAAAAGGATATTTGGGGACGTTAAGCTGTGGGAACCTAGATGACAATGCTAAAAAATGATGTTGGGAAGAGATGTGGGTTTGCAGGAAATTGCATCGTTCTCAATGAATGTTCTGGTGGGTTGGTTTAGCTATAGAGCATTGTCAAGTTATGACATCAATTGATGGTTGGAGGCAAATTGGAAACCCTTGCTAGGGTATTCCCCAGAAACCCTGGTACTTGTTCATGGGTGGTATTGCTTCCGTTTTAGAGTGGTTGCGAATGTGGAATTGGTTCTGGAAAGGGTTTGGATTTATGGCTCTAGCAGCCTTATGGTTAAAAGGTGGACACACCTTTTCAATCCGAAGACTGACCACTTCATATTTCACCACATTTGGGTTCTGCTCCCAAGTTGTCCCTTGGCTTTCTGGAACTTAGATGCTTTTAATGCCATTGGAGATGCCATGGGAAAATTCCTACATGTGGATTCAAAGGTATTTACTGGTAAGGACTGTAGAGTGGGAAGAATCTTGGTAGAATTGGATTTTCACTTGGGTTTGCCGGTTGAACTGGAAATCGAGTGGTTGGGGTGATTTTATTGGCATAAATTAGATTATTGGTGTCTTCCATTTCGTTGCTCCGTTTGTAGGGAGGTGGGTCATCTCAAGAAAGGTTGTCTGGGTTTTTTAAAGGAACAATGTGTGGTTTCTCCCCCACTTGCTAAAGTTGGGGTCAAGGATCCTACAGTGGGAAGGACTGTGATCGAAAAGACTGTGTCTCAGTCTGTGGAATCCAACTTAGTTATGGGTAAGTCTCATGTTAATTCCCCAGCCCCTTTTTCTTCAAGTTTTAGTTTTGATGAAAGTTTTTTCCCTGATTCGTGTGGGGTTAGTTTGGGTCTCACCCCTTCTACTTTTTCGTTTGACCCTGTTGTGTTAAGTAATGGACCCAAACCTATTAAATTTGGATTGACCTGTACAGGGGTTTTGGGGTTCGGGGTGGTCTCTGTTTCAGGTTTTAAGGGCGTTGATTGTTTTGTTGGTCAGTCCGGGGCGGACTAGGAAGGCGTTGGTTCTACAGGAGGGTTTGACATTCCTGTTGGGGACAATTTTCCCTTGAATTTGGGTGAAGGTTCTGGACTTCTGATCCGGGTGGATATTGGTGGCCACCCACCTATTCCAACTGGCTCCTCGTGTCCGTTTTTGTTCAACACATTCTTCTGTACTACTTTGTAATTGTGGGTTCTACACTTCTAGGGTTGTCTAAAGCCCCACACATCCTCTAGGTGGATATGGGTGGCCTCTTGCCTAATCCAACTGGATTATTTTGTATGTTTTCATGTCACCACATCTTGATGTACTTCTGGGACCATTTTGGGGCCCTAAACGTTGTTTTTTTGGCTCACCATAGTCAAATTGTAAACAGAGTTAGAGTTTGATGTCAAAATGTGTAGTTCTCTTAAGGACCTTTCCAACAGGTTATCACGCACCTAAAATGAAGGTCGTATGCAAAAGTTACGGCCCTAGGAAGTTGAGGTACCAAATTACACCAACTTACCCATAGGGCCCACATGACTTTTGGCGTTTCACCTTCTAGGGTTAGGTTTTTGGATGTCTAGGGTTTTGACATTCATGAGTAATATTAAAAATGCCTATGGAGCCTCATTGTAATCCATTCTTCTCAGACGGATGTGCGTAGCAGCCACATCTCTTCTCAGAGATAGCTACCACCATTCGAGCAAGTTTTCAGTTCTGTAGTTTTACAGTTTCAACCTATTTCATTATTTAATAGAAAATATTATTCACTGGATATTTTTGTTATTCTCCATATCCCCATGTTTATCGTATTCAGTCTGTTAATCAGTTCGTTCCGCTCCTAAATCCGTATCAGTGGTATCAGAGTGGTCTACTCTTCAATTATTTTCATGCATGTCCCCAACAAGATCTGGGTACAAGAAGTTGGGACTCAAACCAATCGAGCCATTACCAGATCGGTCATGCTGAGCCTGAAAACAAACCATGGGGGGTGAAAAAAAATATGATGGAGCAAGAGATCCTATTAAAATGTTGCTCGAGGAATCCCTCGTGTGACAAAGGAACGAAATGATGGACAACTTCACATAAATCCTTCGACGACTTCCCACAGGAGAAGCATCTTCATCAAGCAGCCATGCAACCCCCTTCAAGGTACAAGTAAATTTTGATATTCCATTATTTGAAGGACTGATAGATGCGGATGTTGTAGATAAATGGTTGAATCTGCTTGAAGAATATTTTTCAGTCCACAATTTTTTCAATAGGGAAAAGATCACTTTTTCACTCCTCAAGGTCGTTCCCCATGTTAAAGACTGGTGGGATACTTGCTCTGAGAAAAGGGTCGTTGAGGAATCTACAATATTTGTGGATGCCCCTACATGGGATTCCTTCCAGGATTCCATTAAAGAATAGTACTACCCTGTTGGAAGCTATGAGGAACAGTACACCAGATGGACCACCCTACGTCAAGAAAGGGAATAGGCAATACCGTATTTCACCAATATTTTCCATATCCTACACACCAAATTGGGTATCAAAGACTTGGAGTGTCATCTGGTGCTCAAATACTCTGGTTGTTTGCATAGATACATTCAAACATAAATGGAGTTCCTAGACATCATCTCTTTGGGCACGACTTATAGATACGTTGTCAAGATTGAGAAAAAAATTTAAGCAGAAATGGTGAGAGTTTGGATCTGCAAACCCCTCACAACCGAAGCAGGGAAAAGGTATCCCCAACCCACATAGAAAGGGACCAAGTCAAGATGGCTGCCCTCAAGACAACCAGTCCAAGCCGCCACACAAGAAGGGAAATGAGAAGACGAAGAAGGACATGGGAAAATGGTGTGAGTACCATAAAATTCCTTGGCACAACACTGAAGAATGTCGCTCCAAGCAGTCCCTCATGGTCGAGCTGAAGGATTCCGAGTCAAAGGCCGATTATGATTCCTAGTCAAATCTTGAAGGAGGGAAGCAGATTATCGATGCTAAACCCAGTGCCACTGTCGCTACCACCAAATTCTGGCCAAGTGAACCAGAAGAACCAGAGGAAGGGGAACGCCTCTTTCACTCGTAGGTGTGGGTCAAGGGGGGCTCTGATTCATTTCATTGTCGACATCAGTATTCAGAAGAACCTGATTTCAGCAAAGGTTGTCAAGTGGCTATACCTTCCAATGACACAGCACCCGCAATCCTACACCATCAGCTGGCTTCGCCAAGGAAGAGATCTCAGTGTCAGCCAACACTATCGTCTGCCCTACGACATCAAGCCTTTCAAATATGAGGTACTATGTGATATTGAGCCCCTTGAATTTTGTGATGTTCTTTTAGGACAACCACATTTGTGGAAGCATCATGTTGTGTATGAGTCTATACCCCGCAGTGTTATTATTACTTTGGGTAGACAATTGTACAGGATCCCAGAGGTAGCTTCGCTTACTGTTATTTCTTTAATATCTGCTAAGAAACGCAGTAAGGTCATTTCATAGACCAGGAAGTTCTTCTTCTTTGTGATCTGTGCTCACAGTAAGGAGAAGGTCGTCGCCACATCCGTGGCCTCTACAAAACACCTCTCTTTGCAGCAGAAGTAAGTGGATGAGATCATGGAAGAATACAGAGACATATTCTCCTCACCTACAGGGGTACCGACACACTGCCAAGTCAAGCATCCAATTGACCTGACCCTCGACGCACCTGTACCTAATGGACCAGTCTATTGGTGCTCGTTGATGGAGAATGACGAAATAAGGCATCAGATCCGAGATCTTCTTCAAAAGGGGCACATCAGACCCAACTCCTCCCCTTGCGGAAGCCAGATTGTACTAGTGCAAAAGAAGGATGGGACTTGGCGACTCCACATTGACTACAGAGCCTTAAACAAAATCATAGTCAGGAACCGCTACCCCATTCCCAGGATTGATGACCTTCTTGACCAACTCAAGGGGGAAAAGTTCTTCAACAATATTGGCCTAAAGTCTGGCTACCATTAGGTTTCCATCGAACCAACTAATGTATGGAAGACAACCTTCAAGTCTAAAGAAGGTCTCTACGAATGGCTAGTCATGCCCTTTGGCTTAACAAATGCACCAACCACTTTCATGTGGTTGATGGATGATTTATTGAGACCCTTAACCAAATCCTTTGTGGTGGTATATTTGGATGACATCCTCATCTTCAGTAGAACGTGGGAGGAGCACATGCAACATATTCAACAAGTTTTGAGCACTCTGCGGCAACACAAGTTGTATGCCAACTTGGAAAAATGCTCTTTTGGCATGCACAGGGTCCAATACTTGGGATACATTGTTGATGAACATGGGGAACATGTTGATCTGGCTAAGATCCAAGTCATCCATGACTAGCCAGCCCCGACCACACTGACCAAGCTTCAAATATTTTTGGGGCTAGCCAACTTCTACCAACGATTTGTGTTGGGATTATCCCGTATTGCATGGGCCCTCAGCCAGGGTACCAAGGGTAGTGGTAGGTCTAAGTTCATGTGGGGGAAGGAGCAATAATGAGCATTCAATGATATGAATCATCGCTTGTTCTCAGCTCCAGTACTCTCCTTTCCTGATCTGCAACAACCATTCGAGATTGAGACTAATGCATCTCACTATGTTGTGGGTGCAGTTCTCACTCACCACGGGCATCCGGTGGCATACCATAGTGAGACACTCTCTGATGTTTTTCGGAAATACCCCACCTATGACAAGGAAATGTATTCCATTGTACAAGCCCGTCGTCAATGGAAACATTACATTATGGGGAAGGAGACGATCACACACACTGATCACAAGCCTCTGTAGTTCATACAGACACAGGGGAAACTGCAGAATGATTGCCATCAGAAGTGGTCCACCTACCTGTAGAATATTCATCTCAACATCAAGTATAAGACAAGTATCTCCAATCATGTCGTTGACTGCCTTAGTCTCCCCCCTGTGGCTGCACTCACCATTGTGCTCCATTCCTGTGGACATGAAGCATCTGAGTGGCCCCAACTTTATCATCAAGATCTTAACTTCGCCACCACAAATCATCTCTTGGGTACAGGTGCAACTGTCACTGATTTTCACATTCATGACGGACTCTTATGCCACCTGGGACATCTCTGTGTTCCTACAAGAGAGCTTTCAAAACTGATTTGGGAAGCCCACTACAGTTGGGTGGAAGGACATTTTGGTGTAGATAAAATTGTGGTCGTTCTTCATAAACATTTTTATTGGCCAAAACTTTGATAGGACGTCAGCAAGTATATCATAACTTGCACTGCATGTGTCATTTCCAAGCCAGCCATCAAGAAGCAAGGCTTGTATACCCCTCTTCCTATTCTTGAGAATCCCTGGGAATCCATCTCAATGGATTACATGTCTGGCTTGCAGTCTACCAAGCAAGGAAATGATTGTGTGTTTGTGGTCATTGATCGGTTTTCGAAGATGGCCATCTTCACAGCCTATAAGAAGAATGTCACAGCGGCAGATACTGCCAAGCTCTTCTTTGAACGAGTGTGGGTCCACTTTGGGATACCATAGACCATCATCTCTGACCAAGACAACAGGTTCCTCAACACCTTTTGGTCGAGTCTCTGGTCTCTGTTGGACACCAAGCTCACAAAATCCACTGCTTTCCACCTCCAAACCGATGGCCAAACAGAGGTCGTCAATCGGATGATTGTGCACATCCTGCGCATGTACAATTCTAAGCATCCACGTACATGGGACGAGAGTCTCCCATATGTCCAACACAGTTACAATAGGGATCTCCATAGTTCCACCAGCCATAGCCCATTTTAGGTGGGTTTGGGATTCCAACCCTTGGGACCCATTGATGTTGCACTCCCTCTTGCCACCGCACAGACATACTCTTCCCCTTATCAGTCTAAAATCGAAAAAGCCACCAGATTCATTGAGCGGATTTAGCACATCCACCAACAAGTCCAGGAGATTTTCCAGAAATCAAATGCTAAGTATAAGCAGCGTCATGATCAACACAGGGTACCACACCATTTTCAGGTTGGTGACAAAGTCTATTCACATCTACAAAAGGAGCGTCTCACCGGGCCCCATTGGAAGCTTCACCCACTTTGTTATAGGCCTGACACTATCACCAAGGTTATGGGTAGAAATTATTTTGAGCTCAACACTCCACCCTTCCTTGGTCTGCATCCAATATTCAATGTGGACATCCTTCGACCATATTTTCCACCATTATTGGACACTTCTGAGATAACAGGACAACTGACACCAACAGAGCTCAAACCTGACTGCATGGAATAAGAATCCATTGATCAGATAATGGACACACATGTCAAGGGCACTCATCAGCAGCGTATCCAACTTTATCGGGTTGTCAAGGCAAGGGAACTCCTACACCAAGGCAAGTGGCTCACTCGGGGCCAAATCCAACAAAAGTTTCCTCACCTGATGGGGTAACTCAACGCAATGAAGACCATTGCTTCCTAAGGAGGGAGGTTTGATCCAAGTGGATATTGGTGGCCACCCACCTATTCCAATTGGCTCCTTGTGTCTGTTTTTGTTCAGCACGTTCTTTTGTACTACTTTATAATTATGGTTTCTACACTTTTGGGGATGTCTGAAGCCCCACACATCCTCCAAGTGGATACGGGTGGCCTCTCGCCTAATCCAACTGGATTATTTTGTATGTTTTCATGTTATCACATCTTGTTATACTTTTGGGGGCGTTTTGGGGCCCTAAACGTTGTTTTCTTGTCTCTCCACAGTCAAACTGTAGACGAGGTCAGAGTTTGACGGTGGAATGTGTATCTCTCTGAAAGGCCTTTCCAACAGTCTATCACGCGCCTGAAACATAGGTCGTATGCAAAATTTATGGCCCTAGGAAGTTGAGGTACCAAATTACACCAACTTACCCATAGGGCCCACATGAATTTTGACGTTTCACCTTCTAGGGTTAGGTTTTTGGATGTCTAGGGTTTTGACATTCATGAGTAATATCAAAAAGGCCTATGGAGCCTCATTGTAGTCCATTCTTATCAAACGGATGCACGTAGCAGCCACATCTCTTCTCAGAGATAACTACCACCATTCAAGCAAGTTTTCAGTTCTGCAGTTTTACAGTTTCAACCTATTTCATTATTTAATAGAAAATATTGTTCACTAGATAGTTGTTGTATTCTCCATATCTTTGTGTTTATTGTATTTAGTCTGTTAATCACTTCGTTTCGCTCCTAAATCCATATCACTTTCAAATCCACATGTTAGCCTCTGAACCTTTACTTACTGTGAAGAAAGGTTTCTTGTACCCGACTATTTCCGGTCTCCCCTTTGTTAATGGGATAGAAGGTGGTGGATCTCCTATGGAGGGGTGTTTTTCCCATTAACAAAGGAAGTCTTGAAACCTTCAAAGTTTACATGTTCTTCTACCAGTTTATTTTCCTCTAGTCTTACTCTTGTGCTGAAACCTTTGGGGGTGAAGGTTTTTCCCTGCACAGGGGTTTCAGATTCTCCAATTAATTGTTCAAAGGAAGAGGAATTTTTTTTTATGTTGGAGGGGTCAGTCCTTTGGCTGACAATAATGCTTTAAACCCTTTGGAGCACACTATCTCAAAAGGCCTAGAAGAATCCTTAATCACTTTTCTCCCATCTTTTAAAGAAGTGTTGAGTTGAACTCCTCTACATGTATTTACAAAGGGCAAACCTTCGTTTTCCTCTTCCTCCAACTTAGATTTTGTTGACTCAGGTGAGGGAGGAGGGGCTTGGAGGAAGAAAAAGTAGCCTTCGGGGTTGAAAGGGGTTGTTTTTGGAGGATTAGAAAAATATTTTTCTCCAGTTAAAACCAAAAGTGTGAGAAAGATGGGGAAGGAGGATGGTACCATTGATATTTCCCTACTGCAGAATTCGGAAGGTTCAATTAGAGCACACAAATCCCTGGTGAGGGGTTTCAAATGATTGTTGTCTCCTTGAATGTCAGAGGATTTGGGTGTGCTCCTAAATTCTTAGCCTTGAAACAACTGATTGATTTAGTTAAACTGGATGTCTTCTTGGTCTAGGAAATAAGGGTTAGTGGGAATAAAGCTAGAGAGGTGTTCTCTAAACTTTTACCTCTGTGGAGTTTTAGTGTGATAGATTCTACTGGGATGCATGGGGGCTTACTTTCGGCGTGGAACCTCAAAAAAGCTAATTTTGATTCATACTTGACTCTTGCAGGAATCTTGTTAGAAGAATCTACTAAAGGATTCAATAAGAAACTCAAATTTGTTAATTGTTATGGGCCCTAAGGTTCTGGACAACCATTCTGGGACTTGTTGAAGTTGGATGGCATTTTGAAGGAGCCAGACTTAATTTTAGGAGATTTGAACTACACAGTTTCAGCTAGGGAAGTATGGGATCATTCCTCAAGAAGATATCCATTCGCCTCATATTTCAATAAGTTATTACAAGATGAAGGACTGATAGACATTGAACCAGTTAAAATCTTACCAACATGGAGGAATGGAAGAGGGGGTAAGGAGTTTTTGGCCAATAGACTGGACCTTTTTTTAATCAGTGAAAAGATGGTGGATGCGGGTCTCAGATAGAAATCATGGGTGGCAAATGTTAAACTCTCAGATCATATGCCCGTGGTCTTACAAATTGAACAAGAGCAGGAAAAGATAAAGTTACCTTTTAATTTTAACTCGGTTTGGTTAACTAAACTAGACTTTCTATCTCTAGTGCGTTCCAATTGGCACAAGATGGTAACAAATATTTTCTCTTCTCCTATGGATTCTCTTGTGCATAAACTAAAATGTTTGAAATATTTGGTTATTAAATGGGATAGAAATAAGAAGTTTATTTCTAAAGAAAAATTAGTCCAGCTGGAAGTGGACTTGGTTTTACTTTATTCGACTTTGCCTGGGGGATTCAAGAGGGATATTGATAGAATTTTGGTTACAAAGAAAGAGAGGAGGAAACTGGAATTATTAAAATAGGAGGAGACCTGGAGACAAAAAAGAAGAGCTCTCTGGCTTGCTAGTAGAGACAGGAACACAAAGTTTTTCACTTTTTTCCCAATTTCAAATGACAACATAATACTATTTGGGATATCAAAAAGGAGGGTGGACAAGTAGTTACTAATCAGAAAGAGCTTGAAGAGGAATTTGTGATGTTTTTTTGTAATAACTTTAAAGCTCGGGATAATCTCTCTATATTTCATCAGTTGGAAGTTATACAAGACTACTTGAGGTTGTTCTATTTGGAAGAAGGCAAGAGGATTGTTGATCATGTCCAACTAACAGAGGTTATGGCTACTTTGAAATTATTTGCTAAGTCAAAAAGTCTTGGTCCGAATGGTTGGACTGTTGAATTCTTCGTGGAGTTCTTTGATCTATTGAGCTATGAATTATTGGAAGTGGTGGAGGAATCAAAATTGAAAGGAAAGGTTAATGGGGCCCTTAATGCTACATTTCTGGCTCTTATTCCAAAAAGTAACAAGCCTGACTCCTTTGTTGGATTTAGGCCTATTTCTCTATGTAATTTGACCTATAAGATTATTTCAAAAATCATTGCTACTAGGATTAAACCTTTCCTCTCTAAAGACATATCAAAGGAACAATTTGGTTTTTTAGAAAACAGGAAGATTACATAGGCTATTGGAGTGTCCCAGGAAACTCTAGATAGAATCAAGGTGAAAAAATCAAAAGTCTTGGTTCTAAAATTGGATATGTTAAAATCTTATGACAAGGTGGATTGGAGTTTTCTCAGATTAGTTTTACTTCAAATTGGTTTGTGCCTTGAGGCTACTGATTGGATTATCGGGTGTGTTAAGTTAACTAATTTATCTATCCTAATTAAAGGGAGTCCCTCTAGTTTATTTAGAAGTTCTAGAGTTTTGATGCAAGGTTGTCCTCTTTCCCCATTGTTGTTTCTACTTATTTTCGAAGGTCTAAGTAGAATATTCATGAAACTAGTTGAAGAAGGTAAATTTGAAGGAGTCTTGGTTGCAACTGGAATTAGAATTACACATTTGTTGTTTGTAGATGATGTTATTATTTTTGGTAAGGGTTCATTGGTTGAGTGGAAAGTCTTAAAGGAGGTTTTGGATTTGTTTTGTAACTACATAGGAATGTCCTTCAGTTCTCAAAAGTCACAATTTGTGGAAGCAGGGTGGTCGGGGGAGGAACTTTCACTTTTAAAAGTTTTTTTTCCTTTTGAGGTAAAAAAGCTTGATGAGGGTTTTAAATATTTGGGGTTGTTCCTTAAACCCAATTGCTACTATGTAAATGATTTGAACTGGTTGTTAATTAAAGTGGAGCAAAGAATTACTAACTAGTGTCATAGGTGGCTCACACTTTGAGGTAGATATATTCTGGTAAAATCAATTTTGGAAAGTATTTTGGTCTTTTGGTTATCTTTAGCCAAGGTTGCAAAAAACATATTGGATAGAATTCAGAGGAGGATGTTTAGTTTTTTGTGCACAGGTAAAAAAGAAAAATAAAGTATTCACTTGGTCAATTGGAAAAGGATTGCTAAGCCAAAAAATCTAGGTGGATGGGGTTTTAAAAACATATTTTTATTTGGGAAATCTCTAGCTGCAAAGAGTTTTTGGAGGAGCCTAATGAGTCTGGGACTTTGGCATGAAGTGATTCTTAGAAAGTATTTTAAAAAGGAACTATGTGGTGAACTGGTTTAGGGAAGGAACAAAAAACTTTAAGGGAGTGTCGAATTGTTGGAATGCCCTCATTTCTTCTTTGCACCTAATTATTGACTGGTTAGCCTGGAATCCTAGAAACAAGTGGGATATTTGCATTGGTGTGGATCCTATGATAGGATCACAATCCTATTACAATTTATCATAGACTTTACTTCAAATACTTCACACAAAAGATTTTCGTTTCCTAGCCCAGGTAACTTCTATGGATTTAGTAGTTTTGCCTTAAGTTAGCTGGAAAAGCGCAGAGTTATTGGATCTCATGGGAGACCAAAAAAACATAATGGCAGACATATGTGAGGGGTTTAAAACACTCTAGTTTTGTTCTATCTGATGAGGTCAATTCACTAGTCTAGTCTTGGGATTACAAAGGAGGATTAGTCTCTGCTAAACAGGCCTATGAGGTACAATTCATAGAAAACAAATAGAATATCAGTGGAAAGTGGTAGTTGGATGTTTGGAAGTGGAAGATTCCTCTGAGAATTAAACTTGTTTGTTGGTTGTTGTTTGAAAATGAAATTATGACCTGGGATAATCTGTCAAAACGATTTTTTTTTTGCCAGAGTAGATGTGTTCTATGTAGAGAAGGGGAGGAATTGATAAACCATTTGATGCTTCATTGCTCTTTCTCCAAAAATGTTTGGGATTACCTCTTACATTTAATATAGGTTCAACGAATTTGGGTTTGTGGTCAATTTCTTGAGTGTTTCCAAGGTTGGGTCAAGGAGATAGATATGTGGAAGGAACTTCCTTGTTTCATCTGTTGGGAACTCTGGCGACATAGAAATATGTTTTTATTTGAGAGTCATAGTTTGTCTCTCTGTAGGGTGTGCAACCGAGTTTTGCTAGACTTGAGTGAGATGGATAAAGGTATTTTTGTTCACACACTTAGAATTTCTTGCCCCACTTTGCTGGAAAAAAACTAGGCATTGGGTTTTTTTCATGGTGCTTCTCAGAATGGAGGCCTCTTTTGTGGAGCGGGTGTTGCCTTAAAATGTCCATATTTGGGTACTTACGGTATACAAATGAATTATGTCTCAAGAACAAATACAAGGGGTGAATTATTGGCCTTATGGAGTGTCCATTTTTTTGCTTACCCCAAAGAGATTTCTAGCCTTCAATTGGTTGGAGACTCTAAATTCATAGTAGATTGGTTTTCTTCAAAACATAATTTGCAGGTGTTAACTCTTCAGCCTTGGATGTCAAGAATACGACAGCTAAGTGAAATTTTTCAGGAACTGAACATTCAACACATCTACAAGGAATATAACAGGGAAGTTGATCAACTGTCCAAGCAGGCCTTACTCTTGGAAGAAGGTTTTTTATACTTTGCAAAAGAGGTGGGAACTCAAGTAGAACAATTTGAAAGATTGGCTCTAGTTTAAATTTGTTTTGGAGGTAGCCTGTAGCTTCTGGATTTACTTTTAAACCAGTTAAATAAGTTTATCTCAGGAAAAAACTCTTTGTTTCTAGTAATTATTGTTGGATAAAGACCTTTTTTGAATCAGGTCAGCAGATACATTTACAATTTTTTGTAATGATGTAAAAGGGTAAGGGTGGTTATAGGGTAAAATTTTGATAGGATTGACATCAGTCAAAAATGAGACACAGGAAGATGAGGTGAGACAAAACATCGCGGCTAGGGCCCAAACCCTAGCTGCCTCGCTCTGTATTCGAGTGTAGGGACGCGATTTGCAGCAGCCGAGCACCCAGGGTTCGTTCGCCTGTGTTTGCATGTGCTTTGGAGTAGCAGTTTGGTCCAGGACAACGTTTCAGCGTCCTGCCTAAGCATGCACGCGATTTGGAGAAGCGTCCTGCCTGAGCGAGCACGCGAGAGAAGCGGTATTAGCCTCAGCTTGCAGGAGGCCGTTGGTTTGATTGCAGGGACGCGGCTAGCAGCGACCAAGGTATCCAGGGCCGCGGATCAAAGTGCAAGGGCGCGTTTTCTGAACACAAAGTTGCTTGCCGGTGGTCGCCGAGATGGAAAAAGACCCTATGGAAGCCTTCAAAAAGTTAGTCCGCTTAGTAGGACCTAAATCCAAGCCTTCTATCAAGTCTAAGTTTGTTAAGAAGATGGAGGAGATCCCCTCTCTGGAGCTAGATCCAGAGGGCCCATGCAAGCTTGCCCTCCTTCTAATAGAAAATGCCCTCATAGGAAAGTTCACGGGGTTATGGCCAAGCCCCAAATCAGTGGAGGCATGGATGGAAGATCGTTGGAAGATGCTGATACAGGGAAATGTTACTCTATATGCAGTAGGCAGGGGTTTTTTTTCCTTCAGCTTCACGAGAAAAGTGGACCGTGATTTAGTGTTCAGATCTGGTCCCTATTTCATGGGGTCGAAGGGGCTGTTCTTAGCCCCCTGGACACTTGACTTTAACCCCGAAGCCGAGATCACAGCAGCCCCTGTTTGGGTTAGGCTGCCTCACCTTCCATTGCATCTCTGGGGGATAAGCTCTCTGGAGGACATTGGAAACAAGATTGGGCGTTTCCTGGACAGGGCGGAGCCGAAGGGGGAACAGTTCACCTGCGCTCGCATTTGTGTTGAGGTAAATCTCGAAAAAAGACTTTCGGACGCCATTAAGCTCTCCCTGAGGGAATGGTGCCACATTCAAGAGCTGGACTACGAGCAGATTCCTTTTAAGTGCCTCCGGTGCCATGATTACGGTCATTTCGCAAAAAGTTGTCCCAAAACCTCTGAGGAGCCGGGACCAGCCAAAGAAGATGATTTTCAGCCAGTAACTAACCGAGGAAGGTAGTCAAGGCGAAAGGATCCGTTAGCCCAGGCCCCAAAGGCCACCCATACGGTAGAGGCAACTCCAGAGACTAAAAACAGCTTTGATGCGCTGAAGGAGGATGAAGTCCAGGATCCAAAAGCAACAACAGTTAAGGAAGACCCCCCAGCAGATGAAAGCCCTCCGGATTCCACCACAATGGCAGCAAAGGCTTCAGTTCCAGAACCTTCTGCCAAAGCAGACCTGGTCGGTTCAGTCTCTGTGGAAACCTCTGAACCGGAAGATAATTCAGTTCTGTCTCCACCCCTTACCAGAGGGCGAAAGGAGGCAGCATCCAACATTTCTTTAGGATCTCAGAAAAAGCTGGACCCCTACATCAAGGGGAAATTTTCATCCCCCTTGGATTAATGTTTTGCTTTTGTCTTCTACTATGCTCACAATTTGTGAGAATTTATTCATGTACGCAATTTTTGACATTCTCTCGAATTAGTTCAAGAAGCAAATGGGATGGGTTTCCCAAGACGTTCACAAGAAGGTTGGCAGCACTGTTAGAGGTCACCAACCTTCTTTAGATATGTAACTTTCTGATTCAGGTTTACCTGAAAGCCGATTAATGCAACATAACCGTTCCAGTTAAAAAAAAAAAAAAAAAAAGGTGGTTAAAGTCTTTGAACTGCATAGGCGCTTTTTACTAATAAATAACATTACATTCCTAATATAAGCACTTTTTTCTATGTAAAAATAAAATAAACTTCTTTTAGAACACGAATGAGGGAAAACTAGTTTAGAATCATGAACATAAATAAAGTGCTTTTAGGACATGAATGCAGGAAAATGAGTTTGGAATAACTTTTAAAGGAAAATATATCCCTTTTTCCGTTGGAAAAGATTTTCCTTATAAATCTAATTTTATTAAAAATAAATATGTTGTATGTATTTTATAAGACTTTGCTTATTGAAAAAATAAATAGAATTAATAAATAACAAAGTTTTTGTTTTTCTAATTTAAATATTTTATTTAAATTCAAGGGATTTGTATTTATGATTCTCATATTTTTTTTATTTAACTTTAAAATTAAAAATAGATATATATGTATGGTGATATCCATTTATTATGTGACTTCAAAATAAATTATACCACACTCTTTACATAAAGAGCGGTGGTAGGGTAAGAATATAAATAAATGTAGGTGTGAATGAGGTTCAGAAAAAATTTCAAAAATAAATATTCCCCACTCAACTAACGGAAATTATACCTTCATTTTTCTTTTGGAAAGTAAAATGAAGGTTCTCAAGTTCCTCTCATATATCAAAATTGAAAGCTTCGTGTATTGAAAGAGTTCAGCTATATATCTCGAGGACGTTTGGCTTGCTTGCTCGCTCAAAGTTTTAGTGAGTATTAGTGATTCGGGTAGCCTCCGCATTAGTGGCAGCTGGATTGGGTTTTAATTGCAACGTACCCACGTCATTCTAAAGGATTGTTATTGTTGGAGAGTGGAATTTTCATCAGGAGATTACAGTTAGAGGGAGTGTTTTAAGGGGATTGCATATATCACTGACTGTAGAGGGGAGTGTTTAAAGGGGATTTCAGACATTATCACTGTCTATAAAGGGGAGTGATTAAAAAAATAATGTCTGGGTTTATCTATGTAAGTATCGACAAGGCAATCAAGAAGATACATTATCACATAAACAATGCAGTTCGCCTCAAGGAAGAGTTGAAGTCTCTGAAAAAACTGGTAATGAGCATAAAGGATGTCACCAGGTAGATTCAACATTACTGCCTGGTAATCACTTGGAAGGAAGATAAGGAGTCAACGGTTAAGGAATGGATTAAGGGATTTAATGAATGGCTTAATAAATTGGACTTTCTTCTGCAACAAGCATCTGAAATGGCTTAAAACTGTGCAATGTCAACACATCAGGGTATTCTTCATGATCAAAGGAGTGAAAGGATCCGGGTTTGAATTCAGATATTTTGTATCATCTAAAATTTGGTATGTTCCGATATCACCTTAAGTAATTTGATATTGATTTTATATAGAGAAAGGAATTGACACATCTCTAATTTGATATTGAGTTTATATAGAGAAAGGAATTGACACATCTCATCATTTTCTTATTCTTAATAATTAAAAAAATATATCATTTTTCATCAATGATTAAAAAAATATTTCGTATATTAATTTTACATTTATTTTAAGTAAAATAATTTTATATCAATTTTATAGAGAGAGAAAAATCTCTTAGTCTGTTGAAGGTGATTTCTAATTCTTACTTTGAAATCACCTTCAACACTTATTATGGAGTTTAAG
>JZKD02S2020072.1:367735-384487 GCA_000966675.3 Picea glauca | reverse complement strand
TTATAAATGAAAACAATGGGTAATGAATAAATGTTGAATGTTAATTGATGAGTTTTTGTGCAAGAGGGAAGTTTTGGGAAAAAGAGCCCCACACTCATTCACCCCCCCTCTAAGTTTGGTAGGTGTGTCCAACACCCTTACCTAGACCCACTCAACCTTGGGAAAGAATTTCCATGGATTTTGTAGGAGGTTTACCAACAACCAAGAAGGAACATGACTATCTATTAGTGGTAGTTGATAGGTTCAACAAGATGTGCATTTTCATGCCTTGTAAAAAGACCATCAAAGGGAAAGAAGCAACAAACAAGTTCTTTGAACATGTCTAGGTGCACTTTGGGATAACAAGGAGCATCATCTTAGACAAGGATACTATATTTCTTAGTGCATTTTGGACTATTGTAATGACCTCCAATTGAACTAAGGATCACTACTATGCAGAAAAAAACATAAAAAATAAAATTTTCCAGTAACTAATTTCTTGTATCTTATCAGCTATGAACTACACACAGATGTCACTATTGTTTGATATCATAATAAAATACATCTACAACATGCTAAAAATGACATGAATGCAATTTAAATAACTCAGCACAACAACATATAAATCATTCTCAAACACATAGTTAATACACAACAATTAAACTCATAATGCAACACAAAAATAAGATAAAACACTTATATTTTTAAAATGGTTGTGCAACCAGCTGCTTGGGCTAGCAAGTCACCCCCGATATGGGGAAAATAAGCCCCAATATGGGGCTATAAATCCACAAAAGAGGGTGGTATCTCACTACCCACTCACAATTTAGAAAATCCCACAACCCAATGGTATTATCCTATAGCTATCTTGATTTTCCACCAGCTCTTTCCTTTTGACTTTCCCAACCCAATGATTGTAAACCTTCACTACTCTCAGTCCACTAGGCATCTCATTCATTTATCAGGGTCTCTTTGGCACAAGTAACCAGGAATCTCACTACTGGGAAACTCAAGGTAAATCGCTACTAGGAAAACTACCAGCTAAAACAACAACAAACACTTGTTGTTATAGTGCAACTCACATAGGAGTTCACTCTTTAGGATTTCCAACCTAGATATTTAGTCTTTTTCTCCAAATTCGCTCCAGAATTCTCCCTCCATGGTTTCTTTAGCTCCAATCTTTTATTTTCTTCTCTATGATTGTTGTTCATGCAAAAACATTAACTGTCTAAAAATATTGTAATTTTCCATATGAATTTTCCTCTCTTTGTTTACTTGCTTTCTTGACTTACACACTTCCCCAAGTTGATTGTACTCAACACTCATGCTCCCAGTAACTATGGGCTGTGACTTCTAACAACCACCCTCTTACATACATTCAATGATTGACTTTGGGAACACTCAATAATAAAATATAAGGTTCATATACCAATAGAAATTTTAGGAAGTGGGTTGAATTAATAGACATGCATAATTCCCCCTTGGATCCTTCTCTTAGACCTTCTCATCTCTTGTGGATTAATCAACCCCCATCTCTGTCCATGTCCCCTTAGCAACTAGCATCACATTTTATTATTAAAACTTAGAAATACAATTTGCATATACATCGTCTGGCCATAGACACACATTCTATATAAATTAAGAATTAATTAAACTAGGTATTATAGCGAGGATGTTACATTTTCCCTCCCCTACAATTGTGTGTCATCCTCGGTACACATTATGCTGACATACAAATACAAATTTACATCACAATGCTTAAAGAAATATTTTTTTTGCAGTTTTACAACTCCAACAACAGTTCCAACCAAAATCTCATGTTTATCTCAACCCACTGACCCAAGGAATGTATCTCCGTCATTTTCTTTAGTGCATCAGGTTGTACAATTCTTTTATCAAGGCCCCAACACAGGTTGGCTAGGATTCTGAGATTCAGTTTCGGAACTACATTTGCTCAAAATGAAGTCTTACATTATATTTTCTTCAAAATTGACAAAACATTTGTGGATATTCCTCTGACATAGTTTCTTCGTGATCCCATGTTGTGTCTTCAAGACCATAGCAGGTCCATTGAAGCTTTACCATCCCCGTGGATTTGTTCCTAAGAACTTTGATTTTCTGGTCCAGGATGTGTACTGGTTCCACCTGAAAATCCCCTTTGTGTTCCACCTAGATCACAATGCAATCAATTATGTCGTTAGGGTCAGACACATATAACTTTAACAATGACACATGAAATACATTATGCACTCTTATGGATGTAGACAATGCTAGCATGTATGCAATTAACTCTATCTTTTCTAGGATTTCAAAAGGTCCACAATATCTTGTTGCCAAATTTGGGGAACTATCTAATCTTAGCAAACTTATTTTCTCCTTCACTTTTAAAAACACATGTTCGCCCACTTTAAAATCTCTAAAAAAATTGTTCTTTTTTTCATAACTTTTCTTCCTATCCTAGGCATCATTTAAATGTTTCTTGATCTTTGTCATTTTCTCTTCCATTTTCTTCAACAAATATGGCCCAATAACCGCTATATTTGTTGGATTATCCCAACTCATTGGAGTGTTACATTTCCTACCATACAATGCTTCAAATAGATTCATTTTTAATGAGGTATGATACTCATTATTGTAAGCAAATTACACCAAGTGGATATAATCCTCCCATTTCGATGATTATTCCATCACATACATTCTCAGCATGTCCTCAATTATTTTGTTAGTCCTCTCTATTTTCCCATCTAAATTTGGGTGATACATTGTACTGAGATTTAAATTCGTCCCAAAACCTTTGAACACGCCCTTCCAAAAATTGGAAGTAAATTTTGGATCTCTATCTGAAACAATTTCCTTAGGCACTCTATGTAGCCTGGCAACTTCTTTCATGTAGATTTATGCAATATTTGTTTTCTTGTGTGTAGTATTTACTGAAATAAAATGTGCTTCCTTAGTCAATATATCCACCACCGCCATGATGAAATCATAATGTTTCATTGTTCTAGGAAGCTTAGTAATAAACTCAATTGTAACTACTTTGCACTTCCATTCTAGAATGGGTTATGGTTGTAACAACCCCACTAGATGTCTATGTCCAGTCTTCACTTTCTAGCACTCTATACATATGACTATGTAATTGGTCACTTCTTTCTTCATTCCTAGCCAAAGGTAATGACTTCTTACAACTATATTTGATTTTTGATATCCTGGGTTCCCAACATACGACACATTGTGCATTTCTCTTAGCATTGTATTTTTCAGCTCATTGGAATTCAACACATATAGTTTACCTTTATACATGAGAATTTCATCTTATTTTAGCTTATAAGGGAATAATTGTCCAAGTATTCCCTAAACACTCCATTCATCAGGAACATAAAAACAACTGGGGTGTTTGATACCCCAAATGGCACTATTGTGAATTCATAATGCCCATATCTTGTCTAGAATGTTGTCTTGTTGATATCTTCTTCCTTTATCCTCACTTGATGATAACCTGATCTCAATTCAATCTTGGAAACTATTCTTGAACCTTTCAACTGATCAAATAAATAATCAATCCTTAGCAAAGGATATTTGTTCTTTATGGTGACCTTATTCAGCTCTCTAAAATCAGTACACATAATTAAGGTTCCATCTTTCTTCTTCAAGAAAATAAATGGTTCACCCCAAGGTGACACACTTGGGTATATATACCCTTTAACAACTCTTCAATTTTCATATGCAACTATTTCAACTCTGGCGTACCCATTATGTAAGGTGTCTTGGACAATGGGGCAGCTCCTGGAACCAAATCAATGTCTCTCTTTGGTGGAAATCCTAGTATTTCCCAAAAAACATCATCAAAATCCCTCAAGATTAGATGGTCTTCAATACTTGCCACTTTATCTTTGGCCACCTCTTCCATAGGGGTGGAAAAAATCTAACATCCCTTCCTGAAGCTCTTTTTCAACTACATAGTTGAAATCTCTTTAACACCTACAAGTCTTGGAATGCCTTGAACATTTTGGATAGTCCTCATTCTTTCTCCTTTGTGAGTGAATTCCCTATATAAGTGATTTCCCTCACATCTCCAACATTGTACATGTTATTGCCTTGGCCTTTTTCCAAATGAATTTGCAAGCTTGTGCTCATTTTGGGTTAAATTACCTTGTCAATTTGCTTGGGAGTTGTTCTTGAAAACAGCAGGCTTAAAACCTTTCTACCTTTGATTCTTTTTACCCTTCATATTGTCATTCCAATCTTTTTGGAAAATTGGTCTTCCTATGCTTTGCTCTCCTTATGGATTCCTCCAAAGTTTCGGGGTCATCATATTGTATCTTGTCACTGTATAAAGAAGGTAACCCACTCCTAAACCTTTGGATTTTCACTTTCTCATCCTTTATGAAGTCCACATACTTCAACAATTCAAAGAACCTCTTCTTATATTCATCCATTTCCATGCTTCCCAACTTGAGTTCAAAGAACGCTTTCATCTTCCTTTCATAATAATGCTCGGAAAAATATTTCCCTTGGAAATATCCTTTGAACTACCTCCATGAGATCCTCTTCTCATCAAGGTGCTTGGCTTGCTTAAGTTGATCCCACCACATGGTTGTCTTTTATTGCAAGTGGTAGGTTGCAATTCTAGCTTCTACCCTTGAGGGGTAATCATGCAACTGGAAATATTTCTTCATTTACAACAATCAGGCCTCTGCCTCTTCTCCTTTCCCATGCTCACCATTGAAAATTGGTGGCTTGATTTTCCTAGTTTCACATTGCAATATGTCCTCCTCAAGCCTCTTCTTTTCCTCTGGATAGGAGACACACTTGGTGTTAGTACAATGTCAAAAAATTTAATGGCACTACATAATTATGGATAGTATATCCTTGACCTACATTCTCATTGAGTAAGGGTAGATACACTATAAGAATTGTGCAGAAAAAATCACCCTAGCAAGGATTAATTTGAAGGAAAAAAGGCCCTAAGTAGCATAAGGGGTTGAAATGCCCTAAGTAGCATAAGGGGTTGAAATAAGGAAAATGTGCTTACCATGAGCTAGAAGGGGATTAAAATTCATACAAAGAAAGTCATGCATCATTAGAGGGGATATACTGACGACCAAGTGCTACGATCGGGGGGATAAATGATTATATTTCATCACACGCTACCATGTGTTACATGATAAACAATCAGAAACAAAGTGCATACCCACTCCCAAGGTCTACGGATCATGATGCATATCGCATCGAGAACATGCCTTATCTTTAACAAAGTTTAACGATGTGATGGTGGTGGTTTCTCTTGTGCTACATAGTCGCCTTGTGTTGGCTTCACATTGCTATAGGCCTTGGGAAACCTCTAGTCCGAGCATGCAATACCACCCATGGTATCCCAGAAACCACCTCACCGCATATCAACCAAAGGCTTAGTTGGATGATGACAGGGAAATAAAAGATAATGGTGTGGCTTACATATGGACACATCTACTCACACCTGGACCTCTAAGTGACTAGTTACTGAAATGACACATGTGCAAAATCACACTCTTCCATGCATGCACTCAATGATGAATGATATTGATCGAGAGACACATGACCCAACCTGATGCCAACTTCTTTGACAAAGGTGTCACATAGGCAACCACCTAGAAACACACCTATAATCCATGTGGTGGTCGTACCTTGTTGAGGTCATCAGTAACATCATCCAAATTTTTGCACACTTTGTAAATTTTATAGTTATTTCCAATGTCAAAGCGACACATGCCCCCAAATCATACGAAAGGTTAAAAATGGTTTTAACGGGTGATTACTGTAATTTCAATATTATTAATATTTGGCACTTGATTCAAAACCCCTGTAACCTCTACAACAACTTGTATGTTCCTCATATGATCACTGAAATAGGTAATTATATCCTCCGTCATCCTATTCTTCGTCCCTCTGATTGATTTTTCTCATTAAAACTCCTAAATAAAGTCTAAGGAAATCCCTAGTAAAGCTTCAAAAGCATCGAAGCAATTGACCCCTCAAGACCACCTTAAATATAGAGAGGGGGACGTTTTCAATCCTGCCCTATTTTATATTGATCTATATCATTTAATCCAAAGGGATCAAACCGATGCTAATGCCCTAAAAGACTGTATGTTCTTATGGGAATCGAACCTAGCACAGTATGTGACAATTTTCCTGAGATGGTCGAATGGTGTGCTTCACATTACATTACACAAAAGGAACATATTACCACCATCAATGGTTCTAGAGTTATTTTCTTGATCTCTATGGAATCAATTGCTCAAATAATCCCCTTATATGATCTTGATGCCAAAGAAACCCTAGATGATGATCAACTTTCTATTAGGTACCATTTGTTGCCCCAATTAGAAAAAGAGAAGTTGTTGGGTAAATTGTTGGCTACAAATACCATACTGCCATCTGGTCCTCCTCCATACCAGTCATATATTTTCCCAGACATCACTAGACAGGAAATTTCCATGATCTACCAAGTTTTTCATTATGACCATGATGATTTTGTGGATAAATCTATTTTAGGTTTGTTTTAATCCTTATGTCCTACAAAATCCATACATTCACTAAATTTGACTATGCATAGTTTTTGGCTAGATTTATCAATTACCAATTATCCGCCTATCATTTTGCCAAATCCTTTAGATATCAATCTTACCTAGTACATTTGGTCCTTTTCAATAATGTTGGATACTTTCAGAAACTAGGAGTGAAGGTAATGGATGACACAATTAGACTTAATCTTGTAATGGAGTGGAATGAAGAGATTACGGGAAAGGAACATAATCAGGGTTTCACTGCCTATGTTAATAAATACAAGAGTGATGTCTATACTTTGATTCACGGAGTTAAACCTCCCAGAATGTTCAATGATTTGAATAAATTACTCCAACTCACTAAAGAAACTAGCACAAAGGATTGGTATCTATCTGAAAAGTACACATTGATCATAGTTTATGGTTTTAAGGAAGAACCATATAATTTTCTAGTTTTCTTGACTCCGAGAATATTTTTGTTGGAATACATCAGGAAAAGGATTATATCATACCATCAACATTTTTCATAACACAGGAAAGCAATCACATTCAAGCTTCCTAATGAAGTGGATCCATTCCAAGTTAAAATAAGGACCATGCTTAGTTTTGTTGAAGACATGTTGCAGAAATTTGGTTTTGAGAAGTCAAGCAAGTGCATATATGATCCACAAGGAATCATTCCTATTAGGAGACCCACATATAAGCATCAATCAAGTCCTGTGATTGAAAATATTGCTAATCTAGATTCATGGGAGGAAGTGATCCAGATTATTTTTGGAACGAAATGAGACTGGAGAAATAATGAAACCCTAACCTCGGAAGATGAAAAGCCAATAGTTTTGTGGACCCCGTTTTGGGTAGTTTGGTGTATCAACTTTCTTGGGGCGTAACTTTGGCATACGATCTTTGTTTTGGGCACACAATATCTCTTTGGAAAGGTATAGATGAGGAGCTTCATTTTGGGGGATCAATCAAATCTATTGGCTATCATTGAGGTTACCAATCGCAAAAAAAAATCTTCATTTATGCCCTCAAAATGGCCCCAGAAGTTCAGGACCCAAAAATATTCTAAAAATAGTAAATTTCCAACAAAATGTTTTGAGCCAGTCAGAATAGGTTGGTGGCCACCGATATCCACCTAGATCAGGAAGTGAAGAAGATCCTATGCTAGCACAAGTGAAAAAATCACCAACAGATAGATCAAACTCAACAAAATCCTTAGAGACGTATCAGAAGTAGAAAATTCTCTTGGGAAAGAGGACTTTATCATATTTGAACTCTGAGATGGAGACTGATGAACATATGAGCAAAAGGTTTAAGAATGAGGATGGGGTAGATACACATGATACCATCACAAACATTTTGGACAAAGACAAAAGAATATTGCAATTAATAGAGGTATCCAATGAAGAAGGGTTTGCCTCTACCTCAATACCTCCTCCTTTCACAATACAACATTTTCCATCAGCTCTTTTTTCAGCTGGAGAAGACATCTCTGCTACTGCAGAGGGATCTTCTCAGAGTCATCTCACTTTCTTTACTTTTTGTTATGATATCTAGAGAAGTAATCAAGATATCAAAAGGGAATTGTGTCCTACAGTGAATCTTCATAGAAAACTACTTTCAGCCATGGATTACAAGAAGAATACTTTTAAATTTGTTGTGTTAGAGGAAAAATTGCATAGGCCTCATACATATGTTGACTATAAAGCCACTAAGTTTAATTTTCCTATAGGAAATGTTTAACCTGGAGACATGGTTGAGGTACATAGACAGACCGATGAAATGATGTATAGAGGAGTGTTTCAATCCACTACAAGTGAGAAAACGATGAGGGGACTATCCCTCAAGATTGAGAAGCAATTGAGGCATGAAACAATTTTAGTGAGAACCAAGCAAATTCAAATAGTTGAATTATAAAAGAAGATTATATCTCTAAGTACAGACCTTGAGAATCCAAATGTTGTGGGAAATTTAATAAGTAAGAAGGATAATGAAATCAAAGTGTTAAATGAGAATCTCAATATCCCATAGGTTAAACATGTACAGATCCTTGAGCTACAGGCTAGTTATGATGAGAAAGAGAAGTTGTACCAATCACTTGTGGAGACTCAACATACTATGGAGAGATTGCAAGCATAGAACAATTCTTTGAGTGAACAACTAGAAAATGCCTTGAAGATAGCTAAAGAGCCTAAGGTTCCATTCATACCTTTAGATGTTGATGAGGGCTTGGATAAGGTCATGTTTGAGTTAAGTGTAAATGAAATAGTGCTTATTTCACTCACAAATAAGCTTAAATATAGTTCAACCAAAATTGCAGAGTTAGAAGAATGGGCCAAGACTAGGGAGGTACTCTTAGGACAAGTTGTCACTGCAAAGGAAATGAGTTGAACAAGAATTGGCTCAAATAAAACAAAAGGTCATTGGTAAAGAAGCATTGAAGGGAGACAAATACCTAGTTTGGGATCAGATAGTATCAATAGTTTTCAAAAATTGGGATCAGTTTAAGCTAATGCAAGAAGAGTATGAATTGATTGTTGAAGTTGTTAAAGAGATCAAGATTATAGCCACAAAGTTGGTAGATAGAATAGTAGATCTAAGGAGGATCTTACAAATTTAAATATAGAAGATAGAATCAGCCCCATAATGGATGCAAAGAAGGTTTTGGATAAGAATAAATTCATCCAAAGCACAAAGTGCAAGGTACATGAGCTAACTGGGGAGATAGCTACATTTAAGAAAATTTTCAAAGAAGTAATTAGCCATGGGTTGCCTAATTTATGGGATGGTGTTGGATAGAAGAAGTAATTATCCATGTGTTTCCTAATTTGTGGGATGGTGTTGGATAGAAGAAGTAATTAGCCATGGGTTGCCTAATTTATGGGATAGTGTTGAAGATCTCTTTCTCCAGAATAATTATTAGAAAATTTTAGATAACAAAAGAAATGATGACAGTAATTTTAATAAGCTGGAAGGACCTCTGAAAGGTCAGGATGTGATGGATATGTTGGCTAGAGATTTTACATTATCATGCACTCTTAGGTTGATTTTTAAAAATATTCCTCAACCATCATATGAGATATTCACTGATTTGGATGAAATGAGAAGGAACCTAAAACAACAAGAATATTTGATGGATAATGTATGGAAGAATATGTGCAAGTATCTTAAAGTACAAGTGCCAAGACAGGGTCATACAGGTCAGACAAGTGGCACAGGCCCAACACCTTCTTGATTGATTTGGTTGGAAATAATTTTTACAAGTGTAAAAAGTAATGTTGTTTTTGATAAAGGTGTTGACGGACGAAATTGAACGCTCTCCAACTAGAGGAGTGGATCCGGTCCGGGGTTGTCTAAATAACCCAAGCCGTTTGGGATGATCCACCCCGATGGGTTTAGCGGCTCCGTTGGCCGATTTAAGTCCTAGGAAAACGAAAGAAAACTAACTAAAGGAACTAATCTAAATGAAAACAACAATTAAAGCAAACTAATAAACAAATCTGAAATAAATATATACAGCTTATTGTCTAATATTATACGGCAATAACTCTATGAAATTAAATGTTCAATTATCAACAGAATTAGATCTTAATCACAAATGTACGATATTTACAGATTACAGATTTAAATGAAAACCTGAAAAAATCATTTGTAAATTGTCCTATGACAACAAGACTATTATTTTTTGATTTTTATAATTTTATGAGAAAGAAAATAAAATGAAAACTATCTAAGCTGAGCAATTAAAATACTAATCCTAACTATAAATCTGAACTATATATATCTATCTAAAATACTTAAATAACACTAATAAACTAACCTGTAATAATGCTTTCCAATTTGTCCTGTGTAACGTATCTGATTCAGCTGTTCGATGGGAGGAAACCCGCACCAGATTCTCCACAAGCTTCTCGCAAACAAGAAGTGGAAGTGCTCTTTGAATATGAATAACAGGTCAAACAAGATATTAAAAACGACAGCAATCTTATAATTTACAAATCATCACAGCTAGATAAATCCCTGTGCAAAGATTTGTACAAAAAAGTTCAATTAACGAAGAAGATAAACCTTTATTCATTAAATTGAAATAGAGTAATTGTTGTGCTAAAAATGATAGATATCAGATATGGACAACATGTAAACCAAATCACATCAACCTGCAACGAATTATGATAGCTAAAGTAGTCGATAATTGATCGCAAACTAATATGAATAAAACTTGAAATAAAAGTTTGATATATTGAAAGCTAAAGTTGTTACAAAACATCCACTTTCATCCCAGTTTGTATCCTCATAAGTCCAAAGTCTTTCTTCTCCCCTCAGTGATGATAGGTTCATTACAAAAAATAACAAGTATTTAAAGACCACAGGGTAAAGCATCCCTGTGGTAATTATCAAAAACAGTTTACAAAAAATCTAGGAACAATCTCCCAAGTCTCTATTTATGCCTATGACTAACAACTTAAAACAAAATTATATCTAAACTGCCACAGCTTGTCCAATTTGTCAATGAAATTCGTAGGTACCTGTGGGTAGACAAGAATACACAAGTTTAGATAATGTTTTATTGATAAAATTAACAAAAATCTAAATTTTAAGACTAGCTACAGAATCTTGCGATTCTGTAGCTGGTCTAATTTGAAAACAGAATTGTTTTTAATCAATCCAAAACTAACAGAAATATATTCTACCTATCAAACAAATCTTTAATTGTTGATTGAAACAAAGTGAATCATTCATGCCACAACAAACCAAAACTTTTATGCAAATTGAAACAAATGAAATCGTGATCACTTAACCGAACGGTGACAGGGATATATGCAAAACCCTTTTTATTACCAATTCGGAGCAGACAGAATAATTCGAAACCAATGAAATCATTTTTTAACCAATCTCATTTCAAAACAAACTATAACCGATCAAGCAAATCTTTCATATTCAATACAAACGCAATAGTTTATGTCGACTCGGAACTTAACAAAATCGTTATTAAATCCAACACTAACAGAGTTGTTTTTTCGAATCAATAGATTACATTGTATTTATCAAACCAATCTTTGATATTAATGCAATCGCATACATAAAAGACTATGTTAATTCAAACATACATAATTGTTTCAAAATCAAACCAAACAGAACTGAATCAAGCTAACTTACAGCCGACACAATCCAAGAACAACAAAATCATATTAATCAAATCATAGCTACATTGGATTTTAGCAAAACGAATCGATGCAACAAAATAGTTTGTGCCAATTCCAAACGAAATCTTTCGTGCTAATTCAAATACAAAACGAAATCATTTCAAAAACAAACCAAACAGAATCGAATCAAACTAACTCGGAAAAAATTCAATCGTTTATACTAATCTGAAATCAATAAAATCGTATCAATCAAAACATAGCTAATTTTAGCAAACAAATCTTCTGTACATGATTCATAACGAAATCGTTTTTGGTAATTTGAAAATAATAGAATCGTTTTGAATCTAAACAAACAAACAGGACTAATCGAAAGCAAACCCAATCGGTCATACTAATTCAAACCAACTCATAAAACAAAATCGATATTGAAATACATACCTAGACAGTAGGAAAATGATTTGATCAGGACAACTTTGAATTGACAAAGGTCGTCGCTGCCTCCACATTTCTGAAGACAATTGAACCGGTGGTGTTTTGCTTCTTCTCGTTGGCTTGTAGTCTGTCTCTTTCTTTTGACAATATTGTCACTCGTTCCTCTAATGATTTAATCTTAGATTGCAACAGGGGAACATCGGTGTAATAACGTTCAAGCCAGGCATTGCATTGAGTGCAAGGTGGTTGATTTGGCCTTGGCATTGCAGGCGAGGGTTCTTTCAAGTTACCAGGGGTGTCACTG
The DNA here is from genome assembly GCA_000966675.3 of Picea glauca. Classification (NCBI taxonomy): domain Eukaryota; kingdom Viridiplantae; phylum Streptophyta; class Pinopsida; order Pinales; family Pinaceae; genus Picea; species Picea glauca. The sequence continues at coordinate 372,080 of JZKD02S2020072.1, read as the reverse complement.
TGAAGCTTAATTCCCGGGAATTTAAGGTCGTTCTTGAGGCACGGAGGTAAGTTGGAAACATAGTCATAGGGTTCCATTGAGCAAAGGCCATGAGAGTAAGGGTATTCCTCAGCTAGGAAATGTTCAATATCAGAGTCTGAATCCTCTCTCAAGACTATTGGCTTCTGGTCAATGTCTTGTTTGGGTTTGTTCCTAGCACATCTGGATATCCATCATGCATTTTTCTTTCTTTTACTCTTGACACCAGTAACATCTTTGCCTTTCTTCCTTATAGGCCTCTTGATGGTCTTAGTATTTCCTTTAGCACACGGGTCGGCCATGGTATCGGGTAGGTCAAGGTTGGGGCAATTCAAGGGTTTGACAGGGGGTAGAAGGGTAGGAGGTGGCACGGCTGGCCCAACCAGAGTTTCAGAAACCACAACCTTGTCCACTTGGACACACTCGGGGGTGGCAAAGCCATTCCTTGACAGGAAGGATTGCCAACAGTCATCGCTAAGGCTCAAATGGTGGACGATAATGACTTTGATCAAGCAGTGATGGAAAAGGCTTCTATCAGCCTTCTCACGCTTAAAACGTTTGGATATCTTGTACAAACTGTGTAGAAGATAGTGTGGCATGTTCAGAGGGTAGTCTATAAAATTCCTCAATAACCGAAGATGATACAGAAATACCAAACCATAACAACCTTCGCAGGTCACAAATTGTTTAACAATTGCCAATAGGTTATGCCACCTGGGTTTGAGGGCGGCGACAGGCATACCTCTATCACAACTAACAATCTTCCTTGATGTGAATAGGAGCGGCCACGGCACCTTGTCCACTTTCGAGTTCTTGAACCACCTCTGTCCTTTAGTTGGTAAGCCTGTAGCCGAGATGAGGAACTCCTCATTTAGCTCGAGCTGTATATCTCTGACCTTATCCCTGCATCTGTCAAAGGTGAGGGTGAACTGTTGGGCTACCGAAAGGTTAAAACCCTCAAATCTCTGGATAAAAACTAACCAGCCACTATTTTCCAAATCTTCACGGGCATTGTCGAATAGCAAGAGTGTTTGGCTGCCATTAGGTTCTATGCGCACCATAGGTGCCATAGAACAGAACACACAGTGAGTAGGGTAAACGGACAAGGGTTTGGACAGGGTATACTCAAGATTGAATAGCTCACAGACTTCCCCGAAACCAACAGAGGTAACCTGGGATAGGAGGCAAGCATTAATGCCAAAGTGTGCGAGGGTGGTGGAATGAAATCAACCCATGCAAAACAGTCATATCCAAATGTACAATCGACGACGCATATGGTGATTCAAATCACTATTGCAATGTGTTAAAAGCAATGCCATTCAAACAATTAATGAAAACTATGGTAAGTCGACCCAAATATTTGCACAAACAATAGTATTTGCATGGTTTTAAAATCAAAACAATGATTCGAATATAGCACCAATGGATTCAATGATAAAACGTATGTTTTGTATGAAACCATTGAATTAAGGGTCTAATCACCATGTTAATGCGTTGTTATGAAAGTATTGAACTAAATCAAAAGCAATAGAACATCAAACCACCATTGAATCAAGGACTCGATCACAATCATTAGAATATCATCACAGTCTCATAAAAATGAAATCATATTAACAACAAAAAAAATGTCAAATGAGTAAAGGTTTTGGTGTCTTGCTAATTGTGTGACCATAATTGAATTGGAAATGCAATGAACACATAGAAAAGAGTAACCATAATAAATTAGTGACAATTTTAATGCTATTGATGTGACATCGAAATCAAAGTTTTCACACTTGCAGTCGTGAAAATGAGAACAAAGGCAGTTGTGCAAATGCGCAAGATAATCATGTCATTATATTCAAAAGATTGCGATGAGAATTAAGGGTTCCAAAACACTTGCGTAGACAGCTTATAAATATAGGATAAAAATGTGAAATGGTTGCCAACAATGGCGACACACTGGTAGAAGCAGTTATCTCTGCCAAAAGAAAAAAATCAGATTATGATAATGAGAAAAATTCTAACTCAAAAACAACAACCAGAAAATTGTTTAAACATCATCGTTAATCAAATATTCGAGCAGTGCTTAAAGGATGAAAACTAATAACGGTCTTAAGACAAGAGAGCCACGATATTAAAGATAAAATCCCCAATACTGTTGACAGATCCACTGCTGCCAGCAGGTGTTTATAGCCTCAACAAAGTTGCCATTTAATCCACTTTGATATCTATATCCTGCCAAGAAGTTCCAGATCAGAATAAAGGACATTTTAAGGTCAAGTTGTCTCATATTTGCAAATTTTCGTATACCCAACATTGCTTCGCTTCCAGTGGGCCTATTCAGTACCCCAACAAAGTTGTCTTGGCGTCATGCATGCATTTACCCGCTGCCAGCAGACCTGTTCAACATCCCGGTGGGTTTACAAGCACTTCCCACAGATCTTTTATGATTTATTTGGTTTTTTTAAAGATATATAATTGAGCGGGGTAACGCGGAAAATTATGATATTTTAGACATATTTTTACAGACCTTGAAAGAATTTTTTAAAACTATCCTTCATTAATATTCAGAGATGGTTTGTTTACAAAACCGACCTTATAAAGCAAGGAGACATCTTCTGAGTCGTTCCCTTAAGGAACAGGGACAGCGTAAGAAGATAATGGATGATCGTGACAGGCTTCACTTAGAGATCGAAATCAGTTAGCTTCTTATAAACAACAGTCTTTGCTCAACATGGCTGTAAATTTCAGAAGTATATTATAATTGATGTTTAGACAATTTTTCAGCAGTCATTTCAGTGAAAGAATTTCTATTTTCTTTGTCTGAATAGTTCAAAATGCAGGTATGTGTATTTCAAAAGCAAAAACTGATAAGCATAAGAGGAAACAAAACACACCAACGAAGAAAGATTTGAAAGCAAAGAAATCCAACAAACAAAAGAAAATATGTACAGAAGGTGCATCTGAAAACCTCATGCAACAAATCCCTTGGGAGACTGAAAGAAAGTAGGAAAATCCTGTTCAATGGGAAAGTAGTCCTACTCATGGTACCTTGGGTCAGGGTTGATTCAGATTTAATTATCTCTTTACTTTCTATTTAAGCTTTTCATGACGATACTACGTTTTTGAAAATAAATGTTCAACTAGAAGTAAAGAGAAAAGGATCAAGGGGACTTCCCTGACAACAACTATATTATGGTTCTCGTGGTGCACCCACTTGCGTTCATGACTGCATTATTACAAAGAGAAATAGTGAGAAAGAAAACTGAAAGAAAACCTATTCCTAAACCTACCCTAACTATTGAACAAATCAGGATACTACGTGAAGTCATGTTTCCAATGTAGCCATCGAAGTAACTCTAATACTGCAATGGAAACAAGATCAAGCATTACTGATAAGAATGGTAATAGAAACATATTACACTTACCTTCATAATAATCATCTAAAAATGGAGTAAGCATGATCTTACCATTTCCTTGGATATTCTTGTTGTACGAATCCTCCAGCCATTGCACAATCTTGTCGTGATAAGGGTCATAATGGCATGGGCGAGTGTAAGTAGGTTTGAAAAACTTGTCAAGATTACGAGGAAATGGAATAACCATCAGCCAAGGCTGAAATGCCCCATCCTCCTGACAGTTCTCTAAGTGTTCATTAATTTCTTCACATGGAGGATCTAAGAGAAATATGTCACGCATACTTTCAAGATACTTAGGTAAAAATAAAGCAAGCACAACTTTGTCTTTATTATGAAATTTTTTTATATATGAATATTCAAGCCATCCTAAGATCCTGTCTTAAAAAAAAGGATGCAAACCATGACTTTGATGAAACGAATATATCAATGGGAAACTCATCATAGGAGGATTCGTGCAATCAATTGGATCATTGGTTTGAGTGTTTCCTTTGATGAAATTGATCATTTCAAAATGTGAAGTATAAACATTAATATTCGAGCTAAGCAAAGAACGAATATGAAATGTAGAATGTTTGATCTCCATAAAATATAATGCATCGTCCTTTTCAACAATAAACTGTGTAAAATCATTGCGCGACATGTCCTTTTCCCATGTGAGTGATGAAAGTGAACAAGCATCAAATCCAAGTTTATCAATGTTGGGTTTGGAATTGATTTCACCAAAATTTAGCATATCGCAAGGATATGATTATGGTGGAAGAGGGTAGGATGTTGTAGGTAAGATGTCAAGTCCACCAGAATCTAGGAATATATCAGGATATAAAGAATAAAAGGAATAAAAAATAAGCAGATGAAAAGAATCTCTTGAACTATGATACTCAACAATGGTATTCTCAAGACAATTCTCTTCACTTTCTTTAAAACTC
>JZKD02S2020072.1:338518-367308 GCA_000966675.3 Picea glauca | reverse complement strand
AGGAAAAACCAATTTGGTTGTCAATAAGAGCCTGATCAATAGATTCTACCTCCCTGGCTTGTTCAACATTATCGGAAGAATTTTTCTCTTCTTGCGAAGAAGATTGTTCTTGCAACTGAGTGATAGGATTTGCAATTGGTTCTTCATTCGTGATTGAACATGACAGGATGGAAGGGATGGAAGCATCATAGAAGAGATTTAATGCCAATGACATGTCATAGAGGTTAAATTTACAGAGGATATGATAGACTCTTGTCAAAAAGTTTTCTGAAGATGAATCGTCGTTGATTAGCGAAGTATGAAATTCTTCACATAATTGATCAAAATCATAAATTTCAAAAGCATCTAGAAACTCATCTACAAATTGAAACCAATCAAAAATGTGACATGCTGGAAAGGATTCAAACCAATGTTTGATCCGACCTCTAAAAGTAAAAGCGAACAGTCTGCATAAAATTCTTAAATCTGAGATGTCATGTTTGATGCATTTGCACCAAAACTTGTTAAGGTGGTCTTTAGTAGATATATTGCCTTCACCATCAAAGGTGAGTTTGGACAAGTGAGAGACTGTCTCGTTGGGAACATCAGGTAATGAGAAGTTGAAAGCATGTTCAAACACAGTGATTTGGGGAGCGATGGGGGAAATTGAATACATTTAAAAATAAAGGCTCCTACAAGGCCATCTTGTCAGTCGACCCTCCTTCTAGCGCCATTTGTTGACAGGTGAAATTGAACGCTCGCCAACTAGAGGAGTGGATCCAGTCCGAGGTTGTCTAAATAACCCAAACCGTTTGGGATGATCCACCCCAATGGGTTTAGTGGCTCCATTGGTTGATCTAAGTCCTAGGAAAACGAAAGAAAACTAACTAAAGGAACTAATCTAAATGAAAACAACAATTAAAGCAAACTAATAAACAAATCTGAAATAAATATATACAGATTATTGTCTAATATTATACAACAATAACTCTATGAAATTAAATGTTCAATTATCAACAGAATTAGATCTTAATCACAAATGTACAATATTTACAGATTACAGATTTAAATGAAAACCTGAAAAAATCATTTGTAAACTATCCTATGACAGCAAGACTATCGTTTTTTTATTTTTATAATTTTATGAGAAAGAAAATAAAATGAAAACTATCTAAGCTGAGCAATTAAAATGATAATCCTAACTATAAATCTGAACTATATATATCTATCTAAAATACTTAAATAACACTAATAAACTAACCTGTAATAACGCTTTCCAATTTGTCCTGTGTAACGTATCTGATTCAGTTGTTCGATGGGAGGAAACCCGCACCAGATTCTCCACAAGCTTCTCGTAAACAAGAAGCGCCAGTGCTCTTTGAATATGAATAACAGGACAAACAAGATATAAAAAATGACAGCAATCTTATAATTTACAAATCATCGCATCTAGATAAATCCCTGTGCAAAGATTTGTACAGAAAAGTTCAATTAACGAAGAAGATAAACCTTTATTCATTAAATTGAAACAGAGTAATTGTTGTGCTAAAAATGAGAGATATCAGATATGGACAACATGTAAACCAAATCACATCAACCTGCAACGAATTATGATAGCTAAAGTAGTCGATAATTGATCGCAAACTGATATGAATAAAACTTGAAATAAAAGTTTGATATATTGAAAGCTAAAGTTGTTACAAAACATCCACTTTCATCCCAGTTTGTATCCTCATAATTCCAAAGTCTTTCTTCTCCCCTCAGTGATGATGGGTTCATTACAAAAAATAACAAGTATTTAAAGACCAGAGGGTAAAGCATCCCTATGGTAATTATCAAAAACAGGTTACAAAAAATCTGGGAACAATCTCCCAAGTCTCTATTTCTGCCATGACTAACAACTTAAAACAAAACTATATCTAAACTGCCACAGCTTGTCCAATTTGTCAATGAATTTCATAGGTACCTATGGGTAGACAAGAATATACAAGTTTAGATAATGTTTTATTGATAAAATTAACAAAAATCTAAATTTTAAAACTAGCTACAGAATCTTGCGATTATGTAGCTAGTCTAATTTGAAAACATAATCGTTTTTAATCAATCCAAAACTAACATAAATATATTCTACCTATCAAACAAATATTTAATTGCTGATTGAAACAAAGCGAATCATTCATGCCACAACAAACCAAAACTTGTATGAAATTGAAACAAACGAAATCGTGGTCACTTAACCGAACGGTGACAGGGATATACGCAAAACCCTTTTTATTACCAATTCGGAGCAGACGGAATAATTCGAAACCAACGAAATCATTTTTGAACCAATCTCATTTCAAAACAAACTATAACCGATCAAGCAAATCTTTCATATTCAATACAAACACAATAGTTTATGTCGACTCAGAACTTAACAAAATCATTATTAAATCCAACACTAACAGAGTTGTTTTTTCGAAACAATAAATTACATTGTATTTATCAAACCAATCTTTGATATTAATGCAATCGCATACATAAAAGACTATGTTAATTCAAACATACAGAATCGTTTCAAAATCAAACCAAACAGAACCGAATCAAGCTAACTTAGAGTCGACACAATCCAAGAACAACAAAAACATATTAATCAAATCATAGCTACATTGGATTTTAGCAAAACGAATCGATGCAACAAAATAGTTTGTGCCAATTCCAAACGAAATCTTTCATGCTAATTCAAATACAAAATGAAATCATTTCAAAAACAAACCAAACATAATCGAATCAAACTAACTCAGAAACAATTCAATCGTTTATACTAATCTAAAAGCAATAAAATTGTATCAATCAAAACATAGCTGATTTTAGCAAACAAATCTTTTGTACATGATTCATAACGAAATCGTTTTTGGTAATTTGAAAATAACAGAATCATTTTGAATCTAAACAAACAAACAGGACTAATCGAAAGCAAACCCAATCGATCCTACTAATTCAAACCAACTCATAAAACAAAATCGATATTGAAATACATACTTGGATAGTAGGAAAATGATTTGATCAGGACAACTTTGAATTGACAAAGGCCGTTGTTGCCTCCACATTTCTGAAGACAATTGAACCGGTGGTCTTTTGCTTCTTCTCGTTGGCTTGTAGTCTGTCTCTTTCTTTTGACAACACTTTCACTCGTTCATCTAATGATTTAATATTAGATTGCAACAGCGGAACGTCGGTGTAATAACATTCAAGCCAGGCATTGCATTGAGTGCAAGGTGGTTGATTTGGCCTTGGCATTACAGGCGAGGGTTCTTTCAAGTTACCAGGGGTGTCACTGTGAAGCTTAATTCCCAGGAATTTAGGGTCGTTCTTGAGGCATGGAGGTAAGTTGGAAACATAGTCATAGGGTTCCATTGAGCAAAGGCCATGAGAGTAAGGGTATTCCTTGGCTAGGAAACGTTCAATATCGGAGTCTGAATCCTCGCTCAAGACTATTGGCTTCTGGTCAATGTCTTGTTTGGGTTTGTTCCTAGCACATCTGGATATCCATCGTGCATTTTTTTTTCCTTTACTGTTGACACCAGTAACATCTTTGCCTTTCTTCCTTACAGGCCTCTTGATGGTCTTAGTATTTCCTTTAGCACACGGGTCGGCTATGGTATCAGGTAGGTCAAGGTTGGGGCAATTCGAGGGTTTGACAGGGGGTAGAAGGGTAGGAGGTGGCACGGCTGGCCCAACCAAAGTTTCAGAAACCACAACCTTGTCCACTTGGACACACTCGGGGGTGGCAAAGCCATTCCTTGACAGGAAGGCTTGCCAACAATCACCGCTAAGGCTCAAATGGTGGACGATAATGACTTTGATCAAGCAGTGATGGAAAATGATGCTATCAGCCTTCTCACGCTTAAAACGTTTGGACATCTTGTACAGACTGTGTAGTAGATAGTGTGGCATGTTCAAAGGGTAGTCTATAAAATTGATCAATAACCGAAGATGATACAGAAATACCAAACCATAATGACCTTCGCAAGTCACAAATTGTTTAACAATTGCCAATAGGTCATGCCACTTGGGTTTGAGGGCAGCGACATGCATACCTCTATCACAACTAACAATCTTCCTTGATGTGAATAGGAGCGGCCACGACACCTCATCCACTTTCGAGTTCTTGAACCACCTCTGTCCTTTAGCTGGTAAGCCTGTAGCCGAGCTGAGGAATTCCTCATTTAGCTCAAGCTGTATATCTCCGACCTTAGCCCTGCATCCGTCGAAGGTGAGGGAGAATTGTTGGGCTACCGAAAGGTTAAAACCCTCAAATCTCTGGATAAAAACTAACCAGCCACTATTTTCCAAATCTTCACGGGCATTGTTGAATAACAAGAGTGTTTGGCTGCCATTAGGCTCTATGCGCACCACAGGTGCCATAGAACAGAACACATAGTGAGCAGGGTAAACGGGCAAGGGTTTGGACAGGGTATACTCAGGATCGAATAGCTCACAGACTTCCCCAAAACCAACAGAGGTAACCCGGGATAGGAGGCAGGCATTAATGCCAAAGTTTGCGGGGGTGGTGGAAAACTATGGTAAGTCGACCCAAATATTTTCACAAGCAATTGTATTTGCATGGTTTTAAAATCAAAACAATGATTTGAATATAGCACCAATGGATTCAATGCTAAAATGTATGTTTTGTATGAAACCATTGAATTAAGGGTCTAATCACCATGTTAATGCGTTGTTATGAAACTATTGAACTAAATCAAAAGCAATAGAACATCAAACCACCATTGAATCAAGGACTCAATCACAATCATTAGAATATCATCACAGTCTCATAAAAATGAAATCATATTAACAACAACAAAAATGCCAAATGAGTAAAGGTTTTGGTGTCTTGCTAACTGTGTGACCATAATTGAATTGGAAATGCAATGAACACATAGACAAGAGTAACCATAATAAATTAGTGACGATTTTAATGCTATTGGCGTGACTTCGAAATCAAAGTTTTCATGCTTGCAGTCGTGAAAACGAGAACAAAGGCAGTTGTGCAAATGTGCAAGATAATCATGTCGTTATATTCAAAAGATTGCGATGAGAATTAAAGGTTCCAAAACACTTGCGTAGGCAGCTTATAAAGATAGGATAAAAATGCGAAATGGTTGCCAACAAAAGGAAAAACTACTCAAGAATCAAGAAGTAGTTTAAATAATCAAGAAGTGGTTTTCTAAAAAATAAGAGCTATAAATAAGCCCTGAGGTGAATTAGCTCATTTTTATTAGCAAATAGAGAGAGGAAGAGCATTTGAATCTCAAAGTTGAGAAATCATCCCAGCCCAAGAAAAAGGACAATTTATGAGAAGGTAGACACCTAGTTTTTAGGGATTTAATGATTTTATGTAGTATTATTCTACAAATTCCACCTTTCTTCTTCTACATTGAATTTCTCCTTGAGATCCATCTCTTCCATTTCTGTAATTTACTATGAAATACATCACTAAAATCTCTTAGCAACATTTTGGCTCCACATATGTTGTAAATGTGTTTGGTTTCATGAATGAGTGAGGTTGATTTCAATTTCTAACCAATCTTTTTCATTTCTTGTTCGAAATATTCATATGAATGCACAGTCTCTGGTATGTGAATGTATCAAACAATGAGTTGTATGAAGTATCAATTTTAATTAAATTGATATTGCATCATTGTTAACATCGTTGAATTCTTTAATGCTCAGCATGTTTTATTCAGATAAAGGCTTGCAAGATTTATCTATTTTGGATACCTTTCATGCATACATCTCTTTCAGAAAATCATTCATTCTTTTTACCCTAGTAATTTTGATATAAAGAAGATAATTTTCTCCTATTTGTTGAATGTTTACCTAATCGTCTTGTCTAGAATGTATATGATTTGTGAAGAGTTAACGATTATGCTTAACACCCTTGATCAAGGAAGGTAGCTTAAAAACCCTAATAGAGTTTTAGCTCTAAGGATCCTTGGCATCATTCCACTGAAAACCGAGAACGTCTCGATGACTAACATGATTCTCCTTAGCCCTAACTTGCATGAATTATTCTAATGGATTTCCTTGAAGAATGATGATGCTTGTTCATGCTTCTTGACTTCATGTCGGTCATGTGATCATCCCTTCTTCTTTTGGATATTGATCCGAATTTATGTAGGAACGCAACAGAATACAAAAATAACCATGAATACAAATATGCATCGGAAATAACACTTCATTTCATTAATATCAAAGAACTGAAATTTGTTTATAGACATAATAGAAATAAACTAGCTAGGGCGCAGGTAGCTTATCTCTGAGAAGAGATGTAGCGGCTACAGGCCTCTGAAATTTGTGTTACAATGAGGCTTGAAGGCCTATATGTTATTGAGAAACAATGGAAACCCTAAACATCCACAAACCTAACCCTAGGAGATGAAACGCCGGAATATGGGCCTCGTCGGGGTAAATTGGTACATCAATTTCTCGGGGTCATAACTTTGACATATTATCTTCGTTTGACGCATATGATACATCGTTAGAAAGATCTATCCAAGGAATACAACTATTGATAGGAAATATTGTGTTCCAAAATGGACTAATATTCATCGATCAGTTGATGCCCAAAAAACGTCGTTTAGGGTCTCAAAATGGCTCCAGAAGTTCAGGACCCAAAAAACTGCAAAAAATAGTAAATTGTGCTACAATTAAGGAAATTGAAAAATTGAAGAAACAATGGTGGGGGTCCAAGTGGAATAGGAGGGTGGCCACCAATATCCACCTGTATCATTCCTCCCCCCTTAGGAAGCAATGTTCCCCATTACGTTGAGTTCCTCCAAGAGATGAGGAAACTTCTTCTGAAATTGGACCCTGGTGAGCCACTTGCCCTAGTGAAGGAGTTGGCCTTCTTTGACAACCCGATATAGTTGGATCCTCTACTGGTGGGTGTTCTTGATCTATGTGTAGTTTTGGATTGTTCCATGCAATATGGGTTTAACTATGTTGGTGTGAGTTGTTCTGCCATGTCAGATGTGTCTGGTAGAGGTGGAAAGTAAGGCCGAAGGCGGTCCACATTGAACACTGGGTGCAGACCAAGGAATGGTGGGATATTGAGCTCGAAGTCGTTGTCCCCTAGAGACTTGGTGATGGTGTATGGACCATATCGGAGCGGGTGAAGCTTGCGGTGGGGTCCAGCGATGCGCTCCTTCTGCAAATGTAGCCACACTTTGTCATCCACCTGGAAGTTGTGTTGCACTCGATGTTGATCATGCCACTGCTTATAATTAGCATTGTCTATGTCCAATATGTCATGAACCTATTGGAGAATGTGTTGAATGTGCTCAATGTAGTTGTTCGCCTTGGCAACTTCAGACTTGACATGAGTCGAATTAGCCTGAGTAGCTGCAAATGCTATGGCTACATCAATGGGACATAGTGGCTGGAATCCCAAGCCCAACTGAAAGGGGTGGTGGTTGGTTGAGCTGTGGAGGGCCCGGTTATAGCTATGTTTTACATAAGGGAGGCTCTCATCCCATGTGCATGGATGCTTTGATTTGTACATGCACAAAATGTGCACGATCATCCTATTAAAGACCTATGTTTGGCCATCAGTTTGGGGATCGAAAGATGTGGATTGTAAGTTTTAAAACTCTGAAGTAAGGAAATGCACATAGATTCTTAAGAAAAACAAAAATTAATCAATGGCTCATATACATAGTACACATATATTTACACTGGAAGCCCTTAAACGGGAGAAAACCAGCCTTCCTTGGTGCCGCACCTTTCAACTCTTTATTGTATTAAATTCACCATTCACCACACAATATATACAATGTTTTTATGTATTCTGTAGCTACCAAAACCCTAATCCCTTAATCCGGGATTAATTTAGAAATCCACTAAAAATAGAAAAATCCGTCAGACGCAGTTGTCGAATCTGCCGCGCCCACACACACACACATGCAAAGAATATAACACATACCCAACATTCTCCCACTTGTTGTTTTCTTTGCAAAAAGGGGTTCACAGGATTATATATTCAACAATCCAAGGCAACAATGCCCATTGTTACTCTACACCAAGAGAATTTTTCTGTGCTCACAAACTTTGTGAATGAATCTGCAACATTCTTCAAAATGTCAACCTTTTCTAGCAACACCTTCTTTTCTTCAACCATGTCTCTCACAAAGTGATATTGAACATCAATATGCTTTGTATTCGAATGATAAGTTGGGTTCTTTGCCAGGAAGATTTCACTCTGACTGCCACAATCTAATCTCACTGCTTGTTGTACCAACCCAATACCTGAACACAATCTTTTTAACCATATTGCTTCCTTGCTTGCATGAGTGGCTGCCATATATTTAGCTTCTGTAGTTGAGAGTACCACTACAACCTATCTTTTGCTCATCCAACTAATTGCTCCTCCAAATAGGTTAAACACATACCCACTTGTAGAGCTTATGAGATCCATATCTCCAGCCCAACCTGCATCAACAAAGCCATGAATGTCCACCACTCTATCCAATCCTGGTCTTCCTTGGTAGAAAAATCCATAACTGGTAGTGCCATGAAGATACCTGAAGACCCTCTTTACTGTTGTCCAATGCTCCTTCCCTGGTTTTGACATTTACCTACTCAAAACTCCCACTGCATGTGCAATGTCCGATCTAGTACAGACCATTGCATACATCAAACCATCAACTACACTGGCATACAGAACGTGGGACATGTCCTATTCTTCTTCTTGTGTCTTGGGACACTGATCTACATATAACTTTACACCTATAGGAATAGGAACCTTGACCGGTTTACTTCCATGCATATTAAACCTCTATAATATCGTCTCAACATATTTTCTTTGATTCAACCAGATTTTCTTGTTTGCACGATCTCTTTTAATCTCCATTCCCATAATGAAGTTAAAAGCACCGAGATCCTTCATGACAAATTTGGAGGATAGTTGTGATTTTACCTCCTTTATAACATCCATGTTATTTCCTACCAACAACATGTCATCAACATACAACACTACATAAATGAAGTGATTACCAACCTTCTTGGAATATACACAATGATCAACCCTGCTTCTCACAAATCCCAATCCAAGGATGTATGTGTCAAACTTTTGGTACCACATCCTAGGTGATTGCTTCAGACCATATATTGACTTCTTTAGCTTACAAACCAAGTCTTTCTTTCCCTTCACTACAATTCATGTTGGTTGCTTCATGTAAATTTCTTCTTCCAGATCCCCATGTAGGAATGTTATCTTCACATCCATCTGTTCCACTTCAAGATCAAAACCAGCAGTAATAGATAAAAGAAATCTAATAGATGTTAACTTGGAAATAGGAGAAAAAATCTCACCAAAGTCAACTCCCTCTACCTGGGAATAACCCTTTTCTACTAGTCGAGCTTTGTATTTCTCCATTTTTCCTTTTGCATTAAAATTCTTCTTAAACAACCATTTGCTACCAACATATTTTCTTCCAGCTGGCAACTCAACTATATCCCATGCCTCATTATTATCCAAGGCATCCATTTATTCAACCATGGCCTTCTTCCATAGTTTACTATCCTCTGAATTCACTGCTTCCCTGACAGATCTGGGATCATCATCAGTAATAGATAAAGCAAAATTTGAACGGAAATCAAGTGGACTATACCTTTCTAGTTTCCTTCTTTCTCTCACTGATCTCCTCAATACTTGGGTATGAGGTTCTTCTTCTTCTTCTTCTACTTCATCTTCTTCAGATGATTTATATTTTGCATCATCCAACTCAAGCTCTATTTTCTCAGGTTCTTCTTGCCTTGGTAGGAATTCATGTTTGGAAACATCTTTTACCTCTCTAAAAACAACATCTCGACTATAAACAATCTTCTTATTTTATGGGTTCCAAAGATTATAACCTTTCACAACATCTTTATAACCAATAAAGATACACTTTTCAACTTTATTATCCATCTTACTCCTATTTTCCTTTGGAACATGAACATAATCATCACAACCAAACACTCTAAGATGTTCAAGAGAGGGTTTCTTGCTAGTCCATACCTCGTGTGGATTTTTATCATCTAACTCTTATGAGGGTGATCAATTGACCAAGTAACATGTTGCACCCACTGCCTCTGCCCAGAAATTCTTGTCCTAACTCGACACCACTAAGCATGCTCCTTGATTTTTCCATCGGTGTATTGTTCATCCTTTCTGCAACTCCATTTTTTTGAGGTGTGTATGGAGTAGTATTCTGCCTTGCTATACCACACTTCTTACAGAATTCTTCGAATTCATTTCCGCAGAATTATCCACCATTATCTGTCCTCAATACCTTTATTTTCTTTTCTATCTGATTTTCTACCAGAGCCTTAAATTCTTTAAATTTATCAAATACCTCATATTTCTTTCTAAGAAAATAAATCCATGTGTTCCTTGAGAAATAATCTATGAATGAAACATAATACACAGATTTACCTAGGGATGGAACAGGAACAGGTCCAAACACATAACTGTGTATCAACTCTAATAACCCCTTTTCTCTTGTAGCACTAGATGGGAATCTTACTCGATTTTGTTTACCATATATGCAATGTCCATAGAAATCAAAATCCAGAGTGCAATTAGACATACCTTCAACCATACCTTTACCATGTAGTGTTCAAAGGCCCTTTTATCCAATATGCCCCAGTCTTTGATGCCAGAACATGGTCTTCTTTTTAGGGACAATATTGGTCTTGTCTTCTTTATTTTTCTTCTCAGGGACAAAAGAACTGTTACACCCATTAGTATAAGTTCTTCCCAACAACTTGTATAGAGTTCCACACTAAACTCCTCTCATCAACACCATTGCTTCTCGTAGCATCTTGCAAGTGCCCTTTCCCAATACAATATCCACTCCTGCATCATCCAACTTGCTTACAAATATCAGGCTCTTAGCTAGTTTTTGAATGTGCATAACCCCAGGGAGAGTTCTAATCCTTTCATATTTTAGCAGTGACTTAACCCTTCCACATCCCATGACTTTGGCTATCGAGTCATCTCCTAGGAATACATCACCACCATTGTATTTTTCATATTCACAGAACCACTCCCTATGAGGAGTCATATGGTATGATGCACCTGAGTCAATCATCCATACATCACGGTCTGCATGTATACCTGTATATGCCAGGTAAACATCACCTCCTTCTTCAGTGGAGGTTTTCGCCTATTTGGAAGAGGTACTATCAAATCCCTTTGGTTTATCAACCTTCTTAGACTTTCAATCTTTCTTATAGTGCTTTCTTTTACCACACTTCCAGCATTTCCTCAAAGATTTTCCTAGAGACTTAGATCTACCTGTAGATTTATATATCCCCCCGAAGACTTACCAGGATTCTTGTCTTGAGTATGACCTCTTACAAATAGAGCATCTATGCTATGACCATCCATGCTTTTCCACCTCATCTCTTCAGGTAACAAGGATGCAACTACGTCCTCATACTTCAATGTAGATTGAGTGGTACTACCAATTGCTACAACCAAATTATCCCAAGAGTCTAGAAAAGAACATAACAAATTAATACACTTATCTTCTTCTACAATCGTAATATTAACATAGACAAGTTGACTTACTAGAGTATTAAAGGCATTTAGATGTTCTGTCACGGAATCTCCATCTTCCATCCTAAGATGATACAACTTATTTTGAAGAAACAAATTGTTTACCAGGGAATTTGATTGATACAAATTCCCTAACATATCCCATAGTTCCTTGGATGTAGATTCTCTCAAGACATTCAACGACACCGAATCTTCCAGGCAAAGTCGAATAGTACTTCTTTCTCTTCTATCCAAATTCTCCCAATATTCCTTCGACATACCAGTAGGTGGTGTACTAGTAGTTTGTGTACTAGTAGGTTGTGTACCAGTCGTCTATGTTCCAGTAGGATGCATACCAGTAGGTTGTGTACCAAGATCCACAACGATCCATTGTTCTTTGTCTACAAGAAGGTCCTCCATCTTGAGCTTCCATAGCTCAATTTTTTTACCATTGAAATTCTTTATCTTGATTCTATAATAGCTCTCCATTCCTCTTTCTACACTCGCATAGCCACTACAAAATCTCCCATTAAACCCATATTTATCACAGACCCAAGATAAACTTGATCTACCAAGACCGAGCCAAACCTTCAACAACAAAGGCGTCCCTCTGAAGCCAAAAATGAGCTCTAATACCACATGTAAGTTTTAAACCTGTGAAATAAAGCAATGCATATAGATTCTTAACCAAAATAGAAATTAATCAATGGCTCATACACATAGTACACAGAGATTTACGCTGAAATCC
The DNA here is from genome assembly GCA_000966675.3 of Picea glauca. Classification (NCBI taxonomy): domain Eukaryota; kingdom Viridiplantae; phylum Streptophyta; class Pinopsida; order Pinales; family Pinaceae; genus Picea; species Picea glauca. The sequence goes on along the minus strand of JZKD02S2020072.1, from coordinate 355,015 downwards.
CTTAACCGAGAGAAAACTAGCCTTCCTTGGTGTCACACCTTTCGACTCTTTATTGTATTAATTTCACCATTCAACATACAATATATACAACATTTTTAGGTATTATGTAGCTACCAAAACCCTAATCCCTTAATCCGAGATTAATTTAGAAAACGACTAAAAATAGCAAAATCCGTCAGGCACAGTTGTTGAATCTAACGCGCCCACACACACACATGCAAAGAATATAACACATACCCAACATGGACTTGGTGAGCTTGGTGTCCATCATTGACCAGAGGCTGGACCAAAATTTATTGAGGAACCTGTTGTCCCAATCTGAGATGATAGACTGTGGGATCCCAAAGTGTACCCACATTCGTTCAAAGAAGAGTTTAGCAGCGGCTTCTACTGTGATATTCTTCTTGCAGACCGCCATAATGGCCATCTTCGAGAATCTATCGACGACCACGAAAACACATTCATTGCCATGCTTATCAGAAGGAAGGTCTGACATGTAATTCATGGATATGGATTCCCAAGGTCAACTGGGGGTAGGCAGCGAAGTATAGAGGCCTTGCTTCTTGAGGGTCAGTTTGGAAATGGCGCAGGCAGTGCAGGATCTGATGCACTTCCCGACATATTGTCAAAGGTTTGGCCAATAGAAATACTTCTACAGTACTGCCATTGTTTTCTTGACCTCAAAATGTCCAGCGACCCGACTATAGTGTAATTCCCAAATCATCTTGGCACACTCGCTCTAAGGAACACAAAGGTGTCCCAGGTGACATAGTAGTACATCCTGGAGGTGAAAATTTGGAACTCGGTTACCCTCCAAGAGCGTCTTGTATGTGTGGCTGAAATATTGATCGCTCTTGTAGAGAAGCGGCCAATAAGAAGTCTCGTGCCCACAAGAGTTGAGCACAGTATTTATCGCCACGATCGGTGGTCGGTTGAGGCAGTGTGCAACATTATTGGTGTTTCCCTTCTTGTACTTGATGTTCAAATGAAATTGTTGCAGATATGTGGACCACTTCTGATGGTGATCATTCTGCAACTTCCCTTGTGTTTGTATGAACTGCAGGGGTCAGTGGTCTATGTGGATTATTGTTTCCTTCCTCAAAATGTAATGCTTCCATTGTCGGCAAGCCTACACAATGGAATACATTTCTTTGTCATAAGTGGGATACTTTCAGACAATGTCGCATTGTGATATGCCAGTGGATGTCCCTGTTAAGTAAGAATTGCCCCAATAGCATAGTCAAAGGCATATATCTCGGTCTCAAATGGTTATTGCAAGTCCGGTAATGTGAGCATTGGGGCACAACAGAGGTGATGTTTCAATTCTATGAACGCCTTCTGTTGAGATTCTCACCAAAATAATTTATCTTTTTCTCCTCCCTTGGTGACTTGACTCAAGGGCCAAGTGATATGACAAAATCCCAACACAAACCTGTGGTAGAAATTAGCAAGACCCAGAAAGATGTTGTAATATACCAGATTTAAAAAGTATGCAGAACAGAAATAAAATGCTAGAAATGGTAGAATAATAGTAATATAACCAGCATAATCTCCACAATAACACATAAATGATATAAGAACAACAACAGAAATAGCACTTTGATTCTGGAAGAAATGTTCATGGGCCTCTTCGAGGGGGCAATCTCCAGTCGAGCAGCGCTCTGTTACAATAATCTCCAAGCTAGGGTTTTCATACCCTCGACCCTTATTCATACTAAATATGTCTATCAAGAGAAGCATCTAGAGGAAGATCCTTCTAGAAGCAAAAGATTCTATTAGGTCTTCTTACATCTGCCTTATTATATTTTATTGAAAGGCCTTATTAATATTGAACTTTATTACATTTGAAACCTATGTGCGGGTTAGGATGCTAACATGTCCACCCCCTTAAAAAAAACCTTGTCCTCAAGGCTCGAGATGTGGAAACTGTTGCAGAATGGTAGTTGGTTCCCAAGTGGCATCTGTTGGAGTTGTATCTTTCCACTGGACTAGCACTTTCTTGATGATTCTCTTATGCAACCAATGCTCACGCTGGTCCAAAAATGCTTCTGGCTGTAGCCAAATGGATCCTTCTTCGGATAAATTGGGAAGGTTGGTTTGAATTTGGCACCTAGTTCCAGTCACCTTCTTTAAGCATGAAACATGAAAAACAGGATGTAGCTTCGAATGACTGGGCAAAGCTAACTAATAGGCAACTTGTCCCACACACTTGAGAATTGTATAAGGACCATAAAATTTGGGCGCTAGCTTCTGACAATGCTCGGCCTTGAGGTAAGTTTACTTGTATGGTTGCAGTCGCAGAAACACCTGATCCCCTTTTGCAAATTGACGTTCAGAGCGACCTTGATATGCTTGTTGCTTCATGTGATTCTGTGCCATGACCAAGTTCTCTTTGAGGGTACGAAGAATATCCTCTCGAACTGTAAGTGTTTGGTCAACCGCCTGGACCTTCGAGGTACCCGGTAAGTATGAGAGAACTGAAGGTGGATTATGTCCATATACCGCTTCAAAAGGAGTCGTGCATGTAGTTGTATGGTAGGAAGTGTTGTACCACCATTCAGCTAGGGGTAACCATTAAGCCCACTGATTTTTCTTTTCAGAGGCAAAACACCTCAAATATGTTTCCAAACACTTGTTGACAACTTCCGTTTGACCATCAGTCTTGGGATGATAAGCTATGTTGAGATGCAATTGGGTGCCCTGTAGCTTGAATAGTTCTTGCCAAAAATTGCTTGTGAAAGTTGGGTCATGATTAGAAACAATAGAGTGCGGCATGCCATTAAGCTTGAAGACCTGGTCCATGAAAATTTGAGCCACCGTGGATGCAGTAAATGGGTGTTTAAGAGCGTATAAATGAGCATACTTGGAAAAGCGATACACAACCACCATTATGACTTATTTATTTCCTGATTTGGGTAAGCCGGTAATAAAGTCCATAGAGATATCCTTCCAAATAGAAGGTGGAATCGAAAGCGGTTGTAGTGTGCCCAGAGATTTGACTGTTTATCCCTTGTTGTGTTGACACACATCACATTCAGTGACAAAATTACGGATTTCCTGTTTCATACCATCCCAGAAAAAAAAAATCGTTTGACCCTGTCATAGGTTTTGGTGAACTCGGAGTGCCCCACTGTGGGTGTAGCATGAAGCTCAGAAAGTACCGTGGATTTAAGCATTGATTGTTTACTTAAATACAAACGGCCTTTGTATCGAATCTCATCCTGGAACCAAGAGTACCCTGGGGGAGTTGGAGCATTGGTCTGCAATTGTTGGATCAGATGCAAACTTTTGGGATCTTGTAGCCATTCGTGGCGAACAACTTGGAGCCAATCTTGTACAATGAAGGAAAGAGAAAAAAGGGATCCTTCGTCTTCATATTTTTGGGACAGTGCATCCACCACCACATTGTCTTTTCCTTTCTTGTAAATGATCTCATAATCATATCCAAAGAATTTAGTCACCCATTTTTGTTTCTTCGGGGAGGAAATGCGTTGTTCCATAAATTAATTGAGGCTTTGATGGTCTGTCTTAATTTGGAAACTTTGCCCCAAGAGATAAGGGTGCCACAAATCAACGACATGTAGAATAGCCAACATTTCCTTTTCATAGATGGGTTTGCCCAGATTCCTTTCAGATATTTGCTTGCTGGTGAAGGCCAAAGGTCGACCCTCTTACATAAGGACAACACTGATTCATTTCCCTGAGGCATCACATTCCAATACAAAGGTCTTTGTGAAATCAGGAAGGGACAGAACCAAAGTGGTGCACATGGCCATATTTAAGGTTTGGAAAGCTTGAGCAGCGACTGGAGTCCAAGTGAAAGAGTTATTTTTTAGGAGAGCAATGAGAGGTGTTGCAATCTTTCCATAATTATTAACAAACTTGCGATAATACCCTATTAAGCCCAAAAATCCACGCAAGCTTTTGAGAGTCTTTGGGTGCGGCTAGTCTTGCATAACTTCAATATTTTTCTGATCCACCTTGATGCCATCCTTGCCAACCAGATGACCCAAGTATTCTATTTCTGAGGCACCAAAGGCACATTTAGACTGTTTCAGGAAAAGTTGGTGCTGAGAGAGTAGATGGAGAACTCGATCCACATGAGTAAGATGGTTTGTCCAGGTTTTTTTATAGATGAGGATATCATCAAAGAAAACTAAGACAAAATGACAAAGAAAAGGATGGAAGACATGATTCATGAGGCTTTGGAAGGTGGAGGGGGCATTACACAAGCCAAAGGGCATGACCAAAAACTCATAGTGGCCCTCATGAGTTTGAAAGGTCGTCTTGGGAATGTTTGCCTCTTTCACACGTATCTGGTGATAGCCCGAGCAAAGATCAAGTTTAGTAAAGAATTGGGCACCACTCAATTCATCCAGGAGGTCATCAATGACAGGAATGGTTTGTTTGTCTTTAATGGTCAGTTTGTTGAGGGCACGGAAGTCAGGACACATTCTCCAAGAACCTTCTTTCTTCAGGTCCATGACTACAGGAGAAGAGTAAGGGCTCATACTAGGGCGGATAACGCCTACAGTAAGGAGTGCTTGGACCATTTTCTCAATTTCATTTTTTTCTGAAAAGGGGTGGCGATATGGACGGATATTGGGAGGAAGGCTTCCGGGTACAAGGGGAATGGAATGATCATGAACACCGTGGGAAGGAGAGAGTCCTTGGGGAGTGGAAAATACCATTTGATGTTTAGAAGGGAGGGCTTGGAGGTCTTGCGGCACCGAGGGTGTCTCTGTTGCTTGTATGACATAGAGTTGGGCAATGACACCAGAATGACCTTTTTTGAGCAGATTTTCCATGCGATGGGAACTAATGACCTCAGGTGAACCAACAATGATGCCTTGGAATTTATATTGGTGGCCTTCCTGGTCAAATTGCATGGTTAATTCCTTAAAATCCATGAGAATGGGACCCAAAGTCCTTAGCCAGTATTCACCCAACACAATCTCACAACCGCCCATGTCGATAGAAAACATATGGGATTTTAGGTGCTAGTCACCGATTTGGAGACGCACATTTTCAGAGCACCCTCCACATTTCATGGAACCACCATTGGCAATCATGATTTGGAAATTTTTGACGGCATGGATGTAGCAATGAGTTTCTTGGGAAATGCGGGGATGAATAAAATTATGGGTGCTTCCACTATCAACCAGAATGATGACCTTATGATGCTTGATGTAACCAATTAACTTGAGGGTTTGGGGGGCGGAGAAGCCAGTGAGAGCATTGAGGGAAATGATTGGTTCCACTTTGGGAGGGTCTGAGGGAGGGGTTATGTCAGTGATTTCAGGTGACTCGGGCACAAGGGGAGTTTCAACATCCTCTTCTGAAATATCCTCAGAGATGGCCATAAAAAGCTTTTGTTCCTTACACTTGTGGCTCGGGAAATATTTTTCATCACAATTATAACAAAGGCCTTTGAGTTGGCGTTCAACCATTTCAGCCCTGGTCAATTTTTGGATCTTTAATGGGGCGGAGGGAGTAGTGGGATTTACGAGTTTAGGACTAGGGATAAAGGAGGGTTTGCAGTTTTGAGAGGATACAACCTGTTGTGCTTCTTTATACTTTTTAGTAGCCTCCACCCAACTCGAAGGTTGAGCCATGAGGACATGGGCCTGAATCTCATCCTTGAGGCCACTGATAAAACACTCTCAAAAGAAAGCACCAGTCGTGCCCTATATTCGAAAAGTCAGCCGCTCAAAGGAAGCTATGAAGTCTTCTATTGTTCCTAATTGTTTCAACTTTGTCAAACGGCCCAAATGGTTGGTGTCAGTGTCAAAGCGTTCATAAAGCTCAGTCACAAATTGGGTGCAAGCAATATACCCTTGACGGGAAGTTTTTCTCCATTGCCACCATTGCCAACATTCTTGATCTAGATGGAGAACACCATATTGGAATTTGGCCAAGTCATCTGTAATGTCGTATAAAGAAAAATAATGTTCCATTTCGGTGACCCAACCAGTGGGGTCTGAGCCATCAAATTTGGTCACATCCACTCGCGGAAGGCATAGGTCACGTTGAAAGTGATGGTGCTGAAAGGTATGGAAATGGGAGGAATGTTCACCTTCAGTCTTTGGAGGTGTGTTAGAGAAAGGGTCATATGTAGGGATCTTCAGTTTGGTGCAGAGTGATGCAAAGATAGATTCAAGCTAGGTGGTCAGTTCTCGTTTGACTTCCTCCATTGAGGATTGCATGGATGTATTTATGGTTGTATTGATGGATGTATCGATAGAGGCAACATTAGCACTGAATTGTTTCACTTCTTTTTGGGTCTCGAGGAAACCAGATTGCAAGGTGTTGAAGCGAGCTTCCAGGTCTTGGCTATGGCTATGGGCCATGAGGATGGGTGAACTGAAAAGGGGCGGGCAGGGTCAAAAATTTTGTCGAAAAATGATATGGATGAATGTGATAAGGGCGAAGATATGAATCCAATGGAATAGGTCTCAAATAATGGTGAAATTTTTTATTTTTTTTTACGCCTATGGAGTTATACTCCGGTCTAAAGAATACTGCAGCGATGAAATCCCCAAATGCTTAACCAGAAAGAAATGTGTATTTACTTGGCATCCCAAACACAGTTGCACGACAATAGATCTTGTTTGTTTTAATTTGTTTATGTTTATGTCCCCCAAGTTACGTATTCAAGGGTTCTACAGACAAGGGTTTTCCCTGTGCTATAGCTCTCTGATATACGTGTGGGGTCCAATAGTAGTACTCAGCCCAATATCTCAAGGCACTAACTAAAGAGGATAGACTGTACCCTTAGCCGTACTACCCGACTACCCAGGTACTAGAGAGTATATTTCTGAGTGTTGTTCTCGGTGGCACTATAGCAGTCAGGCGACCGATCAGTTTATCTAAAGAGAGCTTCAGGAAATCTAGGTCAATCCGTACACAGGTGTTGTCTAATGCGCTACCACTCGAAGGGGTACCAACAAGGGTTACAAGGGTGGCCAACATATGTGCACTTAAGAACCACTTGTATTTTCTGCGTGTATGAATCCTCAACCGTGGATTTATGCACGTAACGATAGATCTCTGTGGCTTAAAGACGTTGGAATACGTCTCTACCCTGAAAAAATATTTCCCACAATTTCTGCCAAGGAAAGTTCTCTTATACCACTTGTAATATACCAGATATAAAAAGTATGCAGAACAAAAATAAAATGCTAGAAATGGAAGAATAACAGTAATATAACCAGCATAATCTCCAAAATAACACATAAATGATATAAGAACAACAACAAAAATAACACTTTGCTTCAGGAAGCAATGTTCATGGGCCTCTTCGAGGGGGAAACCTCCAGTCGAGCAGCGCTCTGTTACAATAATCTCCAAGCTAGGGTTTTCATACCCTTGACCCTTATTTATACTAAATATGTCTATCAAGAGAAGCATCTAGAGGAAGATCCTTCTAGAAGCGGAAGTTCTATTAGGTTTTCTTACATCTGCCTTATTCTATTTTATTGAAAGGTCTTATTAATATTGACCTTTATTACATCTAAATATATTGCTCTACCTATGTGCGGGTTAGGACCCTAACCGTTGCGAAGCCCTGTTAGAGTGGTCAGGGTTGGCCCATCTCGGATGACTTGGATATTGGTTGGATCCACATGCACCCCATGCTCATCAATAATGTGTCCCAGATACTGAACCTGGGTCATGCCAAAAGTCCACTTCTCCAAATTGGCACATAACTTGTGTTTCTGCGGTGTTTGGAGGACCTGTCATATGTGGTGGAGGTGCTCTTCCCAAGTCTGGTTGAATATCAGGATGTCATCCAAGTACACTACTACAAATGAGTTGGTGAATGGTCGCAAAATGTCATCCATCAACCTCATGAAGGTTGCGGGAGAATTCGTCAACCCAAAAGGCATGGCCAGCCATTTGAAAAGGCCCTCCTTAGCTTTGAAGGCAGTCTTCCATACATCGGACAGTTCGATTGGTACTTGGTGATACCCAGACTTCAAGTCGATTTTGCTGAAATATTTCACCCATTTGAGTTGGTCCAGAAGGTCATCAATCCATGGGATCGGGTACCTATTCTAGACAATGATTTTGTTCAGCGCCCGATAGTCAATACAGAGTCTCCAAGTCCCATCCTTCTTCTGCACCAACATGATCGGGCTCCCAAAAGGCGATGAACTTGGCCAGATGTGACCTTTTTGCAGTAGCTCCTGAATCTGCCTCTTGATTTCATTGTTCTCCAGAATAGAGCGTCGATAGATCGGTCCATTGGGCAGTGATGCACCTGGGGTCAAATCGATGGGGTGCTTGACTTGACAGTGCAGAGGCCTCCCTGTGGGTGAGGTGAAGATGTCCCGGTACTCCTCCACGATCTTGTCCATTTGTTGTTGTCGTGCGGAGGAGCCTTGTCTGGAGGTCATGGCCACAATCTTCTTCTTTCCCTAAGGGCGGAGCATTAGGAAAACAAATTTCTCGGTTTTGGAAATGAGCTTACTGCATTGTTTTGTAGTAACCAAAGAGATAGCAGTAGCTGGTTGTACCTCTGGTATCCTGTACAACTTATTTCCCAAGGTAACAATAACAGCACGAATTCGGGACTCATACACAGCATGTCACTTCCACAAGTATGGTTGGCCTAATAATACATCACAAACATCAAAAGGAGCAATGTCACATAATACCTCATCAGTGAAGGGCTTGATGTTGTAGGGAAGGCGACATTGTTGGCTGACATGGAGATCCCGTCCTTGGTGAAGCCACCCGATGGTGTACGGTTGTGGGTGTGATGTGGTTGGCAAGCCCAACCACTTAACGACCTCTGCTGAAATGAGGTTCTTTTGGATCCCATTGTCGATAATGAATTGTAGCGGGGAACCCTTTACCCACATTTGGGAGTGGAAGAGATGCTCCTCCTCCTATGGATCTTCCAGTTCTTCCTTTTGGATCTTCATGGTGGCAATGGTGGCGTTGGGATTTGCATCTATAATATGCTTCCCTCTGTCATTCCCCTTCTTAGGTTCTGATTCAGTGTCGAAGCATGCATATGATTCATAATCCCTCATCTTAGCCACCAGTGACTGTTTGGCCTGACACTCACTTGTGTTGTGAGTGGAGCTCTTATGGAACTCACACCACTTTCCTGTTTCCTTCTACAGCTTCGTGGTGTTGTTCTTTGCTTGTGGATTTGGCAGTTTGTCTTGAGCCGCCATGCCTTGGATTTGTCCTTTTTTCTGCAGTTTGGGGGCACCTTTCGCTTGCTTTTGATTCGTAGATCGAAAGTCTCGCTTCTTTTGTTTGAATTTCTGCTCAATCTTGGCAGCATACTAGTATGCCATACTAAGCGAGGAGATGTCGAGGAACTCCATTTCCTCCTGAATGTATCTATGTAGACAATTGCGGTACTTCAACACCAAATGTTTCTCTGAATGTTTAATAACCAACTTTGTGCGTGGGGTATGGAACAGATTCATCGACTCGTGCACATCTTGATCCATTTGTTTCCACAGCGTAGTCCATTGTATGTATTTGTCCTCATAGCTCCCCATGGGATAATATTGTTCCTTGATGGCATATCAAAAAGAATTCCAAGCAGATATGCCCAAGAGCAGAGAGGGTTCCTCCTCGTCCTTTTTCTCACAATAGGTTTCCCACTAGTCCTTGACATGGGGGGAGGCTTTGAGTAGTGAAAAAATAATCTTCTCCCAGTCGAAAAAGTCATGAACCGAGAAATATCCTTCTAATAGATTCAACTATCTATCTACAACGTTTGCATATATTTGGCCATCAAATATGGGAATGTCAAAGTTTACTTGTACCTTAAAAGGGGTTGGGCCTCTAGAGTGGTTGTTGGATGCAGATGCGGCACCAGTGGGCAATCATTGAAGGATTTGGGCGAAGTTATCCATCATCACGTTCCTTTGTTTTTCAAGGGCCTCCCCGAGCAATATTTTGATAGGATCTCATCTTTCTTTTCGTCCCCCATGGGTGGTCATCGGGGTTTGTGAGGCTGATCTTGCAAAGGTTCAACCAGATCGAGCCCTAACTCCTTATACCCCGACCTCGTTGGGGACATGCAAAGAAGGATCGAGAAAGAGCAGGTCGCTCTGATACCATTGATCTGAATTTATGCAGCAACACAACAGAATATACAAATAACCATGAATACAAATATCTAGCGGAAATAACACTTCATTTCATTAATATCAAAGAACTGAAATTTGTTTACAGAAAGAATATAAATAAACTAGCTAGGGCACTGGTTAGCTTATCTCTAAGAAGAGATGTGGCAGCTACATGCCTCTTAAATCTGTGTTATAATGAAACTCGAAGGCCTATATGTTATTGAGAAACAATGGAAACCCTAAACAACCACAAACCTAACCCTAGGAGATGAAACACCAGAATATGGGCCTCGTCGGGGTAAATTGGTACATCAATTTCTCGGAGTCGTAACTTTGGCATACTATCTATGTTTGACGCATATGATACATCGTTAGAAATATTTATCCAAGGACTACAACTATTGGCAGCAAATTTCATGGTCTAAAATGAAGTAATATTCATCGATCGATTGATGCCCAAAAAATGTCGTTTAGGGCCTCAAAATGGCTTCGAAAGTTCAGGACCTGACAAACTGCCAAAAATAGTAAATTGTGCTACAATTAAGGAAACTAAAAAATTGAAAGAAACAATGGTGGGGTACCAAGAGGAATAGGTGGGTGGCCACCAATATCCACCTGGATCAGATATGGATGTTGTCATTTGTCTAGCACTAGCTTCTTGCTTGGTGCCATAGTCTTTGTTAACACTAGATTCTTGCTTGGTGCCATTCAATCCCATACCAATGACCCCAAAACAAAGAATAGAGACAACATCGTGGGCAAGGACTAACAATTAGAGCTTTAACACCACATCAACAACCACATTAACTCTACTTCGCAAGTCTCTATTTTTGACCTTTTTTAGTTATTTTTCTCTATTCAATGCTTAACAAATAAATAAAGGCTTTATTTGTATTAAAATATATTAAATATTAATATTGATTTTTTATTCAAAACTTTAGAAAACTTAATAAAAATATTATGTAATAGAATTAAATAATTTCTATAATAATCTCTACTACCAATCCTAATAATTACTAATTACATCTTTACAAAATAATGAATTTTTTTTTATATATAAATTCACTTAGACATTAACTTTTACGTTTTAATCTCAAATCTCATAAGATTAAGTAAATGCTCTAATCCTTATAACCCATACTAATAAAACATTTTATAATAAACAAGAATTGCATGGCAGCGTAGTCCCTGCCAGGGAAGATCGCATATCCTCTATCTCAGTACACATGCAATATATATATCTAATGCAATACATATATCTATTGGATATCATAGAAGATGGTGATAGTGACGTGCTCTATATGCCAACACCAGAGCTATTTCAATGCCAACCAACCAGCTAGTGGCCACGAATATAGTTTGTAATCTCTTCATGGCACAACCCAAGGTGCCCGTATGGGAAAACATGGATGTACCCCCTAGTTGTTTGGCCACGTAACAACTAGCGTGGTAAAATGGTCGACATTCAATAGCGCATTAATAAACAGAGCCTACTCGTGCACCCCAAGACCCAATGCTAATAATATTAAAGACCGAATTAACTGCCAATAAGGGGTTCAAGTTCTTCACCAATCATAATTTTTAAAAATGGTTTAATTTAAAAAATAAAATAAAAAATTCAATATAACAATGCTATACTTTGGAAAATTGTTTAAATTTATAGTCAAACTGTTTAGTCAAGAAAATCAATAGCAAACTGGGTAATAGCAAATTGGAATTAATGTCTACTGTTAAGGAGTAGATCAAGGAATCAAGAGTAATGCGCCAGTCTGGTGATGATCCCAAGGCAAGTGCGCATTAGCATGGTGATGATCCCAATGTTGCGTGGTGACAAAACCAATGCAACATCTAGACTCAACTCAACTAGTCAAACTGAAGTGTCAACTGAAGAGAATATTCTCCCCTAAAATATAGGAGACTGGATAATGACTAATTATGACTAATAAACAAGGAAAAACCTTAGGAAAAAAAAATCCTAGGTGTGTGTGAAGTAACTCCAACACCCCCCTTGAACATCACTATGGTGAAAATAAAGAATGTGTCTCAACAACGAGGCCATGTTAGGTACCCAAATACAAAATATGCACTGAAATAAAGTGAGGAAAGAGGGAAAACCTCATGGGAAAACCGCGCCCTCAAATTACAATGCATAAAAAAATGAGAAGGAACAAAAAACAGTTGCTAAGCAACCTTGTCCTTCACTCCAAGAAGACCTCGCAACTGTGCAAGTTTGTGCTCGTGGAATATTTTGTTGATGATGTAGATGTTTGCATGGATATGATGAAGTATATGAACCATTGATATGTCCACACATATCCACTTTCTCTTATTGTAATGAAGAAGATCCAGATAAAGTTAGGATGAAACATTGAAAACTGTGCGACCGTTTTCGGAAAAATGCTGAAATTTTGTTGATTTTAAAATGATCATAACTTCACTTCCTGGACTCCATCTCGGACGATTTGTTTTTGAAATTGAATATTTTCCCGAGAGAAATTCAAATATCTAATTTGTTTTTGCAAATTTTACTCATAAAATATCATAATTGAGTCTGATGTGCGCGACTCCCTTTTTGTCTTCTGAGATGCATGCATTGCGCATGGAAAAATGTCTGCATGCGATCCTTGAGATGCATGACATATATCTTCCACATGAAATTTAGAAAACAAATCTGAAATGGAGTAGACATCATCTTCAATTAATGGAATACAAATTTGTGCAAATACTTATGTAGAAGACTCTTCAGAATAAGAGGCTTGATCTTATGACGGTTTCTCTTTTGGCTCTATCTTTCCAATCCCCTGCATGCAATCTTCACAATATTCTTTATTCCCAAATAGAACCTCTAATCTGGTCCAAAATTCATTTGGAGTGAATTCTTGTGTGACATCACATACTTGGTGGAGAATTTTTGGAGAAATAGACAAGCAGATAAATCCTATGGCCATATCTTGTCTATTGAGAAAGTCATTTTTCTCATCAACGGAATCAGGCTCTACTTTCATTGCCATGGTTATTTGGTATAAGCCTCTACTTTTGAGAAGAAGTATAATCTTTGGCTTCCACTCCAAATAGTTATGAGGCGTGAGAAGTATTATCGGTGAGGAAAACATATATTCCATCTTTTTTGCGTTCATCAATCTTCAGTACCTGCAAAAAAAAATTGGTGTAACTTTTGATTAGCAGTCCATCGGCTCTGATACCATGTAAATGTGTTGAACCTGCACATAATATATCTAGCTAAACAATGTTACACACATTTGCAAAGAGAATTTGAGAAAGAAGAAGAAGGAGAGAAAGAATGAAAGAATTCTCATTAACCATTTTCCACACTCAAAGAGTGAATAATTTACAATAGATATAGGATACATGAGTAACTAATGATCCATAGTGGTGTTCTAGAGTGATATGGACACACACCAACAGTTACAAGAGTGAACTACCACCTAGTCTAGTCTCTCAGGCAGTTACGGGAGTGAACTGCCACCTAGTTGAGTTAACTAGTCAACCAATCTTCAGTTAATTGACTGAACAGAGTGTAGTGAGGAATAGATCAAGCAATCAAGGGTAATGCACCAGTATGGTGATGATCCCAAGGAAAGTGTGCATTAGCATGGTGATGATCCCAATGTTGCATGGTGACAAAACCAATGCAGCGTCTAGACTCAACTCAACTAGTCAAACTGAAGTGTCAACTGAAGAGAATATTCTCCCCTAAAATATAGGAGACTGGATAATGACTAATACCTCATCAGTGAAGGGCTTGATGTTGTAGGGAAGGCGACATTGTTTTCTGACGTGGAGATCCTTCCCTTGGTGAAGCCACCCAATGGTTTACGATTGTGGGTGTGATGTGGTCAGCAAGCCCAACTACTTAACGACCTCTTCTGAAATGAGGTTCTTTTAGATCCCATTGTCGACAATGAATTGTAGCAGGGAACCCTTTACCCACATCTGGGAGTGGAAGAGACGCTCCTCCTCCTATGTATCTTCCGATTCTTCCTTTTGGATCTTCATGGTGGCAATGGTGGCGTTGGGATTTGCATCTATAATATGCTTCACTCTGTCATTCCCCTTATCAGGTTCTGATTAAGTGTCAGAGCATGCATCTGATTCATAAGCCCTCATCTCAGCCACCAGTGACTGTTTGGCCTGACACTCACTTGTGTTGTGAGTGGAGCTCTTGTGGAACTCACACCACTTTCCCATTTCCTTCTTCGGCTTCGCTGTGTTGTTCTTTGCTTGTGGCTTTGGCAGGTTGTCTTGAGCCTCCATGCCTTGGATTTGTCCTTTTTTCTGTGGTTTGGAGGCACCTTTCGCTTGATTTTGATTCGCAGATCCAAAGTCTCGCTTCTTTTTTTTGAATTTTTGCTCAATCTTGGCAGCATACTAGTATGCCATACTAAGCGAGGAGATGTCAAGGAACTCCATTTCCTCCTGAATGTATCTATGTAGACAATTGCGGTACTTCAACACCAAATGTTTCTTTGAATGTTTAATACCCAACTTTGTGCCCAGGGTATGGAACAGATTCGTCGGCTCATGCACATCTTGATCCCTTTGTTTCCACAACGTAGTCCATTGTATGTATTTGTCCTCATAGCTCCCCATGGGATAATATTGTTCCTTGATGGCGTCTCAAAAAGAATTCCAAGTGGATATTCCCAAGAACAGAGAGGGTTCCTCCTCATCCTTTTTCTCACAATAGGTTTCCCACCAGTCCTTGACATGGGTGGAGGCTTTGAGTAGTGAAGAAATAATCTCCTCCCGGTCGAAAGAGTCATGAACCGTGAAATATCCTTCTAATAGATTCAACTATCTATCTACAACATTTGCATATATTTGGCCATCAAATATGGGAATGTCAAAGTTTACTTGTACCTTAAAAGGGGTTGCGCCTCTAGAGTGGTTGTTGGATGTAGATGCGCCGCCAATGGACAATCGTTGAAGGATTTGGGCGAAGTTATCCATCATCGCGTTCCTTTGTTTTTTAAGGGCCTCCTCAAGCAATATTTTGATAGGATCTCATGCTCCCTCATCTTTCTTTTCATCCCCCATGGGCGGTCGTCGAGGTTTGTGAGGCTGATCTTGCAAAGGTTCAACCAAATCGAGCCCTAACTCCTTATACCTCGACCTCATTGGGGACATGCAAAGAAGGATCGAGAAAGAGCAAACCACTCTAATACCATTGATCCAAATTTATGCAGGAACACAACAAAATACACAAATAACCATGAATACAAATATGTAGCGGAAATAACACTTCATTTCATTAATATAAAAGAACTTAAATTTGTTTACAGAAAGAATATAAATAAACTAGCTAGGGCATTGGTTAGCTTATCTCTAAGAAGAGATGTGGCGGCTACAGGCCTCTTAAATATGTGTTACAATGAGACTCGAAGGCCTATATGTTATTGAGAAACAATGGAAACCCTAAACAACCACAAACCTAACGCTAGGAGATGAAACACCAGAATATGGGCCTTGTCGGGGTAAATTGGTACATCAATTTCTCGGGGTCGTAAATTTGGCATACTATCTATGTTTGACGCATATGATACATCGTTAGAAAGATTTATCCAAGTACTACAACTATTGGCAGCAAATTTCATGGTCTAAAATGAAGTAATATTCGTCGATCGATTGATGCCCAAAAAGCGTCGTTTAGGGCCTCAAAATGGCTTCGAAAGTTTAGGACCTGACCAACTGCCAAAAATAGTAAATTGTGCTACAATTAAGGAAACTAGAAAATTGAAAGAAACAATGGTGGGGTACCAAGTGGAAAAGGCAGGTGGCCACCAATATCCACCTCGATCAAATATGGATGTTGTCATTTGTCTAGCACTAGCTTCTTGCTTGGTGCCATAGTCTTTGTTAACACTAGCTTCTTGCTCGGTGCCATTCAATCCCATACCAATGACCCCAAAATAAAGAATAGAGACAACATCGTGGGCAAGGACTAACAATTAGAGCTTTAACACCACATCAACAACCACATTAACTCTACTTCGCAAGTCTCTATTTTTGACCTTTTTTAGTTATTTTTCTCTATTCAATGCTTAACAAATAAATAAAGGCTTTATTTGTATTAAAATATATTAAATATTAATATTGATTTTTTATTCAAAACTTTAGAAAACTTAATAAAAATATTATGTAATAGAATTAAATAATTTCTATAATAATCTCTACCACCAATCCTAATAATTACTAATTACATCTTTACAAAATAATGAATATATTTTATTTTTTATAAATTCACTTAGACATTAACTTTTACGTTTTAATCTCAAATCTCATAAGATTAAGTAAATGCTCTAATCCTTATAACCCATACTAATAAAAAAATTTATAATAAACAAGAGCTTTATGGCAGCGTAGTCCCTGCCAGGTA
>JZKD02S2020072.1:261375-289428 GCA_000966675.3 Picea glauca | reverse complement strand
CCGCCACTGGACAACGATGGTCCAATAATTGCAAAGTGGAAGAGGTCCCTTGGACTCTACTCTTCCAGTCGCGTAAGGTTAGCTCTTGTGATAAGGTTTTGCCCGTGAACATGCTCAAGCAATGTTGGTACGATTTGCTGATGATAATCAAACAATTTATCACCTACGAGGGTCGGTATGGTTTTGTTTTCTTACACCACCTTCGTTTTCTTATGGTTTTCATGGGCTATGAGCTTAATATGCCTTATTACTTTCATAGAATCCTGTTTAAAATGTCTAAGAGATACAAAAGGAACCAGGTTGATAGCAGCCTTTTTCACTATGGGCTGGTTAAAATTATTGTCGTCTATCATTTGAGGTTACACGGAGACTGTTGGAACGATTTCCTTGCACGCAATGAATTTGAGGATTCGAACCCTCCATAGGTTGAAAAACCTGTGGTGAGCGAGGACAAGACTATACCCCCAGTACCCTATAGTATTCTGTTACCTAAACCCTTACCCGACTCACCTATCGACCTACCCCACTATGTGACCAAGGATGTCGAAACTGTTAAGCCTGTGGGCAAGAAACCCAAAGCCAAACCCACTGCAAACAACAAAGGCAAAAAGAACGCCCGTTTAATCTCTCGAATGGCAAGGAACAAGACAAAACTTCCTGTCAACCCTAACCCCATCATGGTGAGTGAAGACTCCGACTCGGAAGTGGAACGTTATCTGGCTAGTGAATATCCCTATTCAAAAGGTCTGTGTGCCAAACCCTCATATGACTTTGTGACAAACCTACCACCTTGCTTGCAAAACGACCCTAATTACTCAGGCATTAAACTGCCTTGTGAAACCCCCGGTCATTCATCTAAACCCTCTCCTGCTCTGTCGAAGCCTACAATGCCATCCTGTGATCAATGTAGCTCGTGGTTAGAGAGGTATTATCTTAATGTGCCAATGCTACAGTCTAGGATTCATTCTTTGGAGGACCAAGTTGCACTGCTTACCAGTCAAAAGGCCAAATTGCAACCCACTGATAAGAAACAGAGGACGGCAGGCTCTATTTTGTTTTAAAATGTGGAGTCAGCTACAGTGGTCGTGAATTCAAAATTGGCATAATTTGAGCAGCCTCACTAGTATGTTCTATCACCTATTTATATAACGAATTCAAATTCTTTCGAACAATTATGTTTACAGCGTGAATTTGCTTTGTCACATTATATGCATTGTGTACATAGTTATGTTTTGATTAATGAAATTCGTTTTCCCAGTTTAGTTTCGATTGGATTCTTTCGTCAATTTGATTGGATCTTAGTATGGATTTGATTGGTTTCATTTAGCTTAATTTGGATGTTTTGTTGCTAATCGAAGTCGTTGTATCTATTATAGACACAAATTGTTTCGCATTTCAATTTTGAACACAATCAAGTTTCGATCCGAATTGGTTATAATGTATGGTTGGAAAAAATTGTGATATGGTTAACTGTTACAGGAATACAATTCGGACTGTTCTCAATGTGATCCTGTTAAAACACATCCAAAACAATTTGTAACGGTTATGTAAAAAACCCAGCTGGTTGATTCGTGTTGGTTTGATCAACCCTGCTATCAGTTGAATTTGTACTTACGATAGATATTATGTTTCAAGTGGATTTGTGAAACGAGATTGATTCATGATTTGTTTCTATATTAAACCCTATTGCGACTTGTTTGGAATTAACCATTTCATTCAAATCCAATAGAGTTTATTTGCACATTTTACCAATTATCACTTATGTCAATTCTATAGTGATTGT
This sequence comes from Picea glauca, assembly GCA_000966675.3. Lineage (NCBI taxonomy): Eukaryota > Viridiplantae > Streptophyta > Pinopsida > Pinales > Pinaceae > Picea > Picea glauca. The sequence continues at coordinate 287,645 of JZKD02S2020072.1, read as the reverse complement.
GGTCAAAGTCGAATCAATCTTGTTATGATTTTGTATGATTTGGTTCACGTATCTATCTGAATTAATCTACCTATGGTGCGAACCGTTTGAGCCATAACAGTTATGATAATTGTAAAACAATCCTATTTTGATCTAATCGTATCTCCTGTTTTGGAAAAACACACCGTTGCATATGATTCGCTTGATTGCACTGCTTTCGAATTGGATGTGAAATGATTTGTAAAATTGTTTGGTTTTGATTTTGTTTACCCGACTATGATGGCAATCGAAACAGAGCATNCCTAGCTTGTCTGGCATTGAGCTTTGGTTGGTCAAACAGATATCGCAATCCACAGTGGTCTGTCATAAGTACAAATTTCCTTCCCAGGAGGTAATGCCTCCACATTTTTAAGGCACGCACTATAGCGACCAGCTCTAGATCATGGGTCACATAGTTGACTTCGTGCTCATTCAATTTTTGGGATTCATAGCAGACCACACTTCCTCCTTGCATAGGGACTCCTCCAAGCCCTTCCTTCCAGGCATCTGTGCACACGAGGAAGTCAGCTTCGGGATCGGCGATCTTCAACATGGGTGTGTGGGTCAGTAGATGTTTCAGAATTTGAAATCTTTCTTCACATTTTTGTGTCCACGTGAATTTAGTCCCCTTCTTCTGGAGGGCAATGATTGGACACCCAATCTTGGAGAATCCTTTTATAAATCTCCTATAGTACCCTGCTAAGCCCATAAAGGATCTGATATCTGAAACGTCCTTTGGGGTAGGCCATTCCATGATAGACCTGATCTTGTCAGGGTCTACTGCTACTCCTTCTTCAGATAGGACATGGCCCAAGTAATGTATTTTCTTCTGGAAAAAGTAACACTTGCTAAATTTGACATAGAGCTGATGTTCTCTTAGCACTTGAAGTACAAGCCTAAGGTGTTCCTCATGCTCCTCTCTATTCTTGGAGTAAATTAATATATCGTCAATAAAAACTAGTACAAATTTGTCTAGGAATTTGCTGAGCACATTGTTCATCAAGCACATAAAAGTGGCAGGGGCATTGGTTAATCCAAATGGTACTACCACAAACTCATAGTGACCATATCTCATCTTGAAGGCAGTTTTTTGGATGTCTTCACCCTTGATTCGGATTTGATGGTATCCCGATCTCAAGTCAATCTTTGAGAAGATAGAAGCACCTCCCAATTGATTGAACAGGTCATCGATTCTGGGTAAGGGGTACTTGTTATTTATGGTTACCTTATTGAGTTGTCTATAATCTACACACAGTCGAAGGGTGACGTCTTTCTTCTTCACAAACAGGACTGGTGCTCCCCATGGAGACACGCTGGGCTAGATATAGCCTTTGTCCATCATTTCTTTCAGTTGTAATTTAAGCTCAACTAGCTCAAGTGTGCTCATCCTGTAGGGTGTCCTAAACACTGGCACTACTCCTGGTGTAAGTTTTATCGAGAAGTCAATGTCCCTTCTCGAAGGTAGACTCGGTACCTCTTCCGGAAATACATCTCTATATTCTCTCAGTGTGGGGTGGTCTTCGAGGCTTGGTTTGTCACCTTCAATTGTTTTCAACACCTGTATCACATATAGTGGACATCCCTTTCTACAATACTTTCTCATTTGAAGAGCTGATATTTGTCTCACCGAGACAGGTTTTTGGATCCCTTGAAGGGTTATCCTTATTCCTTCTTCACTTACACATTCTAAGGTTTTATGGTAATAGTCTAGTCTGGATTTATGTGTGGCTAGCTAGTCCATACCAATCAACAGATCATACGATCCTAGGGGTAATATGTTAAGGGTTGCTTGGGTGGGGAATTCACCCATAATGAATTGGCAAGCTTGTACGACCTCAACTACCTTTATTTTGGTGCCAATGGCTAATTGTACCGACCATGGCTTAGCATTTTTATGTGGCTGTAGTTTACACTTATCAATAGCCTTAGGGGCTATATAACTCAAATTTGAACCAGGGTCAATTAGAATAGACACTAGATGGTTGGTGATCATACCTTCTATTTCCACCACTGAAGCTTGGTGGTCATCTTGGTTATTATCCAAGGCTGCATAAAATTGCGGCACACTCCTAGCCATGTCATTGATGTTGGTAGCTTCTTGAACGCTATAAATTATCTGGCTGTTCTGTTGTCGGTGCAGGCAGTCCCTCAGTAGATGTTCTTCTCCACAACCCCAACATTTCAAAGGTTATCTCTTTGGGTTATCAGTCTTTCCTGGGGTAGATCTAGAAGGTTTATTTCCGCCCAAGGAAGGGAAGTTTTGTTGGTGTACACTTTGGGCTGGGAAGCTCATCCTTGAGTTCTTTTTATAGTTTTTAAATCTTGGGGATTTAAACCCCGTCTTTTGGAATCCCGAACTATTCTTCTGCTTCCAGCGTTCTCGAGGTTCTGTCCGATGCCCAAGCTATTCATGACAATATATTTCCTTTTAGATAATGTCTTCTAGCGTCTTTGGCTCATCAAACTCAATCCTGTTTTGATAGTCCTTAGGGAGTCCATTGATGAATCGTTGTACCTTTGCCTTTTCTTCTTTTATATAGGGTATGTACCTCAGCAACTCGAGGAATCTACTGACATATTCCTCTATGGTGATTTTCCCTAGCTTGAGTTCATAGAATTCTTTAGTTTTTTCGTCGAAATATTTTTCCGACAGATACTTCTTCCTGAAGTATTTCTCAAATTGTTCCCAAGACAGGCCCTCTTCGTGAATCCCTTTTACATTCTTAAGGTCTTCCCACCAAATGGAAGCCTTTCCATTCAAGTTGAAGGTGGCTACTTGGGCATTCAATTTTTTTGAGAAGTCATGGAATCTGAAATACTTCTTTAGTCCAAGTAGCCAGGCCTCAGCTTCCTCTCCCTTCTTTATTTCACCGTCGAAGGGGGGTGGTTTGGCCTTCTTGAATTATTCGAGATTATGACTCTTGGAAAGATTTCGCTTCTTTTTCTTTCTTCGGGAATAAGAACTAGTTCTGCTGCTAGAAGATCCCTCCGATTCACCATCTTCCTTTCCAGAGGAATCGTCCAAATCTTGTCCCTTATCTCTGAGGTGGACCTTTCTCGAGGTGCTCTTCTCAGTGTGGCCACTTACATGACCACGTTTTTGTATCTCAGGTGCACTTCGACTTTTCTTTGTCTGTCGTCGATCTGCTTGACTGGTGTCAGGTTCATGCTGCAATTGTCTTTGTATGTCGGATAAACTATGCAGTAAGACTGCATTAATTTCCATTTGTTTCTCTTGCTCTTTTATCATCCTCTCGTTGTCGGCCTTGCAGTTTTGTAGTTCGACCATGAGGCTCCTCGTAGTCTTAGCTAGATCTAGAGGGGTCCCTACCACCCTCCTTTCGTCAGAATCTTCATCTCTATTGTGGGAGCCCTCCCCCACCTCGTGGTGAGTCACCATTCTATGCGTCTGTAGTTTCCCACGGTTGATTGTCTGCTTGTGTGCAAAAGAAAAATGCTTGTTGTTAGTCAATATTTATATTCATTCATAACTCGTGCATAATTCATATTTTTCACATGCATACATGCAATAGGAGTTTTCATTCTTAACTTCGACTTTTGATTGAGGGGGTTAAGATAGAGAGTTACTCCTTTTTAAGAGTACTTCGAATGGAGCTTTTGCACAACTCGTTCATGAGCCCAAGTAGGCCAAGTGTTGTAACCATGCTCTAATACCAATTTGTAACACACCCACTACGCATAATAGATATTTGGCCTTTATCTCTATTCTTTCATTAAGGGACAGAATCCCCGAGTTCCTATGAGGTCCTAGTGCAGGTTAGTCCTTACTATCGGGACCTTCCCTAAACCAATCTGTTGGTTCTTTCATTGAAAAAAACCATCTTGTACAACTCAAGTACCAAGTGTGGCTTCGCCTCCATGTGATCATCGGCTATAACCCCGGCCAATCCAAGAGGCGCCTTTCACACTTTGTGACTCGGCAATGCATGAGGGTTGAGTCTTTCGACTCTTCAAACCCCGAAACCCGAAATCCTACCTTTGGTGAGATTGACGACTGCGAGTCTTTCCCCTGATCTGATGGTCCTAGTCGTATCGAGACTTTGGTAGCCGGGAGTTCGAAAAGCAAGGGGGTCGAGTCTTTCGACTCTTCAAACCCCAAAACCCAAAATCCTATTCACACTATGCCGATTCAGAGTTTCTCACTTCGAGACTTCGCAACTTGCGAAAGCGAGGGTTATCGCCCTATGGTCTCCCGGGTGTCGAAGCGCTGAAAACCCAAAACCTATCTGTACTAAACCACTTTGGGGTTTCGCACACCGAGGCTTCACGACTTGTGAAGACGAGGGGTCCTACCCTTTGGTCTTCCGAGTGCCGAAACACCGAAAAGCCGAAAACTCTTGCTTTGAGGTTTCGCACACCGGGGCTTCGCGACTTGCGAAGACGAGGGGTCCTGACTTTTGGTATTCCGAGTGCCGAAACACCGAAAAGCCGAAAAATCTTCCCATTAAGCTGCTTCGGGGTTTTGCACACCAGGGCTTCGCGACTTGCAAAGACGAGGGGTCTTTCCCGTTGGTCTTCCGGGTGCCGAAACACCGAAAAGTTGAAAACTCTTCCCATTAAGCTACTTCAGGGTTTCGCACACCGGGGCTTCACAACTTGCGAAGACGAGGGGTCTTGCCTTTTGGTCTTCCGGGTGCTGAAACACCGAAAAGCCAAAAAATATTCCCGTTAAGTTGCTTCGGGGTTTCTCACATCAGGGCTTCACAACTTGCAAAGACGAGGGGTCTTGCCTTTTGGTTTTCCGGGTGCCGAAACATCGAAAAGCCGAAAACTCTTCCCATTAAGTTGCTTCGGGGTTTCGCACACTGGGGCTTCACTACTTGCAAAGACGAGGGGTCCTGCCCTTTCGTCTTCTGGGTTTCAAAACACCGAAAAGCCAAAAACTCTTCCCGTTAAGTTGCTTCGGGGTTTCACACACTGGGGCTTTGCGACTTGCGAAGACGAGGGGTCCTGCCCTTTGGTATTTCGGGTGCCGAAACACCGAAAAGACGAAAACTATTCATGCTAAATAGATGATCCAGATCACTCCTGGATCAACAACCATGATCACGTCGCGATTTCGTGAATCATGAGTTTGTGCAATCCTACTTGTTGATCACTCCAAGTCGTGGGTCAACGAAATACTACCTGATTGCCACGTGTCCTGCGCCGATGGATGGCTTCGAATACTTTAGGATTTTCAGAACGTTTTCAAGTCCATTCTCCTGTCTACGCAAAGTTTAAGGTCGACGAGCAATAGAGCTCCGACAAATCCTTTAGAGGGTTCTTGGTTAAATTATCCCTAGGCTTGGCGACTTGATTAAAATCCTTCCTAATTCACCGAGCTATAAACTCTGTTGTAGGAGTGAGGTAAACCCGTGGGTTTATTATCCTGGTAGTCCTTTCAAGGGACTCGTTCCGACTCTGGAGTGCGAGGGAACTTCCCGGAAGAAATGCCTTCGGGAAAAATAAGCCAGGGCGTAGTGCTGGCCAAGTAGATGGGACAATCCCCCTGGACAGGGACTCATATCCTGAACCTATTCATTATATACCCAGATCGATTATGGTCATACCAGTATAAGCATGCATCCATTGTTCCCAAATCAAAACATAGGCAGACACTTTCATACAGAAAACATTCATGAGCGTATAAAACAAGAGCATGCGTTCGTGATAGGTTAATTTAAATGACAAGACATGACACTTATCAGAAAAACACCAGGTGTGTTGGGACTGCTGAGAGGGCTGCACGTTTCCACCCAACCGTAGGCTTTGTGAATCCATACGGATTTACCACTATCCACCCCTGAGCTAGACCATGACGCTTGGAGATTCAGTCTCCTATTTCCAGCTCCACGGAAGTCCAGAACAAAGGTTTTTTCCCCCTTCTCCACTATTCGAGACTCTCTTTCTCTCCAGAGTTCCTTTCATCTTCTCCTCTGCGATCCCTGTTGCTTTTCCTCCCCCCTTATCCCCCATGCTTCCTTTCTTGCCTTGGTCTGCAAGGTAGCGTGTGGCACGAATTCCCCCATCCGTGGTTAGGTTTGGGAGCTTCTACGGATGGGTGGTTCACCCCCATCCCCTCATTAATTCATGAGGAGCCTCCCCACCTACCATCCTAATGAGTAATTCATTCCAGGGTCAGAGAGCAACTTTGGTCTTTGAGCCAGTAAAGACCAATGCGGTATTGGTTCGATGGAAGTTAACGCCACCATTCCAGGTGCCTTCAACCACCTTTCATTAGCCATCGTGGTCTCTTTCAGCACATCCCCCTCCCAACAATCATGCAACACATATTCATAACATTATTTACATTCATCGACCTTTATACAAAGGTCCATCAAATCAAACATTCACATCTTTGAGTTTTCCATAGTTCTTGGCCAATATAGTTATTTTTACAAACTGGGGGAAACAGGGTTTTATAGTAGACATAGAAGAAGAATTCATCGTATGCATCGATGCATGTAATGAAGGAATTGGTGGAGTCCTAAGTCAAAACAGGTTTTTCATATGTTTCAAATCAAGGAAGTTGAAGGATCATGAAAGAAACTATGCCACTCACGGTTTGGAGTTGGCAGCCATAGTGCATGCCTTGAGGAAATGGAGACACTACCTCATGGGAAAGAGGTTTGAGCTAAGAACATACTACAATGGTCTGAAATATTTATTTGATCAGCCAAATCTAAATGCTAGACAAAGTAGATGGTTAGAATTTCTAAGCGAATATGACTTTGATATAAAGCATATCAAGGGGAAAGAGAATAAAGTGGATGATGCACTCAACAGGAAGGTGCATGAATTACATGCTACAACCATTAGCATGTACCAAACTGATATTAAAAGAAAAATTATGTAGGCTGCAAATGCAAATCTGCAGTACAAAGAATTGGTAGCAATGCTACAACAGGGTAAGATGCTTCAGAAGGTGGATAATTATAAGTTGGGAATAGATGGAATATTGTTGTGCAAGAATAGGATTTTTGTTCCAAATGTCTAGGACTTGAAACATATGATTTTGCATGAAATGCATAATGCTCCTTATGCAGGGCACCCTGGATATCAGAAAACTGTGGCAGCGATCAAGAGCCATTACTTTTGGCCAGGTATGAAGAAAGAGATCGTTGAGTACATCGCTAGATGTATGGAATGCCAGAAAGTGAAAATTGAGAATAGGCACCCAACAGGGTTACTGCAACCTTTAACCATTCCTGAATGGAAGTGGGAAGTGGTGACAATGGATTTGATCACAGGATTGCCTAGAACATGCAAGTTGCATGATTTGATCATGGTGGTGGTGGACAAGCTTACGAAAGCTGCCCATTTTATTCCACTGAAAAATATGCACAAGGCAGCAGAGGTTGCTGATATTTTCATGAAGGAAGTGGAACGATTGCACGGGATTCCTAAAACAATTGTGTTCGACAGAGACTCAAAATTCACCTCGAATTTCTGGAAATGATTGTTCAAAGGATTCAGAATGAATCTGAACTTTAGTACAAATTATCATCCTGAGTCTGATGGACAGACAGAAAGGGTGAATAGGGTGATAGAAGATATACTGAGAATGTATGTGATGGACAAACCATCGAAATGGGAAGACTACCTACATTTGGTAGAATTTGCATACAACAATGGGTATCAGGCATCATTGAATATGATCCCATTTGAAGCACTTTACAACAGAAAGTGCAATACTCCATTGAGTTGGGATAACCCAGCTGATAGGACAGTGGTTAGGCCAAAGTTGCTTAGGGAAATGGAGAACCAGATGACAAAAATTAAGCAGAATTTTAAAGCTACCCAAGACAGACAGAAAAGTTATGCTGATAAGAACAAAACCCATAGAGAATTAAAAGTGGGTGATCATGTTTTCCTGAAAGTGAAAGCTAACAGGAGTTCCCTGAAGTTGGGAAGCTGCGCCAAGTTGGCAGCCATATTTTGTGGGCCTTTTGAAATCCTAGAGAGGATTGGTCCAGTTGCTTATATGATTGCATTGCTTGCATCTATATCTGTTCATAATGTATTCCATGTATCATTGCTAAATAAATATATACCTGATGCTAATCATGTTATTGATTGGAATGTGATTTAGGTGGAGCAAGAAGGTGCTTTTCAAGTGCATCCGGTGTGCATTTTGGACTGAAAATTCAAACAGCTACGGAACTGATCCATAGGGCTTGTAAAGGTTCAATGGACCTGGTACGGTCCTGAGGATGCTACTTGGGAGCATGAAGATGCAATGCGGATAGAATACCCGCATCTTTTTAAATATTTTTGAAAACTCTGTTATATGTGGGTGTATGATGCACTGAGGATAGTGCATAAATAAGGGGAGGGGATTGTAATATCCCTCGGTCGAACCCAATTGTAAATGTAATATAAATGTACTTAAGCTGGTGAGTTGTTTTGACCTCATTTGGTAATGCATGTCACATGGCATAGTGCACACATGAACTGCGCAGTAAAATGATGTAACATGCACATTCCAGGATACCACGCGCGGTAACTAAGGTGCACGCAGTATGGAGGACAACGAGCCTCCTGTATATGATATGTGTTATACGTTGGTGAGCCGGTTATTATAAGCTGGGATGCTTATGTTTTGGTATTAGGCCAGAACACCTAGATGTTAAAGGGCAATGCGCCTACTTTGTACATGACTCATGATTAATATAAAATACATCGTTGCACGTAGACCGGCCATGATAAAAGAGAAGGGGGACTGAACTTCACCAGTTAGGGAAAGGGAGGGCCAAAAGTCAAGGGAATATTATATTAATATTTCCTAAAACATAACGTATGGATAATTATTTTATCCTAAGTTCTAAAGTTGGGGACAAGTGGACCAAAGTAACTTATGATATTACAAGTGTCAAGTTGGGGACATGCATTCATATCGTGGGGGACTTAGCTCATTTGGTGATTTTTCACGGGATACCTTACCAGCAGCCTGATCATCATTCTCACCATCACTTCCATGAAGAGTTCACAGTGATTCTTTCCACACTCAGTTATCCAGTCAATGATTCCATGACCATTTTCACTCATGCATTCCGTAATCCTTGAGACAAGCATTTCACCATTCGACAGCCTATTTCCATAGCCCTTTTTGGTCGGTGTACTTGGTTACCTTGGAGTGGTATTGAAGAAGCGGATTGTCAGGCCCGTGAGCAATTCTCTGAGCAAGAGAATTGCTGGGGATTGATTCCCGAAGGTGCTAAACTACAGCTATAACGCTCTGAGACTTCTGGTCTGGCCTGTTGTTGAATCCCTGGAAGGGAAGTGGGGCAGTCGAGGGACTATTGAGAAGAGAAGGGGCATACTTCCTTGGGTGGGACAGGCATGTGGGGAATGAGAGGTTGTAGGCTGTTAGTTGAGTGAGCACCTGAGACAGAGTCTTTCCTGTTTCCCGTGAGCCTTATCCTGGATAGGAACCCTTTTCCCTGGGTGGAGTTCAGTCCCAGCTCGTGGGTGACTCACTGTTGAGAGTGATGAACAATGTAGTCTATGGATGGGAGGTTTGTGGATGGTCTGTACGCAGTTGGTGAAAACCTATCTAAGATAAGTACCAATTGTATGATAAAATGATATGTTGCTTTGTTATTTACATGCCTATGTTACAGTTTATCATATATGTGATTATAGTTGTCTGTATGTTTATGGGTAATTCCCTGTAAATGCTGCATATCTGTAGTTACTGTTATTTCAGTATAAAAGTCCTATGTTACAGAAAGTAATTGTTTGTTTATGTTTATATGTAAAGCTTCCGCAAGAATGTTGTGTGTATATGTTTTAGTTGCATGCAGTTTAAAGAGTAAATTTTTGTGGTATAGCTCAGTTGATTACTGGGTATGTTACCATATGTTCCATAGTAAGGGAACAAAAAAGTTCCCTAGAGTAGCATGGACCAGCCTGTAAAGGTTGGGAATGTTTCCGACTGGTGTCAGAGCATGAGAGGTTTCTCTGGAGTGGCGTACCCCGACTTGCGGGTGGCTGGGGGAATGTTACACATTTTTTTTTTTTCTCAGTACTTTAATGGCTATATTTTTCTTCATTAAATTGTTGTTGAGTGGGAATAATGATTAATATAAGAATATGTGTTTTTCTTAGGAGATCATACATTGAAAATTCTCAAATCCAAAAGTGAAAGAAAAGTGAGGAAAACTCCAAGAAAATATTTTTTTTTCTCAGTACTTTAATGGTTATATTTTTCTTCAATACAACTGTTGTTGAGTGGGACTAATGATTAAGATAAGAATATGTTTTTTTCTTAGAAGGTCATACATTGAAAATTCTCAAATCCAAAAGTCCAAAAGTGAAAGAAAAGTGAGGAAAACTCCAAGAAAATATATTTTTTTTCTTAGTAATTTAATGGTTATATTTTCCCTCATTACAACTGTTGTTGAGTGGGACTAATGATTAAGATAAGAATATGTGTTTTTCTTAGGAGATCATACATTGAAAATTCTCAAATCTAAAAGTGAAATAAAAGTGAGGAAAACTCCAAGAAAATAAGCATATTTTTCCTCAGTACAACTTGACAGCTTGGAGATAAAGTCTTAACAGTTTGGGGATAGGGTATGTACACCTAGGTAAACTTTAATAATCAAATGATTTTAAAATATTGATTTAACAATAACTTTAAAATTAAATTATTACTATTTATATTTCTCAATTACAATTACAGGGACATATCTCCAGGCCGAATGGCTTGCTTGCTCAGATTTATAGTGTGAGTTAGTGATTCAGGTGGCCTCCACATTAGTGGCCACCAGTTTGGGTTTTAATTGCAACATACTCACATCGTTCTAAAGGATTTTGTGTTGTTATTGCTGGAGAGTGGAATTGTCATTAAGAGATATTCAACAGTTTGAGGTAGTTTTTAAAGGGGATTGCATATGTCAGTGTTTGCAGAGGGCAGTGATCGAAAAAAACCATGTCTGGGTTTATTTGTATAAGTATCCATAAGGCAATCAAGCAGATACTTGATCACATAGAGAAAGTAGTTCACTGCAAGGAAGAGTTGAAGTCCCTGAAAGAACCGGTAACGAGCATGGAGGCTATCACCAGGCAGATCCATCATTACCGCTTGGTAATCAGTTGGAAGAAAGATAAGGAGTCAGCGGTTAAGGAATGGGTTAAGGACTTTAATGGATGGCTTAATCAGTTGGATTGGCTTCTGCACCAAGCATCCGAAAAGGTCGAACAATGTGCAATGTCAACACATCAAGGTGCTCTTCATGGTAATATGAGCAAAATAATCACGGGTTTGAATTTAAAGAATGTCGAACATCTAAAATTGTTGTCTAGTTTGGTTGACAAGGCCCGAATTGAGGGGATAGTAGCTGATGCTAGACACATTATGCCTGGTTGGCAAACGGTGAAAACCAATTCTGCAACAATTGCCCAACTTACCTCTGATTCGCAAGGCGTCAGAGACATCTTAGGTCTTGAAGTCTGGCAGAGCCCAAAGAACATATTCCTTAACTAAGGGAAGTATGCAGTTGAAATACTGAAGAGGTTTGACATGTTAGAATGTAAAACCATGAACACACCCATGGAAACGAATTTGAAGCTCCTGGTTGATACTTCTTCAGAATTGGTTGATGCTAATCTATATAGACATATTATTGGATCACTGATGTATCTGAAGAATACCAGGCCAAAGATATGCTTTGTTGTGAATACCTTGAGTCATTGTCTGGTGGAGCCCTGACCTGTTCACCTTGTAGATGCAAAGCATGCGATGAGATACCTTAAGGGTACATTGGATTATGGTCTTTGTTATAATGGAGATCATGACTTCAGACTATATGGTTATACTGATTCAGATTGGGCTGGAAGTGCTTCAGACAGAAATAACACTTCAGGATGTTGTTTCAGTTTGGGGTCAGCCATGACTTCATGGAAAATAAGGAAGCAATCCAGTATCTCTCTCAACACAACAGAAGCAGAGTACATTGCAACATGTTTCGCCAATTGTGAAGCCATATGGCTTCAGAAGTTCTTGATAGATCTGTTCGATATGGAGATAGAATCCATCGTGATTCTATGTCATAAACAAAGTTGTATAAAGATGACAGAGAACCCAATGTTCCATGATAAGTCGCAGCACATAGAGATCTGGTACCACTACATTCGTGATATGGTGCAGAGGGGAGCTCTAAATCTCTAATATGTTGGCACAGATGAGTAGGTTACATATTTGTTGGCCAAGCCTCTGTCTCGTGTGAAGTTTGAGTACTTTTGAGACAAGCTTGGTGTTTTCCGAAAGGATCTCCCTTGAAAGGGGGAGTGATGTTGATGATACTATGGTATCCTGACCAACAACGAGTAGCTTCATTATGATTTTACATCCTAGGGGATTGATCATCCCTGGGCAGATCCTGAAGGTCCAGTAAGGATGGTCTATCAGAGTACCTATGCATGTATATGCCAATTGTGGTCAATAATGGTAGCTCCATTAGGATTTTATATCCTAGGGAATCTTATGATTCTTGGGTAGATCCCGAAGGTCAGGTAAGGACGGTTTGTTAGAGTACCACTTGGTAGCATGTTAGGATTTTATATCCCCTAGGCATATCTCGAAGGTTCGGTAAGGACGGTCTGTCAAAGTACCACAAATGTTGTTGTTGATGCACCTACCTCATTTTGTTTCCACATGTTGTTGATGTTGTTGTTCCAGCCTCGTGTTGTTGATGATGTTGTTCTAGCTTCGTGCTATTGATGTTTCAGCGTCATGTTGCTGATGATGATGATGTTATTCAAGCTCCATGTTATAAACAATGATGACATTGATGATGAGAAAAACTTCTGATGATTTATAGATGTGGCAGTTAGTGTTCCAAATGATGATGATGATGATGCCCTCTCCTTCTCTTGATGATGTTGTATTGAGTCATGTAATTAGAATACCCTTCTTGTTAAGGGGGAGTGTTGAAATATTGTAACTTCGAAGAATATTATAATTATATTTGAGTTATTATTTAATAGATCAAATCCCCTTTTGCAGATTGATCAAGTCAGGTCTTGTATAAGATCAAATCCCTTGTTGTGAATTGGTCAAACTGCATTTGTATAGTGGTATTTTTAAAGTCACCCCTAGTAACTATAAAGTGGTTTTAACCACTTCTAGGAGAAGACGGCGCCACCAAGTGAAGAGACATAACCCTAGCGCTTCCTCAACTTGTATTTATATGAGAGGATGATGCCTCATTTGAGCACACTCACTCTCACTCATCTAGTGCACATATCTAAAAGGCAGTTGCAGTTGCAAGAGGAAGGATAAGAGAGGCGCATGCTCAGTCTTGGTTTATCTTTGGTGTTTTGGTCTTAGTCTTGGCATTGTATTGGCAATCTATTATTGAGGAAGTTTTTGTTGGGTTTTCTTCCCCATGAGGGTTTCCCAGGGTAAAATGTTGTGTACCTTGTGATTGTGTTTCTTTCAGTGATCCTCTTATGCTGTTGTTTTGGAAATGCATCGAATGCTCATGTAATTTGGTAATAACCTAATCACAACAGTAAAATCTTAACAAGATAAAGGAAAGAAGCCCTCCAAGTATACCCAAATTGTCGATGATGAGGTCAAGTTGATGTTGGAAATGGAGAAAGAGGAGGATATCTCCTCTCGCAAGGAGTGATGCAGGTCATCGTGTAGTCTTTTCTATGTTTAAGTTTTTAGTGTTATAAAAAGTTATATGATAGACTTTCAACTAATGCATTTTCTGAACTATTCCAGGATTGAACATATAGATATCATGGACATGCTAAATTTTGAAACTATTGGGTTGTTAGGGGACCTGGTTTCCTTTTTTGGTAGGTCCCCCAACCCCCTGATGTAACCTCTATTTACTGTATATAATAAATAGACTCTTTTTAGCTAAAAAATAAAATAAAATAAAATATTAAAGGTCATATCTTCTTTATGAATATTGCTCTTCTATATAAAAAATTTGCAAATTGTACTTCCTCCACAAATGCCAAAAAAATATCTCACTAGAAATACCTTTCTATACAAAACATTGATCCCACATTGGTAGAGAGATGTGGCCCACAACAACATATAAGTTCTAATATACCATGGACATTTAAATAACTCTCTACACAAAAAATTTAATCCCACATTGGTTGAGAGATGTTGCCCACAACAAAATAATCTCTACCTCTGACTAGAACTTTCCCCTTTCACATGCCTTACTAAAAAACACACAATACCTCTAAAAAATTTCACTTACTAAATTGGATATGCATAATAGTTTCTATGACTTAAATAGAACTTACTAAGCTGGATATGCCTCACTAGCAATAACAATTCCCCTTTCACATGCCTTAATAAAAAAACTACTTACTAAATTGGATATGCCTAATAGTTTCTATGACATAAATACCTCTAAAAAATGCCACTTACTAAATTGGATATGCTTCATAATTTCTATGACATAAATACCTCTCTATACAAAAAAAAATAATCCCACAATTGTGCTAAAAAATGCTACTTACTAAAATGTGTGCATCTTGAAATTCTTTCTATGACAAAAATACCTTTGGATACATTAGAAAATCTATGCATTCCGAAAATGTTTTTATGACATAAATACATCTCTATACAAAAAAATAGTCTCACATTGGTACTAAAAAATACTTTAAAAATGTTACTTACTAGGTTGGATATGCCTAAAATGTGTGCATCTTGAAATTGTTTCTATGACAAAAATATCTCTCTATACAAAAAAAATTAATCCTACATTTGGATATGCCTAAAATGTGTGCATCTTGAAATTGTTTCTATGAAAAAAATATCTCTATAAAAAAAAAAAGTAATCCCACAGTTGGATATGCCTAAAAATGTGTGCATCTTGATATTGTTTCTATGACAAAATTATTTCTCTATACAAAAAAATTAATCCCACATTAGTTGAGAGATCTCCTATTATTAACATCCTAGAAATTTTTTCTATGACATAAATACCTCTATATACGAAAAAAATGGTCCCACATTGATACTAAAAAATACTTTAAAAATGTTACTTACTAGGTTGGATATGCCTAAAATGTGTGCATCTTGAAATTGTTTCTATGACAAAAATATCTCTCTATACAAAAAAATCAATCCCACATTTGGATATGCCAAAAATGTGTACATCTTGAAATTATTTCTATGACAAAAATATCTCTCTATACAAAAAAAAAATTAATCCCACATTTGGATAGCCTAAAATGTGAGCATCTTGAAATTGTTTCTATGACAAAATTACTTCTCTATACAAAAAAAAAATATCACATTAATTGAAAGATATCCTATTAACATAGTGATTGATTGGTTATGGTGTGAATATAATTGTGACTTTAACATATTAAAAAATGCCCCCCCTCTAAAATCTCATATTCTCACAAATGTATATAATTATTTTGAATATAACTCGAAGGGTATAACAAGGGTCTTCTTATTGTTGTTGGTGAAGGATAGTTAAAGAATCATATTCTCTTTTTCCAAGTGAAAATTTGCTCAAAATTATATTAATGATATATTTTTCTTTACATACTGTCATACCTAGATAAAAATGATTACATCCAGCCACATACAGCATAAAGTCTTTATCAAGACATTCAAAATTCTTCCTTCAAAACTACAATGACAAAGAGTTTCCATAGGATAACACTACTGTTGATAACATATTCCGCCTGGATACTACTATCTGCTCCAGCCCCTTTTATACCAAGACTTAATAAGGACCCCCCAAAATATCAAGAAAACCTTTGATATGCAAAGATGTTTGGTAAATATCCAGATGCTTTGGTCTCCCAGCCCCTCTAGGTTCTCACTGATAGTATGTTAATCTTCCTTCAGGAGACAACAATGCTTCTTTGGAGAGCTTGTCAGCCTCAATGTTGAACTCCCTGTAGATATGGTGGAAACTAAGGTCCTGGATTTTTTTACATAATACTTCTATGCGATTTTTCCATCCTTCAATAGTACAAATGTCCAATTTTCCTCTATCATTAAGCCATTCTATTATCACTTTAGAGTTGCCAAAGGCTTGCATCCTATTAATCTCAAGAAAATTTGCTAGAGTAAGGGAAGCCCAGATTCCCAATAATTCAGCCTTTGAATTTGTTCCTCCACCGCAGTTGAAAAACCACCTATAAACAATATTATCAGTAGTTTTTATTACCCCTCCGGCCCCACAGGGTGACCAATCACTTTTTGCAGCCCCGTCGAAAAAAGCTATGGTTGACCCCTCTTCATATTGTATAAAGCATTCTTTTACTGCACTTTTAGGAACATGAATATTTTTTGTTCTAAGCAAGCCCATAATCTTATGATGGACTGAATGGACAACTGGCATTTTATCTTCAAATATACACTTATTCCTTTCGATCCACAAACACCAACAAGTTAAGGCTACAATCTCGGGTAGAACAGACTTATCAATAATCCATTGATAATAAGCAACAACAATATTATCTCCTGACCAAATCCTCTTTAAGTTTAAACGATACTTTAACAAAGCCCATAACTGTTTTGTAAAAACACAATTAATGAAAATGTGTTCTAGGCTTTCTGAGTTTCTCTTACAGAAAATACAAATATTGGGTCCTTCCCATCCTCTTTTTTGGAGTCCATCCCATGTCAATATCTTTCGGGAAATGGTCAACCATGTAAAGAGTTTAATCTTTAGTTGAATATCCCAACTCCAAATTTTCTGAATCCATTTGGGCGCAGATTGAAAATTTTGAGTAGAAACAAGTGCTAGATAGATATTCTTGACAATAATTTTACCTGATGCATCTCCACCCGCCCACAAAAGTTTGTCATTTTCTTCACCAAGGTAAACTCCAGCTGTGTTGAGGCCCTTTGTAAAGTTATTCCATTCCTCTGCAAGAATACCGTTTAAACCCAAAGAACCACTACATAACCACAAATCAGAAAAATCACTCACCCCCTGTGGATTTCTTGCATTGACCAACATTTTGACCTCCTTTCTTGATAGGTGATCAAGAAGAGGCTGAGATAATAATGAGTTTTCACCCATACCTAGAATAAAGTCTCGGCTGATAAGAATCTGTTCCCTTGACCCCGGAATCCATCTTTTCCAATGAAGTAACAGATGACTCAACTTCAACAAGTTCCTCCATATCCTAGATGCTGTACTGAAATCGAAATTTGCCAATCTGAACCATTTAATCACATCAGAGTGTCTTATGTATTTATCCATCACTATATTATGCGAAATACCTTTGTCGAAGAGTGTATGCCAAAGAGTATTTGCTAATAAAGTTGTATTAAAATGAGACAAATCCCTGAGACCCCATCCCCCATTTGATTTTGGCCTCGATAAAGCCTCCCAACTGCATAAATGAATATGACTCGTAGTGTTATTTCCATTCCATAAGAAATTAAATCACAATTTGCGAATCTGGTTGATGATGAATTTTGGAATTAACTCCACTACCATCCAATAAATAGATTGACTTTCCAGAACCGTCTTAAGAATAATAAACCTTCCTCCCAACAAAATCCACTTATAACACCAGTTCCCAATCTTTTTTTCTATTTTGCTTATAATCCATAACCAATACGCCACCCTCCGCAGTTCGGTTTTCAGGTAAAAGACCAAATATTTGAAACCTAAGTGCAGGGCTGAGAAAGGAAAATCAAGTAAAGATCTAAATGGAACCAGCTATGATTCAGTTAGACCTTCATAGTGCACCGTAGTCTTTGAGAAATTAACCTGTAACCTAGTGGCTTTACAGAAAAGGAGAATGCAGTCAAGTATCTCCTTCCATTCATTAAGATCAACATTTGACAAGATTAGAACATCGTCAACAAATAAGAGCTGAAGGATATTTATCAATCTTGACACTTTAAAACCCGAAATCTTATTCTCCGCTTTGCCCTTTGTTAATAACAGGCTGAGAGTTTCCATTACCAGGATGAAGAGTAATGGTGACAAGGGATAGCCCTGTCTTAGGCCCCTCCCACTTTTGAAAAATTCTATGGCCTCCCCATTGATGAGAACAACAAAAGAAGGTGAAGTAACACAACTCATTATCCATATTGTCATTTGTGACTCAAAGCCTATCTGAATGAGCACCATATGAAGAAAATCCCAATCCACACAATCATATGCCATACGTAAATCCAATTTGAGAATCAAATATTTACTACTTTTTCTCTTAGAAATACTATGCAAGCACTCAAAAGCAGTGCCTATGGCATCCTGAATCCTGCGCCCTTCCAAAAACCCTAACTGTTCTTCTGAAAGCTGACTAGACAAGAAAGGCTTGATTCTGTTTGAGATGACTTTGGAAATCATCTTGTAACACATATTGCAAAGTGATATCGGCCTATAGTCTCCGAAAGAGGATGGATTATTCTTTTTAGGAATCAAAGTCAAGAAAGTAGAATTTAAGCACCCTGGAATATTTCCAAACTTCCTTGATTCCTCCACCACCTGTACTAAATCTTCGCTGACTAAATCAAAGAAGGAAGAGAAAAATTCTACCATCTAGCCATCAGGGCTTGGACTCTTGTCCCTCTTAAAAAGATCAAGAACCTTTTTAATTTCCTCTGTTGTTATAGGTTTTAATAAGGAAATTAAATCCTCAATCTGTATCATTTAAAAAAAAAGATTAGTAACCTCCATTTTCTCCATAGTAAAGGAGTCTGACCGTGCTTTGTAAAAATTCTTAAAATAATGAGTCGCAACCTTCTTCAAATCTGCTTGCCCTTTGCATTGCTCACCAAACTCATCAGTTATCTCCTGGATATATTTGTGTTTGTGCCTCTGACTTGCAAAATTATGAAATTTTTTTGTATTGGAGTCACCGCTTTCAATCCATATCGCTCTGCTTCTTTGGCGCCACTTTTCCTCATTATAAAATAAGATTTTATTTCTCTCCTTTTCTAGATTCCCCAACAGTATCTCATTTTCATTAGTTGAGTTACCCTGAACAACAGATAAAAAACTTTCTTTGATCCGTGCTTCCAACGATATCATACGTTTCACTAGAAGTTCTTCCTTCTTTTTTGACCATAATTTTGTCTGTTGTTTTAAGTCTCTTAGTTTCCATACTAATATGCATTGTGAGCCTTCTTCAGATAAATACGTGTTATCTTTCCATACCAAATACACTAACGACTTAAAATCAACATTCAATAACCAACTCGGATTGAACTTAAAGGGATAAATCTTGTTGACCGGTACAATATCCATTTGAAAAACAATAGGAACATGGTTCGAAATAAACACGTATTCCACCCATGACCGGTGATAATCTTTGGAGATTATAAAAATTTCAGAGATCAAGCACCTGTCCAATCTTTTCGCTATAGCCTGTGATCCCTGTCGACCATTGCGCCACGTAGGTACCATCCTATTCGGTCGGATATCCACTAGATTCTTTGACTTGAAAACTTCTTTAAGATGATCTGCCATAGAAACCGAGAAATTAGTACTACCCCACACTTCCTCCACTGAAAGTGTAATATTCAGATCCCCTGCAAGTATTAAATTGCCAGCAGAGAGAAGGCCACTATCCGCCAAAGAATCCCAGAAAGTTCTTTTTTCCATACAAGGACCATAAACATTGAGTAAAGAGATATAGCAATGAGTTGAAATAACTCTGCCAGTCAAGAAAATACCCCCATAGGTTAGGAACGGAGTAAGTAAGTATGTATTCGGATCCCATGACACTAAAATCCCCCCGGAGGTTCCTAAAGAACTAACAACACTAGAAACCCAATTTGGTCGAAAGGTCTGAACAAAACTTCTGGCTTTATGTTCCTCCACCAGAGTCTCCTGTAAAAAAATGATATCTGGACACACACGGTCCAATGCCCTACGAAACATGACAACTTTAAGGGAGCACCTATCCCTCTAATGTTTAGGGATAGTAGCAACATTATTTAGACCTTGCTAGGGCCTTCAGAGCTCTAAGTGCCCCATTGTCCACAGTGGAAGATTCCTTCACCTCAGAAATAGTTGTTCCCCCACTCGCCTTTTTCCGCAAGATTCTAGTTTTTATGGGTGAGATTTCAATGCCCAAACTCCTCAACCAACATATTCCTTATCCTTGCTTGTAGGAAGAGCCTTTGAGGAAGAAGTGTGTTCCCCATTCATCGTCTCATTTAATATCGCTTTTCCCAGATCAACAAGAAGGGGGACGGAAGTGTCTAAGCCTCGCCCAAATGGAAGAAGACTGTCAAAGACTTCCAGAAGGGCTTCGTCATCTAGTTCAGATTCCCGACAACCTTGAAGACTTAAATCAATAGCAGACTGTAAGGGAGACTTGCTACCCGACTGTGTCGGTTGATGTTCAGATAACAAGGGGGAAGCTTCGATATCCAGGCCTACAGTAGGAGAGCTACTGCCATTATCAATCACGTTTGTAACTTCAACTCCGGCAAGGTTCCTCGGTCTTGTGCCTAAAGTAACCGACTTCTTACAAGACTTAACGCCCATAACCAAATCATCTACTAAAGAACTGGCTTTAACATGGGAGTAAGAAACTAAACCCGGTGCAAAATCCAAAAAATCCTTTTCCCACAGTGTAAGAGAATCATATAGTGATGGGAAAAATAATTTTAACTTACCCGAGAGCTTCTCCAATGAAATTTCCTAGTTCCTTGTAGCAGTCCGAAAACTTGGATCAAACTTACCAAATAGTTCCACTTCCGGTGTGCAGTCCGATACTTCCCAGTTTTCCATTTCTTCATCAGTATCCTTCATAGCCTCCAAACCTTTACAATCCCTACGTAAGTGGCCCGTACAGTGGCACCGATTACACCTGAAGGGAATCCCCATGTAGTCTAAGCGCTTCTTTTTCTTTCTTTCGCGCCAAACAATGTCCAGAGTTTCTGGCAAGCCGCCATGAATGTCTAACTCCACCAATACTCTACCTATCTTTCTATTTGATGATTTGAGTGCAACACTATCAACTGAGATAAAATTACCTATTGAGTCTCCAATAGCTCTAAGTGCATTTTCATTCCAGAAATGGAGAGGGAGCCCTGGTAAAAGAACCCAGAGGTGTCTCTTAGAAAAATACTCACTATGCGGGTCAAATGAGACACGCCACCTCTTAATCATTAAGCTGCTAGCCCCAAATAACCACCGAGACGCTAATAAAATCTCTGTATCCTCGGGACACAGACAAAGAAAACCAAGGCATCCTTTTTCTAGGAAATAAACCTTTGGCGAATAACCTAGAATAGGTTGCCAAGTCTTATCCATCCAAACTTGGATATGTTCTTGAGGTAGATAATGATAGGAAACCTGGCCTACCAGGCCACAAAGTGCCATGTTACAGGTTTCCAATAAACCTATATCCGACCCCAAAACTAATTTTCTCGGCACCTTATTGGGTCGCCAGATTTTCTGTTTTTTTCCAGTAGGAAGAGGAGTACAACGGATAGTTTTTTGAGACAAGGCATTTTGAAGGTTTGTAGACTATGAGGGGAACCTCTCCGCAAGAAAAGAGTTCAGGTTATGTGAGGCAGAAGCCCAAAAAGTGGAACACAAAGGCCTAGGTAGGAAAGTTGTAACAATGGGGCTCTCAACATAATTAGTAGACGGATTAATCTCAGTGAGAGTAGGTGACAGTAATAAAGGCTCATTGCACTTTGATGCGATGATGGTCTTTAATACATTACACTTCCACCCACTCGAATCATATTCTCACAAATGTATATAATTATTTTGAATATAACTCGAAGGGTATAACAAGGGTCTTCTTATTCTTGTTGGTGAAGGATAGTTAAAGAATTATAGGGGTGAGCTCTACAAAGAAACACTTTACGAGCTAATTCCAAAGAGACATTCAAACTAAAATTTCAAAATAATTATCATGGGTTACTTATATGAAAAGATATGGAAATAATTTTTCATGATAATAGTGATGATTGATTTCTTCATACCAGTGTAATTGTTCTTTATCAACATGTAGGAAGAGTGACAGCCTCACCTTACTGGAAAGGCCTGGTGGCATCTTCACAGATTATTCTCACTGGCTCCGTTGGAGGCCAGGCGAGGGTAATGAGATACAAATTGGCAGGGATATGATACTTGGACTGGGGGATCATTCTATTCTCACGCCCGCGCTGAGACACCACCTACAGACCCAAAGCATTACTGCTCTTACTCACGCCAGAGTATTGACTGGTGCGTCCCCTTTGCCGGATGCTTGGTTGACTAGCAGTGACCTCACCTTAAGAGAACCGATTGCCACTAAGTGGAATCGTTTCACCTCAGCCTTAAAGAGTGCAGGGATCTCACTGACGACCGAGCTGGATACATTAGTGTGGGCCGGCGGTGATGCTACGGGTGCCATCACAGTAAAAAATTTATATGCAGCCCTACAGTTCTAGCTTATCTCCGATGGTGATATGTCGTGGACCAAACAGTTATGGAACTAGAATGTGCCCCTCAAACTGAAATTATTTTCCTGGCTTGCTGGCAAAGATCGAATTCTTACCTGGGAGGCACTTCAAAGGAGAGGTTGGGAGGGGCCGGGCTTCTGTTCTCTTTGCAAAAAGGCCTCCGAGAATCTACCTCACCTCATGATCCACTGCCCGTTTACCAGAGAGGTATGGAACGTTTTGTTACAGCAGTTTTCCATTCTGATAGCCTGGTGCGGCCCCACCTTATCGCATTGCTTTTCCAATTGGTCTTCACATAAATCGGCCCCTCCTAATCTGGCGGTTCACATATGCTGGCAATTATGGCTAGAGAGAAATAGAGTAATATTCGAGGATGGCCTGCCATCATTGCCGAAAGTTATCAACAAGATTTTGGTCTCTTTCAACTGGAAACCGATCTCGGATAGATGCACCCCAAACCGAGCTATTGCTTTTGATTTAGCCGAGGGTCACACTATTGCCTTCTTTGACGGCGCTGCTCTTTCAAATGGTTCTTGTTGCGGATCTGGAGGTACCTTCAAAACTCACCCATCCAGAATCACAAATTGGTTCATCAATTGTGGAGCAGGGACGAATACAAAAGTAGAGCTCAAGGGTTTATGGGCCACGCTCGCTCTCGCTGCCTTATGGTCTATGGATCACCTACATGTCCAGGGCGACTCGAGAGTTATTATTGACTGGATATCTAAAAAGAGCAGGCTCCGCTCCATCCATTTAGAAGGCTGGATACAAAAAGCGAGAGATCTATCTCTACGCTTCTCCAACATCAACTTTCTCCATGTTCCCCGATCCCACAATAGGGCAGCTGATGCTCTCTCAAAGAGGGCCTTAACTGCAGTGATAGGGAGGCTCTTGGTCTATCACTGCGATAGAGGAATCGAGAGCCCCATATCCTCTATTAACATTTTTGAATGAGGCTGCCTGCTGTCCATTGAACAACAAGGATCACTATCTCCGGATCTGAACTGTGTTCTGTTTTATTTTTGAAGTCTTGTTGTCTTTTACAAGCATGCTATTCCCAGTTCTGTTTGAACTTGCCGAATACGGAAGGTATGGCCCTTATTGTAAGTGCTTGCTGTCCACAAACTCGCTGCAGTTTTCTTATGTAAATGAATTTATACACTATATAAATTCAAGGAATTTTTTTTGGAAAAAAAAAAAATGTAGGGAGAGTGAAAATATTTAATATTTTATATAGAAACTCGTGGAGATAAATGTTATAACTATGATATACATAACTTTGGAATTATTTTCAAAATAAATACGCCGCACTCTTTGAAAATAAATATGCCATGTTCTTTAGAAGATACTTTTACATTGGGTAGGTAGGATTATGAATGAGTGTAGTTGGCTTGGAATAATTTAAAAGGAAATTATTCTTTCATTTTATATATAGAAACTCGTGGAGATAAATGCAATGGAATTACTTTTAAAGTAAATATGCCACGCTCTTTCCATAAAGAAAAATAAACATGCCATGTTCTTTGGAAGATATTTTACATTGGGAAGGTAGGAATATGAATGAGTGTATTTGTCTTGTGTATTTGGCTGAGAATAATTTAAATGAAATTTTTCTTTCTTTTCTTCCAAAAAAAATTTGTTTTTTTGGAATTTATTTTTAAAAAATATATAATTTTATGTTTATTAAAAATTTGTTTTTTAAAAATATAAATAAAGTGATTAAATAAATAAATAATTTTTTATTAAATTAAATTAAATTTATTAAAATTTAAAAAATATAAATTATTTAAAACATCTTAAATTAAGTAGAACTATTCCAAATACAAAAATCCTATAAAATTTGAAATATGCCATGATCTTTATATAAATAAAGTGCTTTTTTTTTTCTTCATAAAAAAGAAAATCCTGTATATTCAATACAATTTTTAAAACTTACAATAAAGATTTTAGACTACATATTTAACCAACTGTCCACTTGACAGAAGGGCATGTAGCTTCTTATGTAAGATCACATCTCCTACATAGGCAAACCCCGCCAAAATCCCGGTGGTGGTCCGTAACGGGGGAATCTTTTGACGTCTGTACCCAGGACGAGTAGCAGTTTAACCTCATGCTCTAGGAGGCATAAATAAAGTGCTTTTAGGACACGAATGAAGATGAGTTTGGAATAACTTTTAAAAGGAAATATATTCCTTTTGGAAAAAAAATTTCTATATAAATTTGTTTTTGTTAAAAATAAATAGGTAACATATATATTTTAGGACTTGTATTTTTTTTTAAATAAATAAAATTAATAAATAAACAAACATTTTATTTTTTTAACAATTTTTTTTATTTAAATTTAAGTGATTTGGATTTATGATTTACATTATTTTTTTTTTAAAATGAAAATTAAAACTATCACTTAAAAATGGTTTTAAAATTTTATCCATTTATTGAATTACTTCAAAATAAATATATCACACTCTTTACATAAAGAGCGGAGCGGTGGTAGGGTAAGAATATGAATAAATGTAGGTGTGAATGAGGTTTTCGAAAAAACAATTATCCCCACTCTCCTCACGGAAAGTATGTTTTTTACGAATCCATTTTTGCTTTTGGAAAGTAAAATGAAGGTTCTCAAGTTCCTCTCATATATCAAAATCGAAAGCTTCTTGTATTTTCTATATTAGTCATTTCAAATGTAATCTCTCTGCATTCATGATTCCAAAAGTCAAAAAGTGAAAGAAAGATGGGGAAAATCAGGAAGCATATATATATTTTTTTCTAGTTAATGGTTATATTTTTCTTCATTACAGCTGTTGTTGAGTGGGCGTAATGATTAAGATAAGAATAACTGTTGTTGAGTAGGTTTAATGATTAAGATAAGAATATGTATTTTTATTACAGTTTTTTTCAAGAAAAAATTGACACAAAAATTATATTTAATATAATTTTATTTTACATCCTCAATGAGTCAATATCTAGATCTATCTGACTAGTAATGTCTTACTATATATCAAAAGCCACCCATCAATCCTTGTTATCCCTACCAACCCTACAAGAGTCACTAGTAACACTACAGGGCTTGCTTCAACCAAAAAAAAATATAAAGACTGTAAATTGTATTTTCATTACAGTTTACAGCTGTTGTTGAATAGGCCTAATGATTAAGCAAATAATATGTATTTTTCTTAGAAAGTTATATATTGAAAATTTTCAAATCAGAAAGTCCAAAAGTAAAAGTGAGGAAAACCCAAGAAAATAAGCATATTTTTTTTTCTCAGTACAACTTAACAGCTGGAAGATAGATTCTTGACAGTTTAGAGATAAGATATTTACACCTAGATAAACTTTAACCATTAAATAAATTAAGAGTATTTACTTAACAATAACCTTAAAATTAAATTATTATTATTTATATTCATCAATCCCAATTACAGGGATATATCTCCAGGCCGGTTGGCTTGCTTGCTCAGAGTTTTAGTGTGAGTTACCGATTCGGGTGGCGTCCACATTAGTGGCCGCCAGTTTGGGTGTTAATTGCAGCGTACCCACATCTTTCTAAAGGATTTTGTGTTGTTATTGCTGGAGAGTGGAATTGTCATCAGGAGAATTTTTTTAAGAGATATTCCACAGTTTGAGGGAGTGTTCAAAGGGGGATTGCATACATCAGTGTTTGCAGAGGGGAGTGATTGAAAAAAATTATGTCTGGGTTTATCTGTATAAGTATCCAGAAGGCAATCAAGCAGATACTTTATCACATAGAAAAAGCAGTTCGCTGCAAGGAAGAGTTGAAGTCCCTGAAAGAACTGGTAACGAGCATGGAGGCTATCACCAGGCAGATCCAGCATTACCGCCTGGTAATCAGTTGGAAGAGAGATAAGGA
>JZKD02S2020072.1:225989-240815 GCA_000966675.3 Picea glauca | reverse complement strand
ATACTACCCTGTCGGAAGTTATGATGACTTGTATACCAAATGGACCACACTGCGGCAAGAAAGAGACCAAGCAGTGCCATATTTCACAAATATCTTCCATACCTTGCGCACCAAGATGGGTATCAAAGATTCAGAGCGACATCTAGTGCTCAAGTATTGCAGTGCTCTGCATAGATACATCCAGACTGAAATGGAATTTCTGGACATCTCATCCTTGGGCGCGACCTACCGATATGCCGTCAAAATCGAGCAGAAGCTCAAACAAAAGACGCGACAATTTGGGCCGGGGAACCCCTCACAACAAAATCCAGGAAAGGGCGGCCCCAACCCACAGAACAAAGGACAGAGAAAATATGGACAGTATCAGGACAACCAGTCCAAGCTGCAAGCAAAGAAGGACACCATAAAGACAAAGAAAGATACTGGGAAGTGGTGCGACTTCCATAAGCGCCCTTGGCATAACATTGCTGACTGCCGCTCAAAGAAGATGCCGGTGGCCGAAGTGAAAGCCTCTGAATCAGATGCGGGTTTTGATTCTGATTCAGAACCAGAAAGGGGAAGATGGATCATTGACACAGAACCCAATGCCACCATTTATACCACCAAGCTCTAGCATGGTGAACCAGACAAGCTAGAAGAAGGAGAGCACCTCTTCCATTTACAGATGTAGGTAAAAGGCACCCCTCTGCACTTCATCGTTGATAGTGGTAGCCAAAAGAACCTCATCTCAGCAGAAGTCATCAAGTGGCTGGCCCTGCTAACAACGCCGCACCCACAACCCTACACCATTGGATGGCTCCTCCAAGGAAGCGATCTCTGCGTCAGCCAACAGTGTCGACTATCATATGACATCAAGCCCTTCAAAGATGAGGTATTGTGTGATGTTTCTCCTCTCGAAGTTTGTGATGTTATTTTGGGCCAACCTTATTTATGGAAATGTCATGCTGTATATGAGTCTAGGCCTCGTAGTGTTATTATTAATTTGAACAGAAAATTGTACATGATACTCGAGGCTATCCCACCTAGTGCTATTTCCTTGATCTCTGCTAAGAAATGTAGGAAGGTCATCTCTCAGATGGGGAAGTTTGTCTTCTTCATGATTCGCTCTCAGAATGAGAGAAAAATCACAACCACATCTAGGGTCTCTGTGACCGACCTCTCCACACAGCAGAAGCAAGTAGATAAGGTTGTGGAAGAATACTCGGATATCTTCTCCTCACCTACTGGGGTACCTCTGCACTGTCAGGTCAAGCATCCCATCGATATGACCCTCGACGCACCGCTGCCCAATGGGCTAGTCTATCACCACTCTCTGTTAGATAATGAGGAGATCAAGCGACAGATCCAAGAATTGCTCCACAAGGGGCACATCCATCCCATATCATCACCTTGCGAGAGCCCAATCATGTTGGTACAAAAGAAAGATGGAACTTGGCGACTTTGCATTGATTATCGGGCTCTGGATAAAATCACAGTCAGAAACCAGTACCCAATTCCCCGAATCGACGACCTCCTTCATCAACTCATGGGGGCCAAATACTTCAGTAAGATTGATCTGAAGTCTAGCTACCACCAGGTCCCGATAGAACAGACAGATGTATGGAAGACCACCTTCAAGTCAAAGGAAGGCCTTTTTGAATGGTTGGTCATGCCCTTTGGTTTGACAAATGCTCCAACCACTTTCACGAGGATGCTGGATGATATCCTGTGACCATTCACCAATAATTTTGTAGTGGTGTATCTGGATGACATTCTCATTTAAAACAAGACTTGGGCCAAACACTTGCAGCATATTCAACAGGTTATGCACACCCTGCGACAACACAAGCTATACGCCAACTTGGAAAAATGCTCCTTCAGCATGGACAGGGTCTATTACCTAGGCTACATCATTGATCAACATGGAATACATGTGGATCCAGCCAAGATCCAAGTAATCCGTGACTGGCTAGCCCCAACCACACTCACTGAGCTTCGAGGCTTCTTGGGCCTTGCCAATTTCTACTGCATGTTTGTGTTGGGATTCTCCCATATTACATGGGCCCTCAACCAAATAACCAGGGGTGGTGGTAAGGTGAAGTTTGTATGGGGCCGGCCCCAACAACAAGTGTTCGATGATTTGAAACAACGCTTGTGCTCATCCCCAATACTTTCACTACCAGACCTGCAACAACCCTTTGAGATTGAGAATGATGCTTCAGACTATGTTGTGGGTGCCATTCTCACACAGCACGGCCACGCCGTGGCCTATCATAGTGTGACACTATCAGATGTTGTCCGTAAGTACCCTACTTACGACAAAGAAATGTACTCCATTGTGCAATCCTACCACTAATGGAGACATTACATTCTTGGGAGGGAGACAGTCATTCACACTGATCATAAGCCACTGCAATTCATGCAGACACAAGGAAAATTGTAGAATGACCGCCATCAAAAGTGGTCCACATACTTGTAGCAATTCCACCTCAACATCAAGTATAAAACATGAAGCACCAAACACGTCGCTGATTGCCTCAGTAGACCACCATTAGCGACACTCACCACAGTGCTAGACTCCTACGGCCATGAGACCTCTGGATGGCCCCAACTCTATGATACAGACCTGAACTTCGCCACCACCTACCAAATGTTGGGTGCCAAGGTAGTTGTCGATAATTTCCATATTCAGGATGGGTTGTTGTGTTGTCTGGGCCATATATGTGTTCCATCAAGTGAGAGAGTGAAGATGATCTGGGAATCCCACTACAGCCGGGTGGCAGGACACTTCGGCATTGAAAATATAGTGGCGATGCTACAAAAACATTTCTACTGGCCGAAACTTCGACATGAGGTCAACAAGTATATCAGGTCTTGCATTGCGTGCGCTATTGCAAAACCAACCACTAAGAAACAGGGCCTGTACACCCCTCTTCCTACTCATGACAGGCCATGGGAATCCATCTCAATGAACTACATGTCGAGCCTCCCATCCACTAAGCAGAGAAATGACTGTGTTTTTGTGGTTGTTGATCACTTTTCTAAGATGGCGATTCTGGTTGCTTGAAAAAAGAGCATCACAACAGAAGCCACTGCCAAGCTCTTCTTTGAATGAGTCTGGGTACATTTTGGAATCCCACAAACCATTGTCTTAGATTGGGACAGTCGATTTCTTAGCACATTTTGGTTGAGCCTCTGGTCACTGTTGGACACCAAGCTCACCAAATCCATGGCCTTCCACCCCCAAACAGATGGACAAACCGAGGTCGTAAATCGAATGATCGTGCATATCCTGTGCATGTATAATTCCAAGCACCCTCACACATGGGATGAGAGTTTTCCCTATGTCTAGCATAGCTACAACCGAGCCCTGCATAGCTCAACCAACCACATCCCCTTTCAGGTGGGGTTTGGATTCCAACCATTGGGTCCCATAAATGTTTTACTTCCCCTTGCGGTCACCTCGACCGACTCCTCTCCTGCTCCAACTAAGGCTGACAAAGCCACCCGGTTCATTGAGAGGATAACACATCCACCAACAGGTTCAAGATATCCTACATAAGTCCAATGACAAGTACAAGCAATGCCATGATCAACATCGGGTTCGACATAAGTTTCAGGTGGGCGACAAAGTTTGGTTGCACTTGCAGAAAGAACGCCTTACAGGACCCCATAGGAAGCTTCGCCCACTCCGTTATGGTCCGTACACAATAACCAAGGCTGTGGGGGATAATTCTTTTGCACTCAACATTCCTCCTTTCCTTGGCCTACGCCCAGTGTTCAATGTGGGCCTCCTTCGATCTTATTTCCCACCATTATTGGACACCTCAGACGTAGCAGAACAACT
Organism: Picea glauca; assembly: GCA_000966675.3. Taxonomy (NCBI): domain Eukaryota; kingdom Viridiplantae; phylum Streptophyta; class Pinopsida; order Pinales; family Pinaceae; genus Picea; species Picea glauca. The sequence continues at coordinate 236,989 of JZKD02S2020072.1, read as the reverse complement.
GACACCAACAGAGATCAACCCTGACTACATACAACAGGCATCCAATGATCAGATTGTGGACACATAGATCAAGGGCACTCAACAACAAAGGATCCAACTTTATCGAGTCGTCAAAGCATGGCAACTCCTGCACCAAGACAAGTGGCTCACCCGGGGCCAAATTTAGCAAAAAATTCCTCATTTGATGGGGGAACTCAACGCAATGGAGACCATTGCTTCCTAAGGATGGAGGATTGATCTAGGTGGATATTGGTGGCCACCGACGTTTTCCAGCTGGCTCAAAATAACTTTCTCGCAATTTTGATAATTTACTATTTTTAGCAGTTTTTCGGGTCCTGAACTTCCAGAGCCATTTTGAGGCCCTAAACGACATTTTTTGGGGTATGTTGCAATTTCATTTCATGCAACTGTTGTATTCCTCAGATAGATCTTTCCAATGGGCTATCATACGCCTAAAACGGAGATCATATGCAAAAGTTACGATCCCGAAAAGTTGATGTACTGACTTACCCAAATGGGGCCCACATGACTTTTGGCGCTTCATATCCTAGGGTTAGGTTTTTGGATGTTTAGGGTTTTTGAAATTCCTGTTTATTGTAAAAAGGCCTCGAGAGCCTCATTGTAATGATCTTGCAAATGAGCACATCTGTGACATCTCTTTTCAGAGATAAGCCGCCACCATTCCAACAAGCGTGTTTTCCGCTGCATTTTACAATTTCAACTTATTTCCTTATTGAATAGAAATCCAGTTTTACTGTATCTCTGTTATTCTGTGTTAAGAATCTGGTAATAATCTGTAGTCATTTCGTTCTTCTCATAAAATCTGGATCAATAGAGTTCCTTGTGATAGGTAGGGTACTTGAGAACTTACCCATGAAATATTTCAGAATGATAGGATACATGACTTCCTCCTTGCATCAAAACTTCTCCCATGGCATACCCACTTGCATTTGTCTCCACTTCGAAATAATTTTACAATTTTGGTAATGCTAGAACTAGTGCTTTACTGATATTTCTTTTCAACTCATCGAAAGACTTCTTCTGATTCTTCCCCCATTGGAAACTCTTACCACTTACTGTCTTGGAGTGGTGCAACTACTATTGAAATTGAATCTATGAACTTTTACAAGTACTGTGTTTCCTAAAAAAGCTCCTAACTTCATTGAAAATTGTAGTAATTGGCCATTTCATTATGGCCTCCATATTTGCAAGATCTATCTCGAGCTCCCCTCCACCAATCACATACTCCAAATACACGAATGACTACTGATCAGACTCACATTTCTTGAGGTTAACCAACAACCAATGCATTTTCAGGGTCTCTAACCCTTGCATAAGATGCAGTATGTGATCTTCCTAGGTAGAGATATAAACCAATATATCATCCAAATTTACTATAACAATGAATCTGAATATGGGTGTAATACATAATTCATTAGTCTCATAAATGTAGCCGGTGCATTACATATTCCAAATGGCATGACCAACCATTCATACAAGACCTCGCCTTGTCTTGAAGGTGGTATTCAAGTGTGTTTTTCTTTGACATGTACTTGGTGGTATCTTGATTTCAAATTCAACTTGGTGAAGTACTTGGCATGTTGCAACTGATCTAACAAATTGTTGATCCTAGGTAGAGGGTATCGATTCTTGAGTGTAATCTTATTTAAAGATTTTTAATTGATACACATTCTCCAAGTCCCATACTTATTTGGTAATATAATGATAGGTGACCCACAAGGTGAGGTTCTCAGTTGAACTACTCCCCACTCTAGCAGTTACTGCAACTACTTCTTAATTTCATTTTCTTCCAAAATGGTTTTCCTATACAACCCATTGTTCAACAATGTGGATCCTATCAATAACTGTCTTTTGTGTTCCACTTCCATCTTAGGCTACGTCCCTTTAGGCTCTTAGAACACTCCTCTATATGCCTGTAGAAACTCCTCCAACTAATGTTTCTTCTGTTTAGTACACCCCTCTAGGGATTCTTTTACTCTTATCGACTCATTATTAGAATGATTTTATCTTAAGAAAAGTAAAACATATTTCTTATTGGAACTAATCAACTTCTTGTCTTGGATGGCACTTACCAGTGACATATTCAATTTACCTTTATGTGCATTGATTATGTAGGGCTTCCCATCCTTTATCTAGTGGTATTGGTTGGCTCTTAGTATGAATATTTCATTCCTCATATACATGTGGGGGATCCCAAACACTACACCACACATGTCCATAGGTACTACATCCAATACCACTTCATCAATAAAGTCTTCACTTTGAACAAATTTAATCTTACATTGTTTTGTTACCTTGATATATGCATCCTTGTTTACCTAACCCAATGGATATGGGCTAGGATGTTCATGAACCTCCAATCCAATATTGTTGATCATTTACACTCCTATGAGATTAGCCTATGAACTAGAGTTGAATAGAGAATCTATATTGGTCTTCTTGACCTAGATCTTGATGTGGAAGAGTTTGGTCATGTCCTTCTCTTCTTGGTGATGAAGGATACTTAGATTCACCTCCTTCTGCACTAATGTGAAAACAAACTTCTCATCCCCATTGGATATTATTTCAACCCGATTGCTCGAATCTGTGGCTAGAAGATTCTTTTTCTTTGCATCCTTCTTGTGTCTCTTAGGGTTCAACTCTGGATGTAGTTTCCAACACTTCTCCTCTATCCGACCGTCAATATTTCAATGGTTACAATGGTTGCTATAATCCTTGCACTAATGTGCAAGGGCTACCATCTTATTATCCTTCATCCCTTTCCACTTATTTTTCCCCTCCTTGGAAGCTTCCTCGGGCTCTTTTTGCTTGGAATTGCTTTCCTTCCCTTTCTTGTAGCCTATGTTTTCTAGATAATGTTCCTATACACATGCCTCAACCACTATCCTTGGCTTGAAAAAACATTACTTGATTTTTTATATGACTATGTATACCCCCCATATACTTGAGGAGTACACCTGGGTTATCGGGAGAGATACCTAACATGATGACCATTTTTATGAACTTAGTTATGTACTCCTATACACTCTACCCCTACCTTTTCTTGAAGTAATTCCAACAGATCCATTAGTCCTCTACATATCCAATAGGGTGGAACTGAGAATTAATGAAGGTTTTGAAATCCTCCCACTTATTTATTGGTGGATCACCCTCCAACTTAAGTGTTTCTGTGTGACTTTCCCACCAGGCTAAAACATGTCCCTCTAACTTCAATTTGAAAAATGATATATTTTTCTCCTCATATATATGGTGAATGTTGAAATAAAATTCTAGTTGTTGCAACCAATGATTCAATTTTAATGCATCGATCTCAACTTGGTATGACTTTATGCCACTTTCACTTACATATTGAATAGGTACTGTGAAGGTTTAATGGCACTCGAATTGCATTGCTATTTCTTGGTCTCTTTCCTCGACTACTTTTATAGGTCTTCATTATCTCCTTATTTCCATTCTGATTCGATCTCAGAGTTAGATCCTACAGTCTCTCCAAATAGTCCGAGCTTGCTTGCTAGAGATTCCATGAGGAGGGACTTGCTCTTCCAACCTCACAAATCTCTCTTCTGATATATCTTAAGGGTTGTTATGAATAGACTCATCGACCATGAATAGGGTTATGTAAATTTTTTCTCAAAATGTTTCTTGGATCCCTGCAACTTCCCACAAATACCCCAAACAAATTTTCTCTGATAGAAATATGACATGTATACTGCCATGGATATTCCACTAGAACAATTTGTCACAATATATATTATAATATTATGTAATACAGGATTTATGCAGTTTATTTCCTTAGATCCCAGATTTATTATCTCTAAATTATAGCTTGAATTTAATAAATAAATGAAATATAAAAATGAAGGAATAGGAACAACAAATACACCATCCAAAAAAAATGAACACAATATTTGACTTGGGAAATTGAATATGGGAGAAAGCTCAACTATAAGGTGAGATATATGCTCTACTCACTTTGCTTCAGTTATAAAATGCACATACAAAGGAATGGAAAATCATTATGGAGTTACATTTTGACACTATGGCATAAAATTATGCTATAGAATCATCCTCCTCCTATTTTATGCTCACAAAATACCACTCTCAGATGTTTTTATTAGCTATGGAACAAAATAAAATGCAAAAAAATGGAACCTCTTCTCCTGGCGGTCCATTATTTAACATATCTCGATAGCCATATAGGGATATGGTTTTAAATTCCTCAACCCTCAATTGTGATAAGGTTTTGGACCTTCTAGAATATTCTTGAAAGTACACACATGGCTAGCACCATATGCGTGAGTAATGAGGGATAACATGGCATCCTCTCATACCATGGTGGTCAACATAGTAGGTCAACTTGCAGGAGGCATAAATTTTGCATACGAGATCCAATTGATGCGATTTTTGTGCCATTGGAAAGGCTTCTAGGTGTATCAATGTCAAGGGGTCTGAGCTAAATCTAGGAAAGTTTTACCCCAAAAAATGTCATTTGATGCCTCAAAATGTCTTTGGAAGGTTTCAAACCCCAATTTTCCAAATTGGTACCTATCATTAAAATGACCTTGGAAGTTGATTCCTCCAATTTTTTCCACTTTGAAAGCATCGAGATAGATGAAAAATAATAGAATGATCCAATCCGGATCACCACACTAGTACAATGAGATAGTTTTAGAGCAAACATGGTAATTAAATGGTTATTGCTAGAATTTTCTCTGATTAATGTTGAACTTAAAAGTAATTATATATTATCGATATTTTGACTATATACTGATGGTTCCTTCTGTTGGAAAATTTTGTCATTGATGTCAAAAATGGGATGAACTTGATTGATCGAAGAGAAGCTCATAAGATATTGTAGCACAAAACACACACAAAACGTAGAGCAGTGGAACTCCACAGTTGGGTCAATCAACCATTGGGATGTCGAGAACTTGTGAAAAACACACAAAACGTAGAGCAGTGGAACTTCATAGTCGGGACAATCGACCATTGGGATGTTGGGAAGTTGTGAAAACACACATAAAATGTCGAGCAATGGAGCTCCATAGTCGGGTGAATCGACCATCAAGATGTCATGAACTTGTGAAAAGTTCTTAAGTTTAAGCATTACCTCCAACTCCGACTTATACTTACAGTGCCTCCCACTTTGACTTAGACAAAATTCGACTTACAGTGTCTCCGAATTCAACTCCGACTTAGATAAATTCGACTTGCATTTCCTTCGACTTCAACCTGGATAAAATTTGACATACATTGCCTCCGACTTGGATAAATTCGACTTGCATTGCCTTCGACTTTGACTTGGATAAAATTTGACTTACAGTGCCTCTGACTCCAACCCCCTTAAAATATGACTTACATTGCCTTCGACTTTGACTTGGATGAAGTTTGAGTTACAATAACTCCGACTACCAACCCCGATAAACTTCAACTTGCATTGTGACCGACTCATTTTTCCATTTCAACTTCAAGGTAGTCAACTCTACATTACTTTCTGACTTGACTTTGTGGCTTGAGTGGTCGAGAATGTCCCGGCGTATAAACAACCAATATACAGGTTTTTGTGCCATATTTGTCTAAACCATAAGTCACAACAGTTTGGTCATATGGAAATCATCCATTTCAGGTACAAGAAAATTGCACCAGGGAACCAAGTTCAAAATCTAATCTAAGATTATAGTAAACATGAGATTAAAATAAGAAGAATTGAATCATGTCTAATCAACTAATAAAGTATAAAATGCCGAATCAAGATAACTATGAAGTCAAGGAAAATGAAGAATATGTAATTAAAGAACCTTTTCGTAAAGAGATAAACAAAGGAGAAAATGTGTTCCTAATTAAAAATGAAAACATTATTGTTGTTTTGTTAATAAAATGAAGAGGCACATTGATTCATTGAAGAGACACAATGGTTCAATGGTGCACATCGTTTGTTAAGATATATAAACCCATAAAAATGAAGAATGAAAGCGTGACTTAGGAGATATCTGAGTATACTTGAAGTAGAGTCACCAGAATATATGAGAGTAAAAATAAAAAACAACACAGTGAGGGTAGAAGGGAGGAGCTTAGGAGGATCATAGTCCTCTACAAGTGGAAACCTGAACAAAAGGGGGTCGGTGCCTCCTTTCAAGTTGGTGCTTGAAGAATACAGGGGGTTGGAGCCTTATTTCAGGTTGGTGCTTGAAGAAGCAGGGAGTTGTAGCTTCCTTGAGTAGGTGCTCAAAAAATAAGGAGATTTGTGTCTCCAAAAGTTGGTGCTCTAAATGTTGGAGATAATACACACTCACCTATAATTATTTTCCTAAGTTTTATAGTCCAATGTTGAGAAATATTTCTTAGCTAAGAATATTCTCTCTAGAGAATATTCCCCTACAAAATAGGATGTTACTCTTCAGTTTAGATTCAGTTACACTCAGTTACACTTAGTTAGACTAGTGGAAGTCGTGACTCTGTTAACTGATGATTGCATGGATCTGTTAACTAGGACTAGGTGGAAGTTCACTCCAATGTCTGACAATGAGTGTCTATATCTCTCTATATCACTACTATGGCACATTAGTTACTCATGTAGCCTATATATATTGTAAATTATTCACTCTTTGACTACATGGAAAACTGTTAATACAATTCTTTGATTCTCTCTCTCTCTCGTTTCCATCTTTTATCATTTCTTATGCAACATATGTATGCCCTTTGCTAGCTAGATATTATCTGTGCAGGTTCATCCACATTTACATGGTATCGAAGCCAACGAATTGCTAGGAAAAATACACACCAAACTCTTTTGTACTGAAGATTGAATAACGTAGAAAATATGGATTATTCGTCGACAATACTTCTCACCCCTCATAACTATTTGGAGTGGAAGCCAAAAATTATGATTTAGCTCAGATGCAGAGGCTTGTACCAAATAAATATGGAAATGGAAGTAGAGATTGATTCCTCCGATGAGAAAAATGACTTTCTCAATAGACAAGATATGGCCATAGGATGTATCTTCTGGTCTATTTCTCCTAAAATTCTCCACCAAGTATATGATGAATTACGAGACTCAAATCCAAACGAACTATGTACCATATTGGAGGTTCTATTCGGGAATAAATAATATTGTGAATATTTCATGCAGGAGGTTGAACAAATAGAGCCAAAAGAGAAGCCATCATAAGATCAAGCATTTTATTCTAAAGAGTCTTCTACACAAGTATTTGCACAAATTTGTATTCCATTAATTGCAGATGATGTCTACTCCATTTTCATTTTTTTTTTCTTCTGAATTCCATGTAGAATATATATTGCATGCATCTCAGGAGTCATGTGCATGCATTTCATGAGAAACATGGATGCACCATGCATGCATCTAAGGAGACAAAAATGGGGTCACACACATTAGATTCAATTCTAATATTTTGTGAGAAACATTTGCAGAAAAAAATTGGAGATTTGAATTCCTCTCGGAAAAATGTCCAATTTCAAAAAAAAAAATCGTCTGAAACGGAGTTCGGGAAGTGAAGTTATGATCATTTTAAAATCAACAAAATTTCAACATTTTTCTGGAAACGACCGCACGGGTTTCAAAATTTCATCCAAACTTTATTTGGATATTCTTCATTACAAGAAGATAAAGTGGATATGTGTGGACATCTCAATGGTGCATCTATTTCATCAGATCCGTGCAGACATATACATATTCAAAAAAATCTTCAACGAGCACAAACTTGCACAATTGCGATGTCTTGTTGGAGTGAAGGACAAGGTTGCTTAGCAATTGTTTTTTGTTCCTTCTCATTTTTTTTTATGCATTGTACTTTGAGGGGGGGATTTTCCCATGAGGTTTTCCCTCTTTCCTCATTTTTTTTCAGTGTCTCATTCTTATATGCATTTTACAATGGGTACCTAACATGGTCTGTGTTGTCGAGACCCATTCATCATGTAGTGTTCAGGGGTGGTGTTGGAGATATTACACACTCACCTATAATTATTTTACTAAGTTTTACAATCCGATGTTAAGAACTCTTCCTTAGATGAGAATATTCTCTCTAGATAATATTTCCCTACAAAATAGGATGTTCCTCTTCAGTTTAGAGTCAGTTACACTCAGTTACACTTAGTTAGACTAGTGGAAGTCGTGACTCAGTTAACTAATGATTGCATGGATCAATTAACTAGGACTAGGTGGAAGTTCACTCCAATGTCTGTCAATGAGTGTCTATATCTCTATAGATCACTACTATGGCACATTAGTTACTCATGTAGCCTATACCTATTGTAAATTATTCACTCTTTGAGTGTGGAATACAGTTAATACAAGTCTTAGATTCTCTCTCTCTCATTTTTGTCTTTTCTCATTTCTTTTGCAAACTGTGTATGCCCTTTACTAGATAGATCTTATCTGTGCAGGTTCATCCACATTTACACTAAAGAGGATTGGTTTCCTTCAGAAATCATTCTTTATAAACTTTTTAATTCTTGTTAATTATATTTATATAATTGATTTTAAATACAAATACATTGTTGATCTATTGTGAAGATTAATAAAATAATAAAGTAATTACTAATTGTTTAAAAAGGTAATACTGATTCACCCCCCCTCTCAGCATTTCCAACACCTTGTTCCAAGGTTTGTGAATATATGCACAAAACTATCATGGTTCTAAAGGATGTGAACAATAGTCAAGCAACTAGTTTTGGAATGGTTTAATTAAAGATGCCATGAATTCAAATGATCTAGTGACTCGAAGAAGATATTATAGGGTCCAAATATATTTTTAATTGTTGAAGGGAAAATTTCCACAAGCCCATATCTACAAATCCGTTTTTCCAAATTAGTTACAATTTCCTCATGACTAATTTGTCCTTGCCACTTGATATACATTCAATCCCTCCATCGAACAACCAAGCTACTTCAACATGTGTGCGCATTCATCTGAAGTAGTTATCATACAACATATGCACACTGTGGAAGCATAAAAAACTACCGGGTCGATACTTCCTTTCTTAATAACATCGAATGTACTCTTGGTTATATTAGGCAATTTGTTGAATTAATAAAGGAATATGTGATTCCTAGACTCAGAATAGAGAATTCAGTTCATTTGGCATTTAAATTTTGTTATGGCATATTTACTTCAAAGAACCTTTGTATATATATAAAAGGAAACGTTTTATCTTGCCTTGGGAGAGGACTCTTAGAGCATAGTCTGAATTATAATGGCATAGAAAAAAAATTCTCTTGAGATAACTTTTTAATATATATTGCAGTTTCATACTTTTCTATAGTGTGTGAATTAATTGATTTATGATTGTTATAGCCTCTTAGTTCACTTAAAAATGATAAAATGTCAATGAATACAATCCACTTTGAGGGGGAAACCTTATTTTACAATATATCCAATTCAGAAGAAAAGATGATATCCTTATACAAATGATTATCCTTTATTATAAATCAGAGATAAAGTGAGGATGATGTAACCGAACACTAATCCGATTTAATCATAACTAATAAACTAATAATGAGTGTTAGGGCCTTAACATAGGGCCCGAGAGGCCTTAACATAACCCCTCTCTTTTAAAAAAATCTTTTCCCTTAAAGATTTTAATTGGGGGTGTTTCTTCATGAACTGCTCATTTTCCCAAGCAGCTTCTTCTAGAGGCATATTCTTCCACTTTATTAGGTAATCCATAATGGTTCTATTTCATAGAGATATAGAACACCTAGACATAACTTTTTTTGGTTCAAGAATCAACTTCCCTTCTTCACCTAATTCTGAAAGTTTTTTCTGCACTAGCACAGTTTGTCCTAAAAACATTTCCAGGTAAGATACATGAAAAACCTTATGAATGCGAAAAGAAGGAAAATCTAATTCATACACCACTTGTCCAATCTCGCGAAAATTTTTGTAGGGTCTATTTGGATTTAATTTCTAATTCTTCTTCTGCTTGAGAGTAGATTGCTTATAAAGTTGTAGTCTCAAAAATACCCAATAACCCTCCTCAAATTGTCTTTCACTTCTATGTTGATATGCTTGCTACTTCATTCTACGTTTTGTTCCATTTGAAGGTTTTCCTTAAGAATGGTCAACGTTTCTTTAGTTTTTTCCATAAGTGACTCTACTTCCTCCACTTTGGAATGCTCCTATAAAAAGTATGAGATACTAGGATCTAGATATCCATAAAGGGATTCAAATGGGGACATCTTAGTAGATGCATAATAAGTGGTATTATACAACCATTTTTCTAGAGGAAGCCACTTCACCCATTGAGATTGCTTGTTCGAAGAATAACAACATAGATAACCTTCTAAACATTTTTTAACTATTTCTGTTTGACAATCTATTTGTGTATGCTAAGATCATAGCTACTGTTGTTCCACTCCTCTTCCATAATTATTTCCAAAATATTCTCATGAATTTTGGATCTCTGTCACTTACAATTACTTTAGGAAATCCATGAAGTCTATGAATTTCCTTCATGAACACTTCTGCTACTTAACTTGTTGTATATGTACTTTGAATTCCAAAAACATGTGAATATTTTTTGAGTCTATCAACGACCACAAAAATGGTATCCTTTCCTTCTAATCTTGGTAAAACTATAATGAAATTCATTGATATCTCTTCCCATATTTGATTAAGTATGTGTAAAGGATGAAGTAACCCTGGAGTTTTTTTGTTTCTCCTTTATTTCTTTGGAAAACCTAACATTCTATTACAAATTTTTGAATTTATTTATTCATTCCTTCCCAAAATAAATATTTTTTTATCCTTTGATATGTTTTAAGAAACCTTGAATGTCCTGTCATCATAGAATCATGGGACTCCCTTAATATTTTTTTCTTCAAATTTGATAGAGGGAATACAAAAATTGTTGATACTAAGAGGGGGGTGAATCAATATCAAGTACAATTTAAAACCTTTTTCAACTTATACTTAAACCATTAAACTATATCCAATGAGAAATGAACAATAGTATAAGAG